>CAJHQQ010000109.1:0-368627 GCA_905132885.1 Moricandia moricandioides | reverse complement strand
TCTACTTCTTCATAAAAATCATCTTCTTGTTTTATAATTGTTTCTTTGTGGTTTATTATTGCTTGTCTTTCGTATTCACTTAGTGAATTATCCCACCAATATCTTAAAGCTCCATTAAATCCTGTTATTAATAATCCACATGCTTGTTTATCAGTAAATTTTTTTCCTTTATAGGCTGCAGCAGCCATAGTCATTTCTTGTACTAGTTTTAATGTTTCGTATTCTGATAAACCATCTAAATCCCACATATTTATTCCGTCACCGGTATAATTACTGGTTTTATATTTATTTTCTTCAAATAGTAAATCAGGTGGAGTATGTTTTTTATAATAAGGTTTCTTTGATCTAAAATTATTTCTTATTTTATTTATTTCTTGAATATCAGATTCTGAATCTTGATTACTTTCTTCTTCTTCTTCAATGATGTTAATTCCTTTTCCTCTATCTATATTATCTAGTCTATTAGCTATTGATTTTAAAACTTCATTGTTTTGAAGTTTAATATCCATTTTTGGGACTGTTATAAATGGTTTTGATGTTGAAGAGAATGAATTTTGTGGTTCGTTATCTTCTAGTTTATTATCTATGTGATCTATTTGTTTTGCTATTGTGTGTAGTATTTGGGAATGATAATTATTTTGTTGATAAATTTCTTTTATTTCTGCTTTGGTTGCTGTTTCATTATTATTTAGATTAGCTCCTGTTTTGAAAGGGGTTGCTATCAGTTTTCTTTGAGAAGTTTCTATTTTTATTTCTGTTAACGGCGGATGAACTGATTTTATTTTATTGCCATTAGTTTTTTCCCATACTTGTGATAGACTAATATTTGTATTAATCTCTTTAAATGGATAGTTTATATTTTTATTGGATAAATATAACTCTAACCAGGTAAAGAATGGTATATTAATTTCTTTTTCTTGTATAAATTCGTACCATTTTTCTCTAAATTCTATTGTTTGTTCTTTAGAATATTTATTAAAATACCAGTTTCGTTTTTCTTTATTTGATATTGAATAAAATTCTTCTTTTAGAAAATCTTTATCTATTTTAAATTCTCTACTGATAATATTTATTGATTGGAAATCAGTTGGAGTTGGAGATGTTGGATAAGATTTTCTTTCAGGTTCTGCAATAGGTGTTTCGAATTTTACTAAATTCTCTGAATTAGTTTTTGAGCTTTCAGCTTCTGAATCAGCACTAGATTGTTTAGTCTGAAAGTCAGAATACGTTGGTCTATATTCAGAAAATGAACTTCTTGAATGATATGAACTAATTCTAGGTGGAATAGGATCTCTATATGATCCAAATTGTAATAGTATTTTACCATCTCGTTGTTCAATTATTTTTTGAATACTTCTTTGTTCAAAATTTCTAAATGGTTGGGAATCACTTATTTTCCATTGTTCTGGGATAGTTATTTCATTCCAATTTAATTGTTTAGGAGCATAAGTAGATACATGTGTATCTTTACTATGTACGGATAGTATAGTTGTTTCTCCTTTATCATCTTGTAATAAACATCTTGGATTAAATTCAAAATTTGTTTGTTTGAAATATATTCAATAAAGTAACAAGTAGCCATGTCTTTCATTTTGGAATTTTAACTCTGGTAAATGAATATTTAATACTAAAGTATTGAGAATTGTTTGATCATGAAGGCTTACCTGAAAATTAGGTGCACAATTAAAGTAGACAGCTCCATTGCATAGATTAGTTTGTACTACTCCTAAAAGTGAGTCTTCAAATTTCAGTAACGTTTTATCTCTTAAAAGCATTAATACAGGTTGATCTATTCCTGTCCCTGATAAAGGTTTAAGAGCAATTTGAATAAGTCCAAAATGAGTGTAATTAAATCCTTTTTGCTTATATTTATCTAAGGCTAGTGATGATAATAATTTAATTTCTTCAAATTCATGTTGAAGAGATATGGTTTGTTCATGTTCTTTTATTGAATAAGCAGATTTGAAATCAAATGTTCCAATTTGATATATCTGTTCCGGGTTAATATGTGGTAAATGATTTTTGGATAATTCATTGTTTAAAGATGAAATTTTTGTTACAATTTCTCTTGAATTAATTGTTGATGCAGATGTAGATGCTTGTTTAGATTTAAACAATTTTCTAAAGGATGATGCCATCGAAATCTAATTCACGTACATACTAAAATTAAAGACTTACCGGCTTCGAGTTTGACACAACTAGAACTTACCAACGGGTTCACTGCCTTTCTAGGACTTACCACCGGGAACGTAACTAAACAGCGTCTGGCTCGGAGAGGGTACGGGTTTAGGTTTAGAGGGTAGATTTCGATTTTGAAAACGGTTTATTTTATTTTTATTTTTTGAAAATCGTAAAACCTTTTTAAAATTGATCGTTTTAGCCTGATACCAGAAAATTACAAAGTTTCCCCGATACTGCTGTCACACCTTATTAACGGATAGTCAGAGTTTCTTGGATTCGGGTTGCTATAAATTTAGCTAGACTTTGTATTTTGAAAGCATAATCTGATTAAAAACTTTGTTTTATTTATAATGAAATTTTTGATTACAAGATATTTGAGACTTACAAAATTTAAAAGGGATTACAAGGGTGATGAGGGTAGAGAGATTTTTAGAGTGAGAATTTTTTAGAGTGAGAGAGCTTGAGAGAACATCTGATGCCTTCTTTGCTTCGAGGGCTTGCGTATTTATAGGCGAAGAGGCTTCGTTAATAGTTGAGTACACGTGTCTTCCGTGTAATGGTACCGACATCGTTATTGCGTCATTGCTTCCGTCTAACGTCATTGCTTACGTCACTGCTTGCGTATTACAAATTTATTTTATACATATATTTTATAAATGGATATACTCTATATATTATTTTTAGAGCACTAGAGTACTTAATAATAGTATTACATAATATTATAAATATTAAAATATTATGTAATACTATTATCTATTTCGTTCAGTTTCCTAAGTTGCTACTCTGTATGTTTTGCAAATTTATTTTACAATATGCATTCCAAGTAAAATTTGTCTCATTATGTCAAATGCTGAATTAACTTTGTGTCGCTTTGAAATCTTTTCACTTAATTGTGTAAATTTATGTTCATATATGCCTTGATTATTTGAACTCGAGGACCAAAGCACCTCAAGATCGGTTTGGTTGAAATATGTCTTCTTACACACACGTTTCCTTAATAAATCGTGTGTCCATCATGGTAAAATTATATATGCAATGTCCACACAATCTTTATACTTCTTAATGCTTATTAATCTACTTTATTAAAAGAGAAGGAGTTAAATAAATCTACTTATGCAATTCATTTTCGACCCTTTCCTTTTAAATTATTTGGTCTAATCCTCTATATCTAATTAAGCGTTACATGATTAATGAACCTGTATATATGACTAAAAATTACTCTAACAAAATCCTTGGTTATATTAAACAACTAAACAATCGATGACCTAACAAATATAAGAAAAAATCAACCACGACTCCTTCGTAACTCAGCTTATTATAAGAACAACCATTATAGTAAACCATTGGATTAGTAATGATTAATCAACCACATAGTATATCACACACGATTACAAACCACTTTACTATGAACTCAATCCAAATCTCTTTCCTTGATATTATTATTAGTAAAACAACACATTGACATATTACAAACCAATTTGCTTAGACCTCGATCGAAATCTCTAGAACTTGATATTTTAATAAATCCAAACACCATCATTGACATGTCTTGACTTCCAATCCATAAATAAACACATAATGCTTTTTTTTGAAATTTTGATCAGAGTTTGTGAAACCCCTTTTACACCAATATCGAACTTTATGAAGCAGAAAAAAATTCCTTCACAAAAACATCAATTAAGATCATTTGTATAAACCAGATACAACATTATAATGTGCATATGTCAATCAAGTTTGCTTTGCACCACCATCTCTTCATTTGCATAAACCAAATACAATGTTCAAAGTTCATATGTCATTCAAGTTTGCCAGCCTTAAACATATATCAATATAATATGAGAATCAAGTTAAAAGATTGCTACTTTACGTGATAGAGTATATACTATTCACCATATAAAGTTGATGACAAAATGACACAAACAGTAAGCCTTTGTGTTTTGTCAATCGTCATGCAGAAGAATGTGAAGTATATGATCAGTCTTTGTGTATAATTTGAAAAAATTCTCTTTTCAAACCATTAAGAAAAGAACCACTCTTCGTGCTATAAGTTACATGAGGTAGAGGTAAACTATCTCGAACTAAAGCTTTCATCTCATATACTATCTCTACCATAACTTTCCTCCACTTTCACATTCTACACAAAGAGTCTTTTTTTTAAAACTATCTCATAAACCATCTCGAAGAAAACCATATCAAACTCTCCCTTCTTCTTCTCTCTCATTTTATTCAACAAAGACCCACTATTAGAGATGGAATCAGATACTTCTGTGAACAACTACAACCTGACAATCACCAGTGATAACTCTACATACGACGATTACTCAGCTTCTTGCCCTTGACTTTCTTTTGAGCAAGTTTCTTGCTGACGGAGTGTTGATCATCAAGGCTACTCTCTTGATCTTCTTCGCTTTTTCTCTTAGACAGAGGAATTCCTGAAAAACCACCTGAACCAGTGGAAATATCATATGAGGACTGCAACATTAGGACCTGCAAGAGAAACAGTTTACCACAACAAATATTATGGTAATGTAAGATTAAAATTTAAGCAATGTTAACCAGTGTAATACCGGTTTAGGAAGCAAAACAGCAAATTCCTCAATCATTTCACGGTCATCAGTCGTCATTCGAACAACATACTGAGAGCTCTTTCCTTTGATGTTATCATCATCAACTGAAATCTCAAAAAGGATTCTCTTGCCAAAAAGATCGTTAACTGCTTCTGGTAACAAGTCTTCATCTTCATTCTACAATTACATAGAGATAGGTTGAACAAAGATATTTATGGGGTTAATTGAGATACTATTTATTATACAAGCAGTTACCTCATCATAGAGTTCAAATAAGTATGTGTGGGTGTAACAATGTTTTTTTCTCTAAGAAAAGAAACAATGTTTTTCTTGGCTCACACCATTGTCATTGTGCGATCAAAAGAGAAGAATGTGTGGGTGTAAAGACATCGAGATTCACCTATATATATATACAAAGTGAATGTTCTCAGATTAATGACGCCAAGATAATATTCATACAATACATAATGGAAGCATTTAAAGGAAAAATATTAAATTGGTATTTTCATAAAATGATATTCATATGATATGATTATTTTTGCGCATGTTATTTATTTGTAATAAGGAAACTAACTATTACATGTATTAACTAATATTCTTGCGCAAGTAATTTATTTGTTATAAGGAAACTAATTATTACATGTATTAACTAATATTCTTGCGTATGTAATTTATTAACTAATTATGTAAGTCATTTGGAAAGTGATGTTAATTGGTCATTAAATTATTTTTTCCCTTGCAATTAGTATTCAGTGGTACTTTCCTATTGTAGTGGGATCGATGGATTAAAAAAATGATAAAGAAATTTCAAAAAATCGACCAATCAAATGTCTCAAATTCTTCTGAGAAGCTCTGTATGAGTGACATGTGGCAAAGTGACTTCTCTTTTAATATATAAGGGGATTTGGGCTAAAATAATATTACTGAACATTTCAAAAAGAAAATGATTGATGACAAACCATTCTTTAAAATTCGACCTAGTGAAAACTCTGAATGTTCCTAAAGGGAAGAAAGTCAAATGAAAAAATAATAATAATATTTACTGATAATAATTTTTTTTGTCATCAACATAAGCAGATAATGATTTTTTGATGTCATCAACATTTGCAGACAATGATGAACTAACTGAATGTAAAAGTATCGAGTAATTGAATAGTCTTGTAATGTTTGAAGAAAAAAAAAACAGATTTTAATAGTAAAACCACTATCTGGAGTTTAAAGACGAAAGATTCCAAGAAGAGGATTTTCTCAATCAAAGTCTTCTCTTCTTCTTCTTTTTTGTCATCAATATAAATAGACCAAAACTAAATTATAAAATTAAGGGCTGCAACCCAATGCTTTTTCAGCTTCCCCTTAGTGCTAGCACTGATGACATAGCATCAATCTAATTGTGGCATGTACAATTTTTTTATTGAAGATTTTATTTTTTGGAAAAGTTTGTTAAATATGGTAATGACTAATAACTTTTTTATGAACATCAAAGTAAATTTTCTATATAAATATTTATTTTCGGTAAGACTTTCAAAATATATTAATACCTAATAGTCATATATCACTATTAAAATAAATTTTATATATCACAGTGATAAAAATTAAACTAAACACAATTAAAACTATTCTAAAACAACTTATATAACATATATATATATATATATATATATATATATATATATATATATTAAAAATAATTGTATGTGTACATTAACAAATACAAAACTAAAGCAATACAAATCAAAAACACTTTTTGTTAACCAAAAGGTTCGGGTTCTATCTGGACTTAGACCGGGGCGTAATCCCCCAGGGCGGCTAAGACCGGGTGTTTTCCCTCGTTAATGAGGAATATTCCGCTCCCAATGTTAATCAAACCCGTATCCCCATCCATGTCGATGATTTATGCCTTTAGCACTACAGATAATCTACCACTAGGTCAACTAAGGGTTGGTATAAAAAATATTTTTGTTGATAGTTAATTAATTAAATTTTATTTAAATTTATCTTTCATTAAAATAAAAGATATACTTGAAATAAATACTTGATAATTAACATAAACGATAAAGTTCACACACTAACATATTTATGTATGTTAAACATAAATTTAATTTTTAGTTAAACGATAAATTTTTCAAGTATTTTAATAACATACTTTAGATAGATATGCTTAAATAAAAAGATTAATTCGTTCAATAATGTTTTGTTGGAACTAATTTAGATAATATTTTATGTGGGCCAAATTTTTGACATTATTCTTAATAACAGAGGAACCATAATGAAATCCTAAATATCTAACAAATCTTCCAAGAAATATATTGTGTCTGTTTTAAAATAATTAAAATGGTTTATAATTAATATAGGAATGGCAGTCATGTAAACACTAAACCAAATCAAGGGGACCTCAAAAAAAAAAAGGTCTTGTATTTTAATAGTGTAGATAGTTGTATGTAAATTTATATGATGTATTACATTATATTTATATTAAGAACATCTTCAATGCTATTCTGTTTTTATTTCTAGACGCTGAATATAAAGTAAAAGCATCTTCAATAGTATACCAACAGTATTATTCCAAATATAGAGTAACACCGCCCATTTACTTTATTTTTATAGTAAATTTTTACTTTACAAAATAACTTCTTATTTTTATATATTTGAGTTTTCCACCAAAAATAAAATTATTTACTTTAAATTTTCATTTTTAAATACTATTTTAAGTATTTTTCTATTTTTAATTATATGTTTTCATAAAATTTAAAATAATCTTTAGATGTATAAATAATTTAATTGAGGTAGTATATTGCTATAAATAAAATAAAGGTAAAATTATATAAGTTATGGAATATATAATAAATTAACAAATAAATTAAAGTTTAATATATTTAGAATATTTAATTTTAGACTAAAATAGAGGTAACTATTGGAGAAAAATTCTCATCTATCTTTAGAGTATTCTATTTTAGAGTAAAAATTAGATTTTGACCAGCGCAACCATGACGGTGTTTGATTTCATTTATATATTTATAGATATTTATTTTGCATTATTATTGGCATATATTTTTAACTTAATCATATATTTAAATTTTTATATAAGTATTTCAAATATAATAATTTTATAGATTACATGTCTTAATTAATTATTTGTTTTAAACTGTCATATGTATTTGTTGCTTCTTATTATATATTTTTCTTATTAGATTTGCATTTGATTATTAAATGAATTAATATATGCATGAAACAACATATTTAAAAAACATAATGTTTTCCTACCCGTACTTAAAGTTCTAGATTACCTTTTAGTATTTTTCATGTTTATTTATCTTAGATAAAATATTATTGTTTATATAAAAGTGTAAAATATTTAATTTTTATACATATAAAATATAGTAGAGTGTGTTAACCCGTTTTCTTAATATATTATATTTTTTAACATAAATATTTATAATTTTGAAATAATATATATATATATATATATTAATATATCAATTTAAAATAATTTTATCGTAATTGGTTGAATATAATAATTAAATATGATAGATTATGATTATAAAATGAATAAATTATAATAGAATTTTTTATTTTACATTTAATAAACAAGAATTATATATATATATATATATATGTATATATATATATATATATTAATGTATAATATTATTTATTATTAATTACGAAATTATGTATACTTAAATAAAATTTAAAATTTAGATCTGGTTAAAATATATTTTTCAGAAAAATTGTTAGAATTTAAAGAATTGTTAGAATTGTTATATATATATATATATTAATTTAAAATAAAAGGATATCAAAAGATATTATGATTAAAGTAGTTATACATATTTTATATTATTAGTTTAAGAAAATATATTTCTAAATTTCTAAGGGAAGGTCCAACTAAAAAAAATCACACATGAAAAGATTTATGACTTCTATTTTAATATTATAGATAGATAGAGAAAACCGTTAGAGATATTCAAAATTAACAATAATTAAAAACATATCTGTAAGTAACTATCATTAATATTCAAAATTTATTCAAATCATATCTTCACCAACAAAAATACCTATGTTCATCAAATCAGTGCTCATTTTTTATTTACTTCAATCCCCCTCTTCCTATTAGTTACAATTCTTAAAACAAAAACAAAATAAAAAAATAAAACAGAATCAGTCTTTTTCATTTCATAAATAAATTTAAAAATATCCTAAGATATATCTAAAATAATTAGTCACCAAATAGTCTTCAATGAGAAAAATAACCAAAATAAACTTTATTAAAAGGTATAAATATACATCTTTACCTCTTGGATTAACTAATCTAGACATAAAGTTTAGAGTTATGAGGTGGAATTTCGAATGTGAAGTTTAAAATTAAAAAGTTTATTTTCGTCATTTTTTCTTGAGTGCTATTTTGTGATAAAAACTTAAAAATGGTTATTTGATAGATTAACCTCTTTTATATTTCAGAAAGAGAGAAAATTAGTATATTTTTTCATTTTTTCTGAAAAATCTGATATTTCATATTCAACAAGAATGATGGAAAAGAGGCATAACCACGAAAAAATGTGTAATCGACAAGTCCTGTAAACAAACTATAACGACCGTGAATCTGTGGGGGCCCATTTGTTTTAGTAATTAAAAACCCATAACTTTTTTATTTTGTCTCACATTGGAAGTTTAGAAAACTTACCTCTCTTCCCTTCTTCTATATAAGAAACTCCACCATTTCTCTTTTTTTTTCATCAAATCATAACAGTGCTTTGTGTGTGACAAGTTGTTGAATTTTTCGATGACCAGTCATAAAGTAATTTTCTAGCGAGATTTTCGGTCGAGGTTTTGGGCGAGTTTTTAGGCAAGTTCTCAAGCGATATTTCTGATAAGTTTATCGCCTCCCTATTTCTAGCCTTGGGAAGTTCTAGTTATAGAAATTTCTAGTTTAGGAAACCTGTCATTTTAGGAAAGTTGACATTTTAGGAAAACTTGCTATTTTAGGAAAGTTGATATTTTAGGAAAGCTTCATTTTTAGGAAAGTTTCATTTCAGGAAAAATTCTATTTTTGAATACTTATTTCATGAGGCTATGAGTCTAAGCCGTTGATTCTCTCATGTTGCATTTGACCTCAGTTTACCATCTTCCGTTGATCACTCCAACCAGTGGCTACGGTGAGGGCTACTCATTTTACTCATGTGCTAGTTTAGTACTACTATTATGGAAAGTTTAGTTTTGAAACATGTTTTGTCTCTATGAATCGAGTCTCCATGAGAATCTTGTTTTTTTATTATTTTATGCTTGTTAAATCAGATATAGAATGTTAGAAGATTCAACAGTTGAGTGGATTGATTGATGTTTAAACTGCTATATATGTGTATATAATTATGAGTCTGTGTGGATTTGGGTGCACAAAGACGTTTGTGTAAGCCACCGACGAGCAGTGTGATTGCTGGTGCACAAAGACGTTTGTGTAAGCCGCCGACGAGCAGTGTGATTGCGGGTGCACACAGACGTTTGTGTAAGCCACCGACGAGCAGTGAGATTGCGGGGGTAACAAAGACGTTTGTATCAGTCGCCGACGCGCAGATTGTGGGAGTACAGAGATGGACTACTATACTAGCCACCTATACTTACACTACAAGAAAACAGCGCAATACTGAGGGAAATTCCGATGGAAATTATATTCCTCGGAATATTCCGATGCTATTCCGAGGAAATTCCGAGGAAACGCAATTTATGTGTTTCCTCAGAATTTCCTCGGAATATACCTAGGAAATTTCGAGGAATACAATTTCCGTCGGAATTTCCTAGGTATTTCGTGGGAATTGTCGGAAATTTTGCCTTGTAAAAATCGGATTTAGGGGTTTGATCGTAGGGTTTAATTCCCTCGGAATTCCCTAGGAATTTTCCTAGGAAATTCCGACGAGCTGATGGTTTTCGTCGGAATTTCCTAGGAATATTCCTAGGAAATTCCGAGGGAATGATGATTTAGAATCGAAAACACCAATTTACGATTTCCACAAGACTTTCATAAGCCTTATTAAGTGTCTTGGATTGATTATGGGACAATACATTGGTGTTGTACCAATTAATAGACACTTTTCCAATTGTATCAACGAGATCCCCAAACAACAAGATAAACACTTATACACTTTAATGAACAGAAACGACAATACTTGCACTCATTTCAATAATTTTGTAATTTCAACGTTTATTTGCCATCTATTGTCAATGTTACCGTAGGAAAAACTGCTAAATTGTTCAAGAAATGGTCTAAAGTTTTAAATTTTGGATTTTGAAACCCTAAACTATGGTTCCTCGGAATTTCCTAGGAATAGGAAATTTCCTAGGAATATTCCTAGGAAATTTCGAGGCACAGTCTCACCAATAGGAACACATGCAGAGAATATTCTCTGATTCTCGAGAATTCCGACGGAATTCCGACGGAATTCTATATTCCGTCGGAATTCCGTCGGAAATGTTTAGTACTCGGGAAACCAAACCGCCAAAATTTTCACGAAAAGTCAAATGTTGAGGATTCCTACGGAATTCCGACGGATTCATTTTCCGTAGGAAATCTCGGGTTTTAAACCCGAGACTGTTCTTCTTCTTCCCCATTCTCTCTTTCTCTCTTCCTCTCTTGCGATTTTCCGGCGATTTCTCTCCCCCCTTGCGATTTTCCGGCGAATCCCCTCCAAATCCACCTCTAAATCCGTTCCTATAGTCCCCATGTAAGTTCTAGATCCGATTTTCTTAGGTTTTTATGGAATTTAGATTGTTAGGATTGAGATTAGATTGTTAGATTTAGATTGTTAGGTTTATTAGATTGTTAGGATTGTTAGATTGTTAGGTTTTAGGGTTATTAATTTAGATTAGGGTTTTAGGGAATTTGATTTTGATTAGGTTTTAGTGAATTTGATTTTGATTAGGGTTTTAGGGAATTTGATTTTGTTTTCAAAATTCATTTTTGCATTTACCAAAATGTTTTTGATATTAAAATATATATTTGGATTTTTATAATTATTAAAATATTTTTTATAATTTATAAGTAAGTTTAAAAGTAATTTAATAATTATTTTAGCCATTTTTATAATTTATAAATATTTTTATAATTTAATTTATAAGTAAGTTTAAAAGTAATTTACTAATTATTTTAACCATTTTCATAATTTATAAATATTTTAATAATTTATAAGTAAGTTTAAAAGTAATTTAATAATTATTTTAGCCATTTTTATAATTTATAAATATTTTTATAATTTATAATTTATAAGTAAGTTTAAAAGTAATTTACTAATTATTTTAACCACTTTTATAATTTATAAATATTTTTTAATTATGAAACTATTTTTGTGTTTTTATAATAATTTTAAATCTTTATTTTCATTTGTATCCACACCAACAAGACGACGGGCCAGATTGATGACGGTCTTGCGAAGGAAGTGGTCTCCCTGGTGGACAGTATGAAGGAAGACCAAGAGGCCCGTCTCTCCCAGATCCAGGCCGATCTCGACTCCACATCCACTGCATCGACTGCCCTCTCCAAAGTTCAAATCGACGAGCTTCTTGTATCGGTAAGATATTTTCTAAATATTCAATTCATTTATATATTTTATAATCTTTTTTCTATGATTATAATTTTAAATTTTCTTTTTCAGGCGATTCCAAAGATGAAGGGACGTTTGGTCGGTTTGGGTCGTCGATCCAAGCCGATTCCTTCTACATCCCAGGTGCCAGTTGATCCTATGTTGATGGATCAACTGAAGGATAAGGATGACCGCATCGCTATGTTGGAGGCGAAGATGGTGGCTCAAGAGGCTGCTAGTAAGGCAGAAAAGAGGCGGACTGAGAGGATGATGGAGGCGTTCATGAGGAAATTCCCAGATCATAACTTCAACGACGAGGACGACGAGGACGACGAGTAGTTCTTTTTATTTCTTCTTTATGTTTTCAATTTCTGTTTTTGATTTTCTATTTCGAATATTACTTTTTAACATTATCTATATTATGTTTTTATTTAAATTTCAATTTTTCAATTTAAAAAATTTTAATTTTATTTTTAAATTTTAATTTTAAAAAAATAAATTTATATTATTTTAAAAATAATTAAATATTACGAATATTCCTAGGAATATCATTCCTAGGAATATTCTGAGGGATACTGTTCCTCGGAATTTCCTAGGTATATTCCTAGGAACCAGATCCGTCAGAATATTCCGAGGAAAGACTTTCCTCGGAATTTCCGAGGGCTAGTAGTCCTCGGAATATCCCGACGGATTACTTCCTGGGAATTTCCTCGGAATATTCCTAGGAATTGTGTCCGTCGGAATTTCCTCGGAAAATTCCGAGGAAATTCCGACGAAAACTGTGATTCCGAGGAAATTTTTCCGAGGGACTTTTGGTTCGGAATGTCGTCGGAATCAAGCGATTCCGACGACATTCCGAGGAAAATGTCCCTAGGAATCGGGGTGTTTTCTTGTAGTGTTATATCCTTATGAAGAAATGCAGGGTGAAGAGAGCTATGTACTATCATCGCATTGATTGTATTATTCGTTTGTCGCAATGATTATTTATGTGGTGTGATAGGTACCGTATGTGTTTCATTTTGGGAAAGTTGCTATTTTAGGAAACTTACTATTTTAGGAAAGTTGCATTTTTAGGGAAGTTTTATTTTGGGAATATTTCCATTTTTGAAAACTTTATTTTCTTGAGAGTCTGAGCCTAAGCCATTGATTCTCTCGTGTTGCAGTTGACCATCTTCCGCTGATCACTCCAACCAGTGGCTAAGGTGAGGGCTACTCCATTTAATCTCGTGCTAGTTTCGTACTACTATTATGGAAAGTTCAGTTTCAAAACATGTTATGTCTCTGTGAATCGAGTCTGCATGAGAATCTTGTTTGTTATTATTTTATGCTTGTTAAATCAGATATTGGATGTTAGAGGATTCAACGGTTAAGTGGATTGAGTGATGTTAAAACTGCTAAATATATGTATGTAATTATGAGTATGTGTAGATTGCGGGTGCACAAAGACGTTTGTGTAAGCCGCCGACGAGCAGTGTGATTGGGGGTGCACATGGACGTTTGTGTAATCTGCCGACAAGCAATGAGATTGCAGGGTACAAAGACGTTTGTATCAGTCGCCGACGCGCAGACTTCGGGAGTACAGAGATGGACTATTGTACTAGCTACCTATATTTATATCCTTATTAGGAAATGCGGGGTGCAGAGAGTAGCTATCTACTATCATCGCATTGATTGTATTATGAATTAGTCGCATTGATTGTTTTATGTGGTGCGATAGGTACCGTATTTGTTTCATTCTAGAGCTATGCCTACATAGTCATAGTGCTATGTACTGAGTTAGTGGTTTGTGGTTTAGCATCTCATACCTCACTGAGTGACTCTCGTGTTACTCACATTTCCTTCTCTCCACTTGCAGATGAGCATGACGAGTAGTTGGATATCTGGACAGTTGGTGTCTTGGGAATCGTTGGCATTTTATTTCGATTTTTTATTAATGTTTTATACGATTTTTCGATACGGTTTCTTTCATTTTCTAAATTAAAAACAATTTATCCTTCTTATATTTTATTAAATTTTTAATACTTTATTCGGTTTAGAATACGTCGGTTTAATTCGATATTTATAACGGTAGTAGCACACCGTTCTCAAGAGAGGACGAGACGGATGTTACACAAACATAAGAGTGTTTAAAGTGAATGTGAAACTACATGTTGTGAAAAACGTGACCTAAAAGCATCATTAACGGTATATACTTCATTGAGTCTTGCACAATAATTTTAAAGTAGTATTTTAGTAATGAGTTATAATAAATTTATTTTTGTTATTATTCGTCCACTAAAACTTGGACAAGTGGGGATGTGTGTTTCTTAAACTGTGAAAAAGAAATCTTTATAAGGAATCGTCTCTTTCTTCTCTCTGTCAAATTTATCTTTTCTCTCTCTCTTTTTTTTTTTGTTAATTCAATATTTTATGATGCTCTAAGGCGTTGAGTCGATGTACTGGATCAAAAGACAAACTCCCTATGACTTGCAATTGCGTATTTCATTGTTAACGTTTTGGTTAAGTGCGGTGAATACATATGATGCTGACCATAATATCTTAGAAGTATTGTTGCTCTATTTTTCTTTCTTATTTTTTTTTAACGGCAAACGGCTATTCTATTACTCAAACTTGAGGTGGTCTGGGAAACCAGATCGGAATAGAACAACCAATAAAAAGTAACTCTTTATAGAAGGATCTAGCTGTCTTAGCTAAACAATCTGAAAACTGGTTGCGCACTCGAGGAACATAAGAGATTTTGAAGTCCGGGAAGCAAATCAGTAGCGTTTCTATCCTCTCCAGTTCCGTAGCAAAGCTTGGCCAAGCGTGAGGGTTCTTGATCATAGCAATCAGCTCCTTGTAATCTGTAACGAAGCTTTGGTATGTCGAATGTTGAAGCATATTCTCCATCACCCATCGCAGTACTTCTACTTCCGAATGCAACGCTGATTCTCGTCTAGGTATATTTCGTGTTCCCATGAGTTGACGATTCCCACCACTGTCCATCCAGACCCATCCACAGCCACTAAACTAATCATGGCCTGTCAAGGATCCATCTATTAAGCAGATATTACCCAAGCTTAAGACTTGGGATTCATCGTCATTGTTCCCTTGTATCATTGATGGCACCACCTCGTTTGCAGCAAACTAAGCCTGACATTCACTCTCAGCATATCTTACTAGTTCCAGAGGATCCCTATCTATTATCCTAAAGAGTTTATCATTTTGAGCCTTCCAAATATACAAAATTATACAGGGATATGGATCTCTGTCTTGTTCAGGTTCAATTATGTTGTTCATCCCCCAGAATAGGTAGTCCATGTTCGCATAGATGCTTGGTAGTGGAAAGATATCTTGACTCGTTGGAGTTGATGATAGTGCCCAAACTTCTAAAGCAGGCGGACATTCAAAAAAAGCATGGGTTACAGATTCCTCTGGTTCACCACACCTTGGGCAGTAGTTATCACATCTCATATTCCGCCTTACTAAATTCCTTGTTACTGCCACGTGTCCAGTTAACAATTGCCATATGAGGTCGTAAATTTTCTTTGGCGCCTTTAGCTTCCAAGCAATGGCTTGAAGCTTAGTCACACTTGGCTCTAGCACTTCATTTTCATTTTTCTCCTTGAGGAGATTTCTGGGCTACCCAATATCCGGACTTGACCGTATATTGTCCATTCTTTGTGTAGTTCCAGCAGAATGTGTCTCGTCGATGAGTCGTACTTATAGCCAAACTCCTAATAAGAGGTATATCGTCAGGGTTGACATATTGTTGCAGCAAGCCAACATCCCATGTATTTGATTCCTGATTAATAAGATCACTGACCCTCATATTTGGATTCATAATTGGTGCCACAGGTGCAGCTGACCTAGCAGGTGTCGTTAGGATCCATGGATCCTCCCACACTTTAACTTCATACCCAGAGTGTATCTTCTGTCTTATCCCCAGTAACAAAAGCTCCTTTGCCGTAGAAATGCTACTCCACACATAAGAAGGACTGTTTACATAATTTACTCGTAAAGGCGAGCTCATCCTGTAATATCTTCCCTTCAAAACTCTGGCCACCAGCGAATCAGGGTATTGTACTAGCCTTCATAATTGTTTTGCCAATAGAGCCAGATTAAACTCGTGGATCATGTGAAATCCAATCCCACCCTCCTCTCTTGGTAAACAGACTTTTTCCCATTTTGACCAGTGTATTCCTCTTTTTGGTGGATTAGAGCTCCACCAAAATTGTGCAATAGCACTGGCAAGATTTTCACATATCTCCAATGGGAGAAGGAAAGTAGACATAACATATGTCGGAAGAGCAAGTAGAATGGATTTGATCAGCACTTCTTTTCCCCCTTTCGAGAGCCATCTACCTGTCCAGCCATTCACTTTATGCATCAACTTGTCTTTAAGGAAAGCAAAAAGTTTGCACTTAGAACCGCTAATATCTTTTGGGATACCCAAGAAGACCCCATCCCTCCTTCATTCTGTATACCAAGTGCATCTTTAATTTCCTGCATGGTGGTTGCATTAATTCGCTTACCAAAGAGTAAGGAAGATATATCAAAATTGATGCATTGGCCTGATGCTTTTCCATACGTCCTGACTACTTTCATTACTTCTTCACATTCACAGGGCTCCCCTTACAGAAGAAAAGGCTATCATCAGCAAAGAGAAGGTGGGATACCGATGGACACGCGCGTGTGACGCGCATCCCCGTTATCTTTCCTTGGTTCTTTGCGTGATTGAGAAGGCT
Source organism: Moricandia moricandioides (assembly GCA_905132885.1). Classification (NCBI taxonomy): domain Eukaryota; kingdom Viridiplantae; phylum Streptophyta; class Magnoliopsida; order Brassicales; family Brassicaceae; genus Moricandia; species Moricandia moricandioides. Next base: position 351,584 of record CAJHQQ010000109.1, on the reverse strand, counting down.
AACGAGCGCTTCCGTGCATAGAATAAAATGAAAGGAGACAAAGGATCTCCTTGGCGTAGTCCTCTCCCTGGAATAATATTTCCTCTCGGCTGCCCATTCATGAGAACTTTATTTTGTACTAATGTAATGCATCTCATTATCCAGGTAATCCACGTTTCCGAAAAGCCCATCTTTCTCATGACAGCTTCAATAAACGACCATTCCATCCTGTCATATGCTTTACTCATATCTGTCTTGATGGCCATTCTTTTATTGCGTCCGCTTGGCTTAGTCCTAAGTGCGTGAAACATCTCCTGAGAAATCATAATATTATCCGAAATTTGTCTTCCAGCAACAAAAGCTGACTGAGTTTCTGAAATTAGACCTGGTAGCACTTTCTTGAGTCTCTGGCATAAGACCTTAGAGATAATTTTGTAACTTACGTAACATAAACTAATGGACCGGAATTGAGCCATTTCATTAGGCTTTGTTGTCTTTGGGATGAGACAAATATTTGTTTCATTCAGTCCAGTTGGCATTGTCCCCTCGGTAAGGAATTTATTAACCATAAGAGTTAAGTCATCCTTTACTCTCCCAGAACTTCTGGTAAAAAACTGCAGTCATCCCATTTGGCTCCGGGGCTTTTTCTGGGTGCATAGCAAAGAGTGCTAGCTTCACCTCCCATTCAGAAATCGGGGCTGTTAGACTTTCATTCATTGGCTCCGTGATTGTTGTATGAACTTCAGATAGCGCTTCTTCAATATCTTCTGGATTAGAAGACTCAAATATCTATCTAAAATAGCTAGTAGCAATGGCTACTAGTCCTACTTCATCTTGCACTACATTTCTATTTTCATCTAGGAGCTGCGTGATCTTGTTCCTTGCTCGTCTTTGCTTTGTTAATGCATGGAAAAATTTTGTATTTCGATCACCTTCATGTGGCCAAAATACTCAACTTTTTTGTTTCCAGAACATTTCTTCTGCCTTAAGAGCATCTGAAAGTTCCTTCAAAGCGGCTGCGATCTTCTTAGTTGTAGCATTATCATCTGCATACAGAGCCTCCACCTTTTCTTTAAGCTCCTCAACCAATTTTGCCGAGTTAATATTATGTTCTCTGCTCCACTCGCTCAAGGCTTTTATGCAGCTGGCAATATGTTCCATTATAGTCGCATTGGGAGGAAGATTAGGTGATTTCCATCCCTCTAAAATGACCTGCCGCAGTTCCTCATTATCCAACCATCTTTTATCGAACTTGAATTTTCTTGATCTTCTCGTTGGTTTTGTGAGTATGTCTGCAAGAATCGGACGATGATCTGATCCCCATAATCTCATATACTTCACCATAGAATGAGGAAACTTATCATGCCAGTCCGCATTACCCACAGCCCTATCAAGACTACATCGAACAGTTACTCTTCCTGCTCTCTTTCCAACCCATGATAGCATATCTCTAGTATATGGAAATTCTAACATACCACAATCGCTTAGCATTTGCTTAAAAGGTAGAAAAGAGCTATCAGTGCGCTGTCTTCCTCCTTCTTTTTCATTATGAGCAGTGATTTCATTAAAATCTCCTATCATAAACCAATGTCCAGTTCTTGTTGTTGAGAAACGCGTAAGGCGTTCCCAAACCTGATCTCTTCTTTCTAGTAAAGGATCCCCATAAAAAACGTCATATAAGCTTTTATTCCATCAATGATTGCCTCAATGTCAATCATTCTGTTATTTGAAAATAAAACTTTAACTTGAAATTCATCCATAAAAAACAAAGCTAAACCTCCGCTGAGACCAAGTGGCTTAACGGTAAACAAATGATCAAATCCTAAGTAAGCCTGAATGTTTTGCAACAACAGCCTCCTATTCTTCTTTTCAGAAAGCAACACAAGTCTTGGGTGATGCTTCTGACACATCTCCGTAAGGCGTCGAACTGTGAGGTTGTTCCCTATCCCTCGACAGTTCCAACTGATTGTCTTCATGGATGATTTGTGGAGGTGTTAGTGGACCCCTCCATACCATCACCTTTGCGAGTTTCACTCTTCATGCTCTTAACACCACCCATGTGCTGCTTCCCCGAATGGATTATCTCCCTAGACGAAGATTTATGTATCTTAGGAGATCCTCTACGGAGGAACTGCGCTTTCTTGTTCAAACCCAAAGAGATTTGAGACTTTCCTCCATTCCTATGAGGCGATACTTTCGACTTCCCTGTGTCCTTGCTCGTGTCCTTGCTCGCCATCTTGACTTGTGTTGCCGCACTATTAAGACCCTGTTCTTCCAACTCCATCAAGTCCTCTCCTAGAAAATCATCTTCATGTTCCACCATTATCATCTCATCGTCATGCATATCATCATCATTATTGCTAGTACCAATGATCTCCATACCGGTTAGAGCCCCTATCATTTGGTCCTCATCGATCATCTCCTTCTCCTTAGGAGAGAAAGAGATTGGCCGAATTATCTCTCTGTGCCATTTGGTTATATTAGCATCCTGGTCGCCTCTCATTGGAGTAACAATCTTACTTGCAATCTTCTTACCAGCACTGCCAATGCCCTCTGGTATCCTAACCTCAGATTTCTTTACATTCAATGATCTCTCGCTACTCGCAGGGTGTACATCACGAGCATAAGACTCAAGTCTGTGTACATTATCTCGAGGTTCTGTGCGTTCCTTTGACCTCCATGATTGATGTTGTTTGGTGTGATAAGGTGCATATCGTGCGCCATATCGCAAAGTATGCGTAGCTATCTTCCTATCAGCACGACCATCTCTCCTCGAGCCCTTGTCACCATAACGACCCTTCTTATCCTCGTACCCAATGTGCATATCGTTATAAACATCATTCCTATCCTTCGGATACTGCGATCTCCTTGCGTCACTTATGAAACCACCCTCTTTTCAATCACGCCAATCATTCTTGACATGGCCATTGTACTGCTTCTTCTCATAAGGTGTGACAGCGTTCAAAGGCTTATCAAATGGCTTCATCTCAAGCGGTTTTTGGTCCCTCAGCAAAGACTGTCGAGACTCATCAAGATGCGGAATTTGAACTCGTGCAAAGACACCAGCTTTCTGAGGACAATATGCCATCTCATGGGAAAACATTCCACAGGTTGAGCAATGTTTGAAAAGCTTTTCATAGTGCATCATGATCGTGACTTCTTCCCCTTTTGGTGATGCAAACTTACGAGAGAAAACCATAGCCTTCCTCGTATCAATGTCCAACAGCAGACGCCCAGCAGAGAGATCGACCGTATCAACGTGACCATGCATACTACCGATCTTTCTCAAGTTTTACTGGTCCACAGGTGCAGCGGGATACCAGTTATCTCAACCCAAAAAGGGATTATCCACGGATAATCATCATGAACCACCGGCTCCCATCGCACCAGAACGAACATACAAAAATTATAGTGAAAAACCCTTGCCGGAGAACCATTTTGATGTCCTCTTTAGTGGAAAAGTTTAAAAGAAACTTCCCTTCACCCAGATCATTAGTTGTAATGCGACCCTGCATCCCCCATTGTCTCGGCATTGTCTGGATCAGTTTCTCAACCGTTTGTTTCTTTGGATTTAATATCTTGCCGATCAAGGAGAGACTGTAGTCATGGATAATAGGAGAGTCATCCTAATCTGTTAGCTGAATCGGATCCTCATCATCATCATCATCATACCAAATACGTTTCCCCTTTACGTCAGCCATATGAGCTGAACCACTCCGATTCATGGCCGAAAGAGATGTATCTCTCCGTAAAAACCAGAATAAAACAGAGAAGTGCAGAACGATGAATCAAAAACAGAGTGAAAAACGTCCACTAAGATCAACAAAAATCAAAAAAAGATCCAACCAAGTCAAGCAGTATACGATCAAGGCGACGAAGATCACCCCAACCAATCTGCAACATGACAAAGATCATATATCACCAAAGCAAAAGTGATTGCTTGTGTGAAACGCCACCAAGGAATCTGATCAAACCGAGAGGAGAACTCAGCCGCCACAAGGAGTGTTGATAGTCTCCCTTGTGTAGATGAGGATGCCGTCGTTAGGATCAGATCAAGAGATCTCCATTAGCACTGACCAGATCTGGAAATCGCCTTCTTCATTGCCAAGCGGAGTAGCGGCTAGGGTTTTTCATTAATCATTCTTGCTCTATTTTTCGTTCTTTAATTGCAAAACTCTATATTATTATTATTGGAGCCTTATAATAAAGTATTGAAGTTGATATAAGAATTGAAATGTTTGTCTAGGATTTATTGCTAAACTCTAGTTTCATTTGTTATGGCTATGCATGTGCACATTTATCTGAACCAAAGATTCAAATCGAATCGAAAACGAAGGTTGGTTCGAGTTTGGATCCTATTAATTACTTGAGCGGATTCTATATTTCTAGAACCGAAAATCGAAATCGAAACATAACCAAAATTGAATTGGAATCAAACCGAGAACCATGGGTATCCATATTTCTACAATACAACTTATATACTTATAAATATTAACTATATTTAATTGTAAAATAATCAAACAATTTTAAAATATTATTTATATACCAAAATACGCGAAAATGAGATACGAGCATATTTTTATCCAAAATATTTAAAAATATCTAACCTATCCAAATTTTTATTGAAAAGTCTTAAAATCGGATGTTTAATAAAAAAGTAATATTTTTAACCAAAATTAATTAAAAACCAGAGCCAAATAGAATTTGAAATTACATCGAATATTAGTTGGTTCTCAATTTTGTTACCCGAATCAAACCGAAAACAATATAACTAAACCAAAACATAAACTAATCATTTCACTTAGACATTATTTGCGAAGTTATTTGACACATGTCTTATTTACAACCAATTTCACTAAAAAAATGACATGACATAATATAATTAATGACATAGCTTATAACTAAATGTGATATGACAATTACATGTGGAGGGTGTATTGAATGTGAAATTTTAAGTGATTTAAGAGCATGTTTATTGGTAAAACCTTTAAGTGGTTTTTAAGTGGGCCAGAAAATTGTCTTTTTCATTGCAGGCACAGAGGAAGCGAGAGAAAAATAAAAAAGAGAAGCAACCAAAATCAAGATGGCCACTCTCATTGTGACACGTCACCCTAAGATTCAATTGCTTAATTAGGAGACGTGTATTTGCTTCTCTTAGTGTTTTCTTTTCTTTTTTTATATGATTGTGGGTATTCAACTTAGAATTTAAGGTGATTTATATTAAAGTGACAAATCCACCGTTTATTCAAACAAGAATTTTAAAAAAAAAAACACTTTAAAATTGAGTGTTATTGACTTTGTAATTTCATAAAACACTCTGAAATCCATTGCTTTTGAAAAAAGTTTAAGCTGGCGATTTTAGAGTATTTTTAAATGTTTTCAGAGTGTTTGAGAGGAGTTTCTTAGTTATAAAAATAAAAAATACAGATCTCATAGTTTTATATGAGATTTTAGAGTGTTTTAACAAAATCACACCAAATTTCCAATTCTCCTAGAGGAGTATATTTAATCTAAAGTTTGAAGTGATTTGATTTTTAATGAGGTTGTAGATGATTACAAGGAATTGAAGAGTTTTAAGGGATTTTTAATAAATCACCATCAAATATCACATAAATCATGAAATTTAAATTTAATTTTTTTTACTAAGAAACTCCACCTGACATTCTAAAATCACTTAAAATTTTAAAACTCCACAACTTAAAATATTTTCAATAACAAAGAATTTCAAAATATTTTATGAAATATCAAGTTCAATAACATTGGATTTTAAATGAATTTTTGAAATTCATGTTTGAATAACAATTGATTTGTCATTTTTATACAAATCACCTAAAACTCTCAATTGGATACACCCCCCTTAGAGTGTTTTAACCGAAATTCAAAATAAAAAGATCTATGTCGATCATTTTTCTTGAGGTCTATTTTTGTGATAAAAACTTCAAAAAAGTATATTTGAAAGATTTGCTCATTTTTAATACTAATAAGATTTTCAGAATTTTATACAATCTTTTAAAAACTTATAACTTTTAGTGGTTGTATCATTTGTTTCCTTTTGATATCTACAATTTTATAAATTCTATTTATATTTTTCTATAATTATCAAAATTTTATATCAGATTTTGAAAAGAAGATTATACAAGTTTGATTTAATTTATCTTAACCAAAAACAATTATTGAAAATCTATCTAAGATTATAATTTTAAATATATATATTCTTAACTATAATTCAAAATAAATTTAAAAATTTATTCTATCTAAATTTTCTATTTAACTAAATTAATATTTATATTAAAATATTGATATAAAAATAACATCTAAAATATTAATAAATTTTATTTTAAACATGATTTAAATTTAAAAATTGTATTATTGCACAAAGTGCAAAAAACACACCTAGTTTATAAATAAAACCAAATAACAAAACGAAACCGACTGGCAGGATAGTTATTCCTATCGTTTAGTGCTGCCATCATTTTTCTTAACATTAAAAGCTCTTTTATCCCTTTGCATCACCAATCAGATTTGGCATTCATTCTTTCATCTCAATGTTAAGTCATAATTCTTATGTTTTTTTTTTGTTAAAACATAATACTTACCCTGCCATAATTCATGTCTCAGAGTTAATTTTTACATCAATGTGTTACTAATGTCAAACTTCAATCCTCTAACAAACATAACTTCAAAAGAAAAAAAATTGCAAAGATAATAGAAGCATGGATGACGTTTGACGAAATGTACCATAAAATTTGGGAAGATTTGCAAGGGCTAGGTAAATCGTATGAAACACAACAAATAATTGAGTGGGAAACTTGGTTAATCGTAAAAGGAGATTACATTTCAAGGTTCCATGTTGTTTCTGCAGTCAATTTGGGCGTTTTCACTTCCTCCGCCAGATTCACAGACGCACAAACCTGTTAGAAAACAAGAAGAACAAAAGACCATCAAAAATCAAACCTTTCGTACACTAAAGTTTGGAAAGTCCTTTTAGAAAACAGTAGTTGCTGCAAGAGAAATTAATACACACCACAATGGATCATGTCTTATGTCAATAAGCCTATGCATCCCATGAATAGCATTGCAGAAGCTGATTTGGTAAAGTTTACCTTGAAAGACCCAGTGGATTTGGAGGTCCTTGACCACTCCATACCAAGCAACTTACTAGACGTCTGATAAGTAGCCTTGAGAAAATCATCACCATAAACTCTGCGAGAAACCGCAAAATCCCAGGCGTTTTTGGCAAAGTCGTAGCAGGGCTCGAAGGTAGCAATCTTCCCGTGAGCATAAGTATACTTGAGCTTGCAGTTGTTTGTTCCCACCATGTGATTAACAGAGAGTTTGTTAGCAGGATCAATCAAAAGGCTCCCATCGACGATTGTTCTGTTATCAGCTCTGCTATGTATATAAGTCAGATTCAATGGCTTCTCGGCGACACTTACTGTGTTCATGAACTGAAATCTAACATCCTGTGTTCATGAATTCCAAAACGAGAGTTCCCTAGGTTTAATTGTAAGCAATCTCCATGGAATTTGAAATCAATCAAAAACAGGGAGGAAGGTGAAAGGAGTTACTTTCTTAGGGACGTTATACTCGACGATGAAGAAACCAGGCTTCTCCACGGCGAGACAGAGGCCGTTCAAGGTAGGCCCAGTGACGAAGGTAGCATCGGTCATGGTGGCGCGTATCTTAAGATCTCCGGCGTTGAAGGCGAGTGAACCAACTCCGCTGCTCTTATCGCCATCGTACTTGCCTTTGACTGAAGCCTTCATCATTTCGACTCACCCTAGAGAGAGAGAGGGGTTTGGTTTGGTGAGAGCGGCGAAATGAGAGACGATAAAAACTCACAGGTCTTATTCTCCGCTTCGTGTCTTCTTCGTTAGCACGTGCGATTCCCTTTTTTTGCCTGCCAAAAATATATGGGAAATTTGAACTATGGAAAAACAATATTATACATATGACATTTTCATCAGCAAAATTAGTTTATTTAGTATTTACATCAGCAAAAGTAGATGATGTGGCAGTTGATATGGCGACTAGTTCATGATTTCACCAAAAAGGTAAAAAATATGTGTGTTATTTGAATTTTTCGAAAGTATATGTATGTTTTTGCACGTTCATATAAGTCTAGTATGAATTGAACATATCACGATATGTTGAGTATGAAATAACCGTTTTCTCCTTATGATAGGTCTCAATATTAATCACTTTTAGACCATGTAAAAGGCCCTATTAGAGTCTATTATATGTGTCTAGGATGTGTTTTTAGAGTCTTTCCAGGTCCATGTACATTTTGGAGCATTGTAGATATTATGAGGAAGAAAGAGACGAGTATGACATCTGCAGAGACAAATATGGCAATGCATTAGCCATAGATGGGCAAAATCATCAATATGTCAAAGGAGGATATGAGAAAGTTCCTCCAAAGAGCAGCATTGGTTGGTTACACTCACCTGCGTTTACCAGTAGAGAATTTTAAGGATACCAAGCCATCAACTGACTACTACAGTAGAGAAGAAGTAGATGACATGGTACAATGAATCTACAAAGACCAGAAGATGTTGATGGAGGATTACTACAAGAGGAATGATGATATCTATTGCCCATTTAACAACAATATTAGCTGGTTAACTAAGTGCATGGAAGATATAAGCACAAGATATACTTTACTCTTCAGATGGCTAAAAAAAACAATAGAAAGAAGCTGACGAAGACCATTGATAGACGGATAATTCCAACCATCGATCGAAGCTATTCGCGGACAATTCCGACCAAGACTGGTAATCGAGAAGCTGCTAGAAAACAAACTTGATGGAGTTTTTGCATCTCAAGACATGATGATGGAAGATTTCTCCAGGAGATTGGATGACATATCCATACCCACAAATAGCAGGATCGATTGGCTACACAAATTTGTTGATCGCCTTGAGGAAAGGATGAGTCAGGCAAAGCTCATAAAAGAAAGACAGCGAACCAGAGGTGAAGAAGCCATAAGAAGCTTCGTTAGTACCTGGTTCCCGATGAGCAAAGAGGGCACTTGTTTTCCAACAAGTGATGCTCTACCTCCCATCTTAGTCCAGATTGTCTTAAAAGTCAAACTAAGGACTAAAACCAAGCGCTTAGTGGGAGACAACTCACTATTAGGTATTGTTTAAATTTATTTTATTTTCATGATTTTACTAATTTTCGTATTTTTCTCTAATTGTAGTATAAAAAAGGAAGATCGAGAACCGCCATCGGTTGACGACGCACAGCCATCAGTCGATACTGATCACCATCGGTAGACATCATAACATTATCATCGATCGACACTCGTAATAGAGTCTAGTATTTTTTATTGTTCTCATTACTTTTACTTATGTTTTAATTTTTTCCACCTAACCGTGACGGGATAACACTGGGGAAAATTTTATTTAAGTCTGGGGAGGTTTACTAATATTGCTTTTTATTTTGGAGTTCTATTCTTATGTGTTTTATTGAGTCAAGAAGGGGATTACGATCAAATTTAAATTTTTACTTATTATCTAACCATTCTATAACAGCATTCTAGATTTGTTGATTGCAGAGAGTACTAGAGATACCAAAGTGGATCGTCATGCCACTATATCACACTTCTTAAAAAATTTGAAGGAACCAAAGCTAACCTCCAACCTAAATTGACTTATTTGCTTGCTTTGAAGTTTGACATACATTGGATCAGATTCTTCTCTCTCTCTCTCTATCTCTCTCTCTCTCTCTCTCTCTCTCTCTCTCTCTCTCTCTCTCTCTCTCTCTCTCTCTCTCTCTCTCTCTCTCTCTCTCTCTCTCTCTCTCTCTCTCTCTCTCTCTCTCTCTCTCTCTCTCTCTCTCTCTCTCTCTTCGGCATCTGTAAAATTAAAAGATTGAGATGATTTCCTGAAAGATGCAGAGGGTAACTAAATTACCTGTGACCCCATTATTCTAATTCATAAAGAAATGATCACACATCGTTGGAAATAAGGGGTAGGTAAATTACCTATGACCTCATTATTCGCCTAAACTTTGTCAAAAAAAATAAAAAGAAAAAAAGAAAAAAGAAAAAGAAAGATGAACAAGATGGACTCTATCATCATCATTGATTCATTAGACTTATAAAATATATAAAGAGATTCAAAAAGAGAGAAGGAAGGAAGAATGGATCAGAGAAGTCTGCATGTGTGTTCAGATACTTGCTAGGTAAGATTCCATGTGTTCTCTGAGCGGTACTCACAAGGTAAAGCTTGCACTTTTATCTTATGTAAGAAATGAGGTTAGATGGGTGAGTCAAGCTAGTATTTACTAAGTTGTTGGTAGACTGGATTTGAATGCTCTACTAGGATAAGGTATATAAACTTCCTTTAAGATTGACACTTTTTTTATGTGGTTGCAACATAGTAAATTTGATAATGATAATCTAGAGATTTTGTGAGTACCTGTTTTTAAAACTTATTTCACATGTTTACCCTTGTTTCGCTTGAGGTCAAGCAAATTGTTAAGTTTGTGGGAGTTGATAGGTCCCAATATTTACCACTTTTAGACCATGTTATAGGCCCTATTTGGAGTCTTTTATATGTGTCTAGGATGTGTGTTTAGAGTCTTTTTAGGTCCAAGTATATTTTGGAGCATTATATAGATTATAAGGCTTTCTGGAGCTCATAGAGAGAGGAACCCATAGCTAGTCAAGTTCAGCAAAGTACGAGTCGAGACAGAGTACTGCGTTGATCGACGATGCACTCTTTCCGTCGATCGAAGGTCGACACGCAGAAACCCAACACATGAAGTTGCTGATTTGCTGCTCAAGTCACATAAATTACAAGATTGCGCATGGACGTATCTTACCTAGTTTATATGGTATTTGCTATTGTTTAATGCAAAGGGAGACTTTCTCCAAGTTTTGATATTTTTTATAACAAACATAGTAGTTTAGGGTTTTTGGAAAAAGAACATGACTTGTTCAAGCTTTGTATTCGAGCTTTACTTTTTAATCCCTATTTTTTTATCTTATGCATTATTTCATGTTTATGATTATGTTCTGCTTAGCTATGTCTGAGTAGTCGCCTTATTAGATTTAGGGTTTATTAAAATTTTTGATGAATTAGCCAAACAAGAAAATTGTTAGGGGTGACTATTAGATCTATCATCAGGATTGTACTTATTGCTTTTGTTCTTGATTAGCTACCTAGAATCTTGATCTTAGGATAATTGACAACTACGAGAGTAGGATCATTAACTGAATAAATCTTGTTGATCTTAAATTACTAGGGACAATCGAGAGAATGGTCTAGTGATTTTAAATGAACCAATCGAATTTGATAGTTTAACGCTTGACTAAGAAAGCCATTGATCGATGCCATACCATCTATTAACGATCATTTTGAATTTGCACACGATAGTTGTAGACTCTGAGCTTAGCCATATGATAGATATAACTTATAATATCTTTACTTATTGAATTTGTGTTATATGATTGAAAACTCTTTCGTTTCTATCCATTATAATTCACTATCTAAAAATACTAGATCTAGCTATTTTCTTTACTTGTTTACAAATCAACTATTTCCTTATTTACTAGTCTTATTAATAACCTAGCATAACTAAGTTGATTATCAAATCTATTATGTGCCCTCGCTCTATGTGGATTTGATCCATAAATAATACAAGTGAACCTTTTATTTGATAGAGTAATCAGTAGTTCTAAGGTGTTTGAGCACATATCACTTTACTTTTATTGTTGAAACGTAGTAATTGTGGATGTAGATGGTTGTGGTTTCTATTGTTATTAAACGATTTGTACGGTAAAAAAATTGGTAAGTTTGCAGGAGAGTTGTAACTATTTAATAATGAGATACTGTAGCAATTTAATAACAAATTACAAATATTAACATAATATAACATTATAAAAATATCAAAACATACTATATGCTAACATATAATAATAATTATTAATATAATTAATAAAAATATTACGTTTATTTATTTATATTTTAGTTTAAATGAAATTTATAACTTCAGTAAAATTTATTTTGAAATTTCTATTAGAACTTATAAGAGAATATTTTTTATTTATATATTTATATATCTGTTAATGTTTAAAAATTATAGTGGATAGTTTTGGTTTAATTTTTTGTAAAAATAATTATGATATTTTTAGTGAATTTATATTAAAATGTAATATATATATATATATACTACAGATATATAAATATATAATATTTAAAATTTTACAGATATATAAATATATATATAATAATTTTAATCTTAATTTACAATATATGTATATATATATTACATATGGATATATATATATACATATATATATATGTAAAAATATTTTAAAAATTTGAACTTATTTTAAAATTTAAATATATATATTATTTAAATTTATATAATATTAAATTTATATAAATATATATAATATATAAATTTATATCATATTTAAATTTAAATATATATAATTTTTAAATTTTTAAAAAGAAGTTTGAATTTTTAAAATATTTCTATGTTTATTTATCCATCTGTAGCCGTATGCAACTGCAAACGCTAACGAAAACTAGTTTTTGATTTTAAGTTGCAGCAGTTTAAAGCAATTTATAACGTTTTGTGATTGTTGTAAAACGTTAACAACTGCAAAAACGTTCTTTGCGATGGTGGCAGAGAAACCAGTTAGACGCTGAATAGTTAGTGTAGTAGTATATTGTATGTATATAGCATATATTACTTTGACACATGCGTTTTTTTCATTTTTTTTAGTTTTCCTTTTTCTTCCTCCTCTCAATTTATTTGATGTTTATTTTTTTTAATTAACTATAAACTGCTCAATTAATTATGTTAATAAAATCCTATACATTTTTTACGAATGCTGTAATTTAAACTGACATATATTTCTCATAAAATTAATATTTTTTATCACTATGAATATCTAATCCTATTCTATATTCCTTTTTTATAAAATATCACATATTATTAAAAAAAATATTTAATGATGAGTTATATATATATATATATATATGTATATTAATATGAAAATGATGATTTATGAGAATTTATAATTTAACTGTTGTTCATACAAATAGTTTGTTTTTCATATTTTTGTAAAATTATATTTTATAAACACAGTTCGAAGTATACTATGAAATTGATAAAATCAACCAGTTTTATATTTTTCAACCCTTAAAAAATCCATTTCAAGTCACTTTTTTATTTTCAAAATCATCATGTCATTACTTTAAATTATAGTTATTATTTTTTACAACTTTAATTTGCAAAGCATCATGCATATGATGTTATTTTGTTGTTCTATTTATTGTGTTTTGTTGTTATATTATTAATAATTTTACTGATAAATTTTTTTTTACAATGGTGATATTACAAACTAAATAATATTTTTATTTATATGTAATTTGGATAATTTCAAAATGAAAATAACTTAGAACTTTGTATATAAATATGTACAATGCATTGTTTTTTAAATAGAATAAAACGTAAAGTTCATAAAAAGAAAATGTCTCTAAATGCAAATCCTACGTAATGAGATTCACGTGTGTGGAAGTCCTTTTGGTCTAGTGGTTTTACCAAGGTTCATTAATGTTTTTCTACCAATACGTTTGGGATTCAATTTCCTAAGAAGGCGAATTATGCAGAAAATTGGAGAAAAGACTTACAAGAGATCTTCAACATAACACCAGAAGTACCGTCATGAATAGATCTCATAGGACGGCTCAAGGTGATGCAATCAGACGTGAATCATCATAAGGCATGTAAATTTTTTTGGTTGTAATATCGTCAATATAATATTTCTCATAGTTTATAATGCATAACTAACCAGTATAAAAAAAAGAGTTTCACGAGTGTTGTATGACCACACACATAAGGGATAATATTGTCCAGTTATGTGACAAAATATCACATCTCCTACCAAGATTCTTACATAGTTGTTTCCCTATTATTTTCCATTATTATCATCCATCTAATTCACTCAAATATATACATATACATATATTATATTATATTATATTATATTATATTATATTATATTATATTATATTATATTATATTATATTATATTATATTATATTATATTATATTATATTATATTATATTATATTATATTATATTATATTATATTATACTTCCACTTAATTGTATCAAATAATATAAATAAAACAAATAATACTAAAAAATAAAGCAAAAACAAAAAAGATTTATAAGATGTAAAAACGTGTCTTTACAATTGATCGAACTTATCATTTATATAGAAATGAAAAAGAAAAATTATTACATGTGCATAGTGATAGTAAACTTCACAAAGATAAATTAAGTTATAATTATTGACATCTACCCTCTACTTTTGACATTCAATTCACATTCAAAACACTCGCTTTTGGAATTCATTTTCAACATCATCTCTTGCTTAACATGTATTGCCTCTTTAAAATCATTTCAAGGAAAAAACAGTTGGAAAATCACAGCAAATAAGGTAAAAAGAATATAATCATGCAAGCTTCCACTTAAAAAAATATTATGTAATCTCATAAATCATGTAAATGACGCATTCCAATGTTATGGACACGTTTCTTGAATATTGAGGTACAAAGTGACTTTGTAAAGAGGTAGGTTGCATTATCACATGATCAGACATATCTTACATCAATCTTTTTCTGAGTTCTTGAGTGCTTGAGTGCATGAGAAGAAATACATATGTATATGTTTAGTTTTATTACTTTTGATGTGTCCTTTTGTTTAAGCATGGCATGTTGCGTTATTTTCATATAAAATATTTATCTTCACTTTTACGTTAACTTTAATTTTTTTGAATGGGTGTACCGACTTATACTTGCTTCATGGAGTACGATAATAGCATCATGATTCGAAGAGGTGGTTATGGAGTCCGATAATCTCATCATGACTCGAAGAGGTGGTCACAAGATTTTGTTTCTTAGAACTCCAAGATATATTAGTTCCTCTAATCATGAAAATATACCTTTTTTTTTGTTGGACTTTTTGTGGATTTAATAAATATCCTCCATTTGCAAAACCATTTATTAGACATTTTGAATTTTTAGGATAAAACAAACCTAAATCAAATGATCCCTTGAAGATAACAAAAAAACATATTTAATTCCATTTTAATATTTTTTCATAGGAGATGAACTTAATCTTACTAAAATATTAGTATCAAATTATATATCAGGCCGTGTACAGTTCACAAGGTACATTATGCTTCAGTGCACTAATATATGATAATTCATGACTAAATGGTTATGCAACTTAGTTAATAAGTTCAATTTCATATGATTTGGAATTGCATAACATAGATGTTAGAGTAAATAGTATAGATTCTTTAACGAGGATAAGAAGGGTGTTAGGCGTTTGTTTTGTGGTGATGAAATATGTGTTATTCCTCTCTCCATCTTTTGGTACATTCCCAAATTTGTTGATAGGGATGATTGGAATGAGTTGTAACTTTATGTTTTTGGCTATAGAACTTAAGATGTAGATTTATTTGTGGTCAATATTTTTGTTGTAGCTTTGTAAATCACTTATTTTTTTTGCTCTGGAAATAAAGCTCTCTACAGCCATTTTTTAATTTTTTAGAAATTTTTCTGGCTGTAAACATTTTAAAGAAATGAAATTTTGTTTTCACATATATGGCTCTAAACTAACTTTTGGATGTTTAGAACATCTACAGCCAATCACCTTCTCCGTATGACCTCTAGAATGGCCTCTCCTTTCATAACAAAATAAAATGGTGAACTGGATGTTGAGATGATATACCATGGATTTTACCTATGATATATAGAGTATTTTTAGAGTTTTTTTATATGAATTTGGTACTGTTTTAGAGTATATACTTGTCAAGGTACTCATTGGAAGCAATTGGAGCTTTTGGGCTATTTTGGAGCATTTAGGATGCTCAACACAAACTCAGAGTCGGATCTAGATTTATGAGTGAAACATCGATCGACGTCACACACAGTGCGTCGATCGACAGTCAAGTCGACAACAAGATTGGTGAAGGCTTGAAAAATTACAAGTTTTACCCAAAAGTTTCATCATTTGCAAGATAAGTCCCTGGCCAAAATTTAGACTATTTATTAGGGTTTTCTATCTTAGTTTTGACATAAGCCTAGGGGACATAAGAAATAGTTGTCTTCTAAGTTACACAAGAGTTTTAGAATTGAGAGTTAGAACACATTGCTATATATATTGGAGAGAAATATATGATCATCAATAAAGAGAAAATCTTGAACTTCTTATCTTTTTACTCAGTTTATTCTATGCAATTTATTCAGAATTTATTCATGTTTTTTATTGCTATGTCTGAGTAGTTCACTGTTAGATTTAGGGTTATTCAATGGTAATAATGTATTGCTGATTTTTTAGAATGGCTAGGGTAATCTTCTTGGTTCTTTGTTTAAGTTATTATTAATGCTAAGTTGAACTTGATCACCTCAACCTTAGAAATTAGGGTTCTATACTGCAAGCGAGAGTTTGGCTATTACCTGAAATATATCTTAAAAAATATAAATAACCGATAACAAACGAGAGTTGAATTGGAAGTTTAGAAAACACATCAAACCGCGAAACCAATACTGTTTAGAATCAGCATCGATCGATACCACCTGGTGTGCATCGATCGATACCACCTGGTGTGCATCGATCGATACCACCTGGTGTGCATCGATCGATACCACCTGGTGTGCATCGATCGATACCACCTGGTGTGCATCGATCGATACTCAGTTGAGATGCGCGAGAGCGATCTCCTAAACCCTAAGGTTTGAGTTCATAACAATGCTTAATAAAACCCTAGAAATCTATTAATATGTAGTTTCTAATCTTACCTAAGAATTTCTCCTCAGTCTAATCTCTTAATTTGATCCTCACAAACCAAATCAATCGTTAAGTCACTTTTATTGTTATTATTATATTCATCTAGCTTTAATTCGAAAACAATAAGTCTATTGTTCAATCCTAGAGTCTTTGTGGATTCGATCCCTAAGTACTACAATGAACCTCTTATTTGAGAGAGTAAAAGTGGGAAATAGGCTTAATTTGAAAGTGAAATAAAACCCCACATCAACTTTGGCGCCGTTGCAGGGGATTCTTTCTTATTGCCATTAGATTTTGTTTAGAATATTTTCTAGATTTTACTTTACTGTCTGGTAATTTATTCTTTCACTAAACCTTATGATGCAGGTTTCAAAAGGAGAGAATATGGATTCAGGGCGACAAGGATCGATCGACGGAGCTCATCCGGAATCGATCGACGCTGGTCCACTACTGTCGGGCGACACCCTTCCATTGCCCTCGATCGATATCGATCAGCCGGAAGCAGGTAAGTACGCCTTTATTGATTCTGATAATAAGAAAGTAGTCTTGATAGAACCAATGAACAATAAATGCAACGAAGCAAGCCAAATAATTAATTATCATGGGGCCGCAATCCCCAATCAAATCTATAAATCACCGAAGAATGAGATAAAGCATGAATTGCCAATGCTCGAATACCTAAACCCCAGCAAGACCTATTCCAATAGGTCCGTAATCCGATTATCCGACAACCATACATGAAGCTCTGAGCTTGATATCGACTTCCTAATCATGGCGCGCAAAAATCAGTTCAATGGTTTTCCTCCCAAACACCCAAACAATCACATCGAGATGCTAGAAGACATGGTGAACAACAATTTCAATCGTTGCAAATTTTTTCCTTTCTTCCTAGAAGGTGAGGCCCGAAGGTGGCTGAACCAGCTACCACCAGGATCCCTGACTTTTTGGGAAGATATTAGAAGCGCTTTCATCAATCACTTCTTTGACAAGGAGATATACTGGGAAGCAAGAAGTGAAATATCCACATTCATTCAAGGTAGCCACAAATATTTTAAAAACTCATGGACGAGGTTCAAGAGCTACCAACTTTCGTGCCCGCACCATGGATTCTTAGAACCCCAACTCATCAACACTTTCTATAGAGGACTAAACCTAAACTATCAAATCATCCTTGATACAGCCAGCAAGGGAACTTTGGCACCCGAAGCCCTGCAAGTGCTAAAAGGTTGATAGAAAACACAGCTTTAGGTGGAGCTTTCGAAAAGAGATACACCGAAAAGAAAGAACCACCAATGTTTGTGGAGGAGAAGTACTCGATCCAAGTTAGAAAAACTCTGGCAGCAGTTGCGACCTTTCTGGACGGACATGGCTTGTCTCAACATTATGCTGAGGACGATGCCGTTTCTTCCGACTTCGAAAAACGAGTTGAGTTCTCTGATGTGATGAGCCTGAACGATCAACGATTTAGGGAAAGTTCTGGCAATTTCGTAAGCAGCTACGATAATACTGTGAAGAGACACGAAAGAAATACAAAGTCGAGAAAGAATCAAGTCTTCACAGGAGACCGTAGAATAGCCACCGACCTCAATGAAAAGTTAGATCTTATTTACTCAGAGATGACATAAATATTTGAAACTCTGAGCAAACACATTAAGAGGATCGACAACCAAGTGGCGAGTAACACTATGTCCATCAGGAGAGAGGACGGATTTTTACCTGGTAAAACAGACGCTAACCCAAAAGCCATTGCAATGTCGTAGCTTTACAATAGAAAATTTACCCCTGGCGTCAAAGAGAGCATCACCATCGATGAATTCAAGAAAATCGCAACAAATGAAAAAGAAAAATCACATCCCACCATGCTCGAAGTTTACGAGAAAGATCCCAAAATCCTTCCTGAAACTGAAGTATTAGACCAAAATGACGACCTTGAGGAATCAATTATTGAACCTAAGGGAAAGAAAATCGACGTAGCAGACATCGATCGACACCCCTTACCGGACATCAATCGACACTGCGAACCTATAATCGATCGACACTCTAAAGCAAGAATCGATCAACACTCTGACCAAGAACCAACCGAACTGGTTGGGACAAAGGTCTACCAATCAAAAACACCCCTTTCCTCCAATAAACACTAAAAAGAAGAAGAAGCAGCTAGAAAAAGCAATATTCAAGAAAGCGTTTGACAAAGTAAACATTGAGATGCCACTAAGCGATTCCATTCACATCTCGTCTGCCATTAAGCAATACGTGAAAGATGCGGCATCACGAGGATTCCATGAATCAGAACACTGTGTGATGATGGTATCCAAAGAAGTGAGCAAAATTATTCAAGGAAAAACTCCAATCAAACTCCATGATCCCCGTAGTTTCGTTTTGGACTGCACTATTAGCAATGATAGATTTCAAAGACCCCTTTTAGGCTTTAGTGTCAACATGATGCCTTATTCAGTTGCAGTCACTCTCAGGCTAACACAGTTTCAACCTACCAGGGTCACTCTCGTTTTAGCTGATGGATTCACTAGAATTCCGGAAGGTGTACTTGAGGAAGTGCCCATACGCATTCATCACTGCGATATACCGGCAGATTTCATAGTTCTTAAGTATGAGCGAGAACCTCGAAATCCAGTTATCTTAGGAAGACCTTTCCTGGCCACTGTCGGGGCAATCATTGATGTCAGAGAAGGACATATATGCCTCAATATCGGGAAGATACCAATGGTCTTTGACATGGAAAATATAATAAAACAACCTTTGATCGACGGTCAAACCTACCATAACGATTACCTTTCCGATCTAGCAGAAGAACCGTTCATAGATATGTGCTCAAACGAACCTCTAGAGAAAGCAACCACATCTCTTGAAGGTGACAGCTCTGCGTTAGAAGATCGCACTGGAGAGTATACAAGGTTAATGGATGCCATAGAGGAATTTTTTAATGTCGATCTTGACGAACTCGATCTATCGACCCCCGTCGATCGACATCCCAATATCATCGTCGATCGACAACGTACTGTGACTGACGACTGGAGCAAGGAAAAAGTACCTAAAATCGAGCTTAAACATATTTGATAGTATTTTTCCTTTTAATATTGTGACTTGTGTTAAACTATCTCATGATTAAAAATATATATATATACTATTTTGAAAAAAGTAATTTCATATTTTTTAAAAAATAAGACAACGTAAAGAGTTCAATTGTAATTTTCCATTTTACAAATCCTAAACAAAAAAAATAAGATAATAAAAAACAAATTTGAAAAATTACTTAACAGTATAAAGAAGTAAAGAGCGATTAACTATAGTTTTCTTTTTTGCAAATCCTAAAAACAAATGTTTAATAATATTTTTTTTATTTTAATATTTTTACATGTATTAAAATATCTCATGATAAAAATATAAATTCTTAGATAATAAAAATGTTTTTTTAAAACAAATTTTGAAAATTATTTAAAAATAAAAAAGTAAAGAGTGTTTACTGTAGTTTTCCTTGTTAGAAATCTTAATAAAAATATTTACGATAATAAAATTAATTTGAAAAAAATATTTAACAATAAAAAAGTAAAGAGTGTTTAATTATAGCTTTCCTTTGTTACAAATACTAAACAAAAAAAGATTTGTAAAATGGTATATTTAATACTAATTTTCCTTTTCTAAAATCCTAAAGAAAAGATAATTTTAAAAATATATTTGATAGTAATTTTCTTTTTATAAAATCTCAAATATTAAGAAATTGTAAGAGTGTTTCATAGTATTTTTTGTTTAAATTTGAAGCAAAAAGAATTTGTAGAATAATCTTTTAAATATTATTTATGAATAATCGACTTTCCAATTTAAATAGTTAAATTGATTTTTTAAAATCATAAAAAAAGAAACTAAAATTATTAACATTTATATATATATATATATATATATATATATATATGATTAAGATTTCTCTTAATTTGTCACTTCGCATACTTTGTCACGACACATAATAAGACATACAATAAAAATATTAGGTGAGTTTTTTTTTTCATATTCTTTCACATCTTGCAAGGAAGAAGTGGCAACTCAGCATATTCTATTTCCCACAAATTTATTAAATACTTAAAATTTATAGGGATTCTAAATCACAAACTTTATCTTAAAATATGTGCTCTAGTCATGCTATTTAGGAATTTAAATCAATGAGAAAGACTTTTCAATGGAACAAAGTTAGTAATAACGCACCTAGGAAACAAGATTATTGAATAGAAATTTAAACCGAAACTTAGGTGGAAAAACGAGTTCTTATTCCTTGAATAAATCGCACACCAACATAGCACCTTTCAAACTGAAAAGACCACAATTCCCTTATAAGAGTTTTTTATGCAATGACTCTAGAGTCAAATCAATATTTAAACAAAGTTGGTCTATATTTGTTAAGTCGAGTTTTTTCTCATGGAAAATTGTAGGTCGCCCTCTCAAAAATCAAAATAACTGCAGGCCTTCAAATTCTAAATTAGCCAGCCACAAAATAAATAATAGTATTCAACAAAACATTGTATAGTAAGAAGTTTTCAATAATATAATATATATACATATATGTATATATGTATATATATATATAGAGAGAGAGGTTAAAGTTGCACTATTGATGCTAAGGTAAACAAATTTGATGTTTATCTAGCAATATATTTGATATTTATCTGACTAACAATAATATTTTGAACTGGGTTGTTTTAATTTGTTTTGAACAATATAAAATATAGAGAGTTTATACCAATTTTATATGTTTTAGTTAACTACAACTAATATTATTTTGAAAAGTAATTAAAATTGGAGTATTTATTAAAAATAAAAATATCAAAATACTATTGTTAGACACCACAATTATTCAAAATAGAACTACTAATCAAAACTTACAAAGAAGACAAATTATTGATACTAAAATAAGTGTCACACCAATATATTCTAAAAAAATCGAAGAACTAATGCAAAAATACTTTCATTCTTTTCTATACTTTTGTAAAATTAAAACATTAAATAAAATATGTGCAACGCAAGGATCCTTATCTTGTTATGCATAATATTTCTAATTTTTTTAAAAATATTAGTGTAACTGATTATTCTAACAATTAACGTTAGAGGACATGATATATATGTAGAAAACTGGTTTTCTATATAATGCTATAAATATAACGATAATACAATTTTAGAAAGCACTTCAAATTTCCATAATTTGAAAATTAATAAATAGGCCAAAAAATCAGATATAATTTTGTAAGGATAAATTTATCACACAAACGAGAAAATGACTAAAACAATACACGAAAAAAGATAAAATGACTAAATTCTAAACACTAAATTAGTATCTCAATTCCACCGCGATAATAAATCTTAAATCATAATTACTAAAATCGACACGAAAACTTAAAGTTCAAAACTATAAAAAAAATATTATATATTATATATTTATTATTTTTATTTATTTATTTTTATATATCTAGAGTATAAGAGTCTTCTGCCTCTTTAATGAAACATTTTGATATTTTTTTTTGCTAGTTGTCCATTTAAACTAGACCAAGTGTTGACCAGACGAGTTGATTCTCCGAGAAGCATCTCCGTCAGTCCGTGTCTGATCTATATGAGAGAAAATATAACTTTTGGTTCTTGTTTTCCTCGCTAATGAGTCCGCCCGACCATTTCTACTCTGAGGAATACGAGTCATGCTCACGTCCTCAAAATCCTCCTGTAATCTATGGAAAAAATCAATTTCTGATTAGTCCGTCTCCAACCTGATTGAGGTTATCCTCATGTCTCTCATGCATGAAGTTTCCCAAAGTAAACTTTCCATCTCAACATATAAAGCTTAGAGGCTCCTATCATACACTTGTAATCTGAAAGATTGAGAACCTATTTGATCCTTAAGACTCCACCCTAATCAACTGACACTGCTATTATCGATCCATGAAGCATCAATTTGGTAGGTAGGGATTTGAGGTATCCAAGGGGGCACTGTCTCAAGCTCTATAGTATGAGGGTCCTCATGATCCTTCTCTACTTCCTCTTTTTCGTTAGCCTTTCTCCAACATTCCGCCGCAAGGGAAGCAAGGTTAAGAGTGTCAATTGGGGATACAACTTTCCCATTAAAGATTTTTTTGTTCCTCACCTTCCAAATTGTACCAACAGATCCATGAGAAGGAATTGTGGTCTCAGTGAAACCACATCTTTCTCTTCCAAAACACAAGGTTCATGTTTTGATATATAGATGTACTCGGGAAGTAACCTAGAAGGGACAAATAGTTTGATAAGGCCCAAACCTGCAAGGCTGGGGGCATTGAAAAAGAAAATGGTTAATCGACTCCACTGGGCTAGCACATCTAAGACAACTCATGTCGGTTCCCAGGTGTCTATAAGTTAGCCTCTCTGTCGCGGCCACACAGCCTGAAATAGCATGCCACAAGAAGTGATTCATCTGACTTGGGGTTTTTATCTTCCACACATGGCTCTGGAGTCTCTTGATACATGGTTCAAGAACTAGTTCTTATGTAAGACTCAGTTTGGTCGATTAGAGTTGGTCGTAACCAGATGTAACTGAATAAACTCATGATTTTGTGTGGTTCCAAACATATCCATCTAGAGCGAGAAGGTTTTAGTCTAAGTATCAAAGGGAATATCATCTGGATGAAAGAATTCACGAAAAAGTTGAATATCCCACTCCTTGGTATCATTCCTAATAAAGGATTGAACACGAAATTTGGGTAATCTATAAACAATGTGGTCAGCAAGTCTAGGTGGTTGAGCAACTGAGTCTGGAACCCAAGACTCACTCCAAACCGTTGTATCTCGACTTGCACCAATTATTTTCCATATACACGATATGAGTATAGGTTTTGCTACCATGATCCTATGCCATCCATATGATGGTGACTATATTCGTCGATCTTTCAAAGGAGAGTATGATTGTGCTACCTTCCTTTTACAATAAATGTTTAATTTAATATCTTTATTTCTTATATTGTGTATTATTGATAATTTATTTTAATATACATTTTCCAGACAGATATTTAATTTACTCTTTCAATTTATTATATTGTATATTTACTTATTTTTTATTTTTTCTTATATTGTATATTTACTTATTCAGATTTTTTTTTGCGTTTATATCAAATGATAATATTATGATAAATGTTTAATGTAATAATTTTATTCCTTATATTTTATATTTAAATATTATTTATTTTCTACTGTATATTCACTTATAAAATATTTCGAAATAATAAAAACGTAAAAGTATATTTTTTTCAGATAGATGTTTAATGTGGTTGTTACCATTGCATTTATTTTATATTTACTTATTATTTATTTTGCTTATATTGTATATTTACTTATTCTAATTTTTTTTCTTTTATATCTATGGTAATATTAAAATATATATTTAATACAATATTTTTATTTCTTATATTTCTTATATTTAATTATTATTTATTTTAATATAAACTTTTCATATAACTATTCAATGTATTTTTTCTATTTTTATATTATATATTTACTTATTATTATTTTGATGTATATTTAATTATAGATGTTTATTGTAATATTTATATTTCTTATATTCTATATTTAATTATTTATAATATCACAATAGATTTTTAATGTAATATTTTTATTTCTTATATTGTATATTTACTAATTATTTATTTTAATATATATATATATATATATATATATATATATATATATATTCAGATAGATATTTAATTTATCTTTTCCATTTCTTATTTTCTATACTTACTTAATGTTTATTTTTCTTATATTTTAAATTTATTTATTCTATTTTTTTTTGCTTTTATATGAAATGATAATATTTCTATAAATGTTTAATGTTGTATTTCTCTTTATTTTATTGTATATTTATTTATTATTTATTTTCTATTGTATATTTATTTGTACAATATTTAGAAATACTGAAAACGTAAAAGTATACATTGTTCAGATAGATTTTTAATGTAGTTTTTCCGATTTCTTTTATTGTATATCTACTTATTATTTATTGTTTTTTATATTTTATATTTACTTATTCTAATTTTCTTGGTTTTATATTTATGATAATATTACAATATATATGAAATACAATATTTTTTATTTCTTGTATTGTATATTTACTTATTATTTATTTTAATATAATTTTTCATATTGATATTGAATGTAAATTTTCTATTTCTTATATTGTATATTTACTTATTATTATTTTTATTGTATATTTACATATAGATGTTTAATGTAATATTTATATTTCTTATATTGTATATTTACTTATTTCATATTGTATATTTACTTACTATTTATTTACTATACATTTTATTTATTTACTTATTTTAATATTACAATCGATGTTTAACCTAATATTTTTATTTCTTATATTGTATATTTACTTATTCTTATATTATGATAGATGTTTAATGTAATATTTTTATTTCTTATATTATATATTTACTTATTCTAGTATTATGATAGATGTTTAATGTAATATTTATAGTTCTCATATTGTATATTTAATTATTATTTATTTTCCTATATATTTTTTCAGATCGATGTGTAATTTATCTTTTCCATTCTTAATTATATATTTACTTATTGTTTATTTTTTCTTATATTGTATATTTAATTATTTTAATTGTTTTACATTTGTATGTTACGATAGATTTTTAGTGTATTATTTCTATTTCTTATATTTGATATTTATTTATTATTTCTATTTTTATAATGTATTTACTTATTAATTAATTTTTTATTATATTAAATAATAATATTACGATAGATGTTTAATATAAAATTTCTATTTTTGATATTATATATTTGCTTATTATTTATTTTAAAATAAAATTTCTATTTTTTATATTATATATTTATTTAAATTTTTATTCTTATATTGTAAATTTACTTATTATCTATTTTATTGCCGTGTGGCATTTTGGAAAAAAATACTTTGTGCTAATGTGGATGCTATATGGAGCCTCAAAATGTCTCTTTTATTAGTATAGATTTATTTAATACTAATTTTCCTTTACTAAAATCCTAAAGAAAAAATAATTGTAAAAAAATGTTTGATAGTAATTGTCTTTTTTTTATATAAAATCTTAAAGATTAAAAAAATTGTAAGAGTGTTTAATAGTAGCTTTTAAAATCCAAAACAAAAAAAAATTGTAGAATAATGTTTTAACTATTATTTACGAATAATCAACTTTCCAATTTAAATAGTTGAATTTCTGTTTTAAAATCATAAACCAAAAGAAACTAAAATTATTAACATCTATATATATGATTAAGCTTTCTTTTAATTTGTCACTTCACATATTTTGTCACGAGACATAATAAGACATACAATAAAAATATTAGGTAATTTTTTTTTTTCATATTCTTTCACATCTTGCAAGGAAGAAGTAGCAAATGAGCATATTCTATACCCCATAAATTTATTAAATACTTAAAATTTATAGGGATTCTAAATCACAAACTTTATCTAAAAATATGTGCTTTAGTGATGCTATTTAGGAATTTAAATCAATGAGAAGGACTTTTCAATGTAACTAGGTTACTAATAACGCACCTAGGAAACAAGATTATTGAATAAACAAGATTATAGAAATTCAAACCGAAACTTAAGTAAAAAAATGTGTTCTTATTCCTTGAATAAATCTCACACGAACAGAGCACCTTTCAAACTGAAAAAAAAACTCTAGTTTCCTTTTAAGAGTTTTTATGAAATGACTATTAACAAGAGTCAAAATTAACGTTTAAAAAAAGTTGGTCTATATTTGCTGAGTCCAGTTTTCTCTCACGGAAAATTGTACGTCGCCCTATCAAAAATCATAATAATTACAGGCCTTCAAATTCTTAAATCAGCCAGCCACAAAGTATAACGATAATAGTATTCAACAAAACATTGTATAGTAAAAAACTTTCAATAAAATATATATATATATATATATATATATATATATATATATATAGAGAGAGAGAGAGAGAGAGAGAGAGTGAGTTTAAAGTTGCACTATCAATGCTAAGATAAACAAATTTGATGTTTATCTAGCAATATATTTGATATTTAGCTGACTAACAGTAATATTTTGAATTGTGTTGTTTTTAATTTTTCCTGAACAATATAAAATCTAGAGTTTATACCAATTCTATACGTATCAGTTAACTACAACTAATATTATTTTGGAAAGTAAATAAAATTGAAGTATTTATTAATAATAAAAAAATTAAAATACTATTGTAAGACACCAAAATTATTCAAATAGAACTACTAATCAAAACTTACCAAGAAAACAGATTATTAATACTAAAATAAGTGTTACACCAATATATACTAAAAAATCCAAGAACTAATGCAAAAAAAATATTTTCATTCTTTTCTATACTTTTGTAAAATTAAAACATTAAATAAAATCTGTGCAACGCAAGGATCCTTATCTAGTTATGCATAATATTTATAATTTATTAAAAAATATTAGTGTAACTGATTATTCTAATAATTAGCGTTAGAGGACATGATATATATCTAAAAAACTGTTTTTTAAACAATACTATAAATATAACGATAATACAATTTTAGAAAGCACTTAATTGGAAATTAATAAATAGCCCAAACAATCAGCTATAATTTTTTAGGATAAAATTAGCACACAAAGGAGAAAATGACTAAAAAATACTTAACAAAAGATAAAATGACTAAATTCTAAACACTAAACTATTATCTCAATTCCACCGCGATAATAAATCTTAAATCATAATTACTAAAACCAAATCGAAAACATAAAATTCAAAACTATAAAAAAATATTCTTTTTATTTTAGTTTATTTATTTTTATATATCTAGGGTATAAGAGTCTTCTGCCTCTTTAATGAAACATTTTGGTTATTTTTTTTGCCAGCAGTCCATTTAAACTAGATCAAGTGTTGACCAAAAGAGTCGACTCTCCAAAGAGCACCTCCGTCTGTCCGTGTCTGATCTATATTGGAGAAAATATAGCTTTTGGTTCTTTCTTCCCTCGCTAATGAGTCCACCTGACCATTTTTACTCCGAGGAATACGAGTCAGGCTCACGTCCTCAAAATCCTCATGTAGTCTATGGAAAAAAATCAATTTCCGATGTGAATGCTGGCTAGTCCATCGGGTTCGTAGTCATGTCCAGTAGATCTGAGTAATCCGTCTCCAACCGGATCGAGGTTATCCTCCTGTCTCTCATGCATGAAGTTTCCCAAAGTAAACCTTCCATCTCAGCATATAAAGCTGAAAGGCTGCTATCCTACGCTCGTAATATGAAAGATTCAGAACCCATTTGATCCTTAAGACTCCACCACTACAAGAAAACAAGGACTTAACAACAAAGTTTTACGAGGAAAATACTTCGTCGTAAAGGTACTAGTGCATTACAAGGACTTTACGACGAACAATATATTCGTCTTAATGTCCTTGTAATATTACAACGAAATATTTCTCTCGTAATATTACAAGGACATTACGACGAATTTTCTTGTTCGTCGTAATATCCTTGTAATACGACAAGGACATTACGACGAAATATATGTTTGGTGAAAACATGTTTATACTGTTCTTTGGAGAAGTAAATTCGTTGTAAAATCATTGTGAGGTACTTGTAATAGTCTAGTAAATGTTTTCCTTGTAAATTCGTTGTTATATCTTCACCTAACAAATTCGAAAATTTTCTATATATATGTTCATTCTCTTCTTACATATCACACAAACGAAAAAAAGAAAAGAATAAAAAAAATGTCGGATGGTAAAAATATTTACGAGTTACGGAGTTGGATGTATACGCACAAGGATGTTGACGGTAGAGTGACCGATGTATTTCTCAGGGGGCTAGAGACATTCATGTACCAGGCAGACTGTACGCCGATCACGCAAGAAAGTGGTAAGATGTTATGTCCTTGTCGAAAGTGCAAGAATTCAAAATTTGCCTGTAGTGAAACTATATGGAAGCATTTATTAAACAGAGGCTTTACACCATATTACTATATTTGGTTTCAACATGGAGAAGGTTATGGTGGAAATGAAGCTAGTAGTAGTAATAATAACGTTCATGATGCTGGTAATAGGCAAGAATCATATCATTTGTATAATGAATATAGTTACCATGAGGAGGAACAGATGGTAGATCATGATAGGGTTCATGACATATTACTGATGCATTTTTACCTGAAACCACTACAACAATAGCTGCTGAAAGTGAAAATGTTGAAGAACCAAACTTAGATGCGAAAAGATTTTATGAGATGTTAGCTGATGCAAATCAACCAATCTACCATGGTTATAGAGAAAGTCTCTCTAAATTGTCTCTAGCAGCTAGGATGATGAATATTAAAACAGATCATAATTTACTTGAGAATTGCATAGATGCATGGGCCGAATTGTTTAAAGAGTATTTGCCAGAAGACAATATGTCTGCTGAATCTTATTATGAGATTCAGAAATTGGTTTATAGTCTTGGGTTGCCTTCAGAGATGATATATGTTTGCATCGACAATTGCATGATCTACTGGAGGGATGATGAGAAGTTAGAAAAGTGTCGTTTCTGCAACAAACCATGATTCAAACCACAAGGACGTGGGAGGAATATGGTACCGTACCAAAGGATGTGGTACCTACCAATTACAAATAGGTTGAAAAGGTTATATCAATCTGAGAGGACTGCTGGAGCGATGATATGGCATGCTGAACACATCCAGAGGGAAGGCGAGATCGCTCATCCGTCAGATGCAAGAGCGTGGAAACATTTCAACACGGTACACCCATATTTTGCTAGAAATATTCGGAATGTCTATCTTGGGTTATGCACAAATGGATTTAGTCCATTTGGAGTGTCTGGAAGACAATATTCTTTGTGGCCAGTCATTCTTACGCCGTACGACCTCCCACCGGAGATGTGCATGGAACAAGAATTTCTATTCTTGACCATATTGTCCCTGGTCCAAAGCATCTAAAACGGTCGCTAGATGTTTTCTTTAACCATTGATACAAGAGCTGAAGGACTTATGGTCAGCAGGAGTGAGGACGTATGATTGTTCCTTGAAAAATAATTTTACGATGAGAGCAATTCTGTTATGGACTATAAGTGACTTTCCTGCTTACGGGATGCTTTCTGGATGGACAAAACATGGAAGGTTATCCTGTACATATTGTCTTGGAATGACATATGCTTTTCAACTGAAGAATGGTAGGAAGACATGTTGGTTTGATTGTCATCATCGATTTATTCCCCTTACTCATCCATAGCGAAGAAACAAGACATTGTTTAGGTACAAAAGAGTTGTCAGAGACAATCCACCTCCATATTTAACTGGAGAACAAATTGAACAACAACTTGATCACTATGGAGCTTTGGAAACTGTTCCTCGTGGAGGGAACTGACATATTCCTACAAATGTACCTGATGGGTATGGGGTCACTCACAATTGACACAAGAAGAGTATATTTTGGGAGCTGCCTTACTGGAAGGATCTTCTTTTGCGGCACAACCTCGATGTGATGCATATAGAAAAGAATTTTTTTGACAACATCATGAATGCAATACTCAATGTTCAAGGGAAGACAAAAGACAGCAAAAAGTAAAGATTGGACTTACCTGATATTTGCTCGAGAAGTGAGTTGCATATCAAGAGCAATGAAAATGTTCCAGTTCCCATCTTCCGATTGTCATGAGAAGCAAATATGACTTTGTTCAACTGGGTGGCATCAGAAGTGAAGTTTCCTGATGGTTATGTTTCAAACCTCTCAAGATGTGTTGAACAAGGTAAAAAGTTCTTAGGAAGGAAGATTCATGATTGTCATGTGTTTATGCAACGACTACTTCCATTCGCTTTTGCCGAGCTGCTTCCAATAAATGTACATGAATCACTTGCAGGTAAAATATTTTGATTACATAATAATTTGTGTTATGATATGTTAACTATGATATATATGGGGTATTTTTTTCAATATATAGGCATTGGAGCATTCTTCAGGGACTTGAACACACGTACGTTCAAGGAAGATGACATGCAACAACTCCATGAGAATATTCTGATCTTAATCTGCAACCTAGAGAAGATATTTCCTCCTGCATTTTTTGACGTCATGGAACATCTAGTTGTCCACCTCGCGTACGAGGCATTGCTTCGTGGACCTGTTCATTATGGATGGATGTATCCTTATGAGCGCTCCATGAAACATTTGAAAGGGAAAGCAAAAAATCTTGCAAAGGTCGAAGGGTCCATAGTTGCTGGGAGCTTGACTGTAGAAACATCGCACTTCACATCATACTACTTCGCACCAGCAGTCCGCACTAGGAAGAGGGTTCCTAGAAGATATGATGATGGTGGGGTCGTCCCAACATATGCAGTTGACGTTGTACCTGACATTTTCTGCCAGATTGGACGGTCTGGTGGTAAATTAAAAGAAGTTTGGTGGTCTAGTGAAGATGATAAGCATAGTGCCCACACTTATATTCGGCTCAACTGCGAGGATGCAGTGATGCGTTCGTTTGAAAGGTTAATACATATTGTTTTAAGTTATATATTAAAGCTATTAATGTTTTGAAGTTATTTATATATATTTGTGTATCGTTTTTACAGCTTGTTTGTTATGCAAGTTGAAGAAGCAATACCAGAAATATCCGCAACTGAGATGAAGAAATGGAAAGATCAACACTTTGTCAAATGGTTAAAGACTCTGGTAAATTTATATGTTAAACACTATAGTATAATATATGTATTGTAACGCTATTACTTTTTTGTAGGTTGATTATGATAATCCACACTACCCGGTATGGTTTCATGATTTGCTCTTAGGCCCTGTAGCAAAGGTCACCACATCACCTACGTATTTCACACGAGGTTTTACATTTCACGCTTACGAGTATAGAAGACGACAGACAACAAGTAACTACGAAGTGTCTGTGACAGGCGAAACAAACTTTTACGGGATTTTGCAGGAGATTATTGAAGTTGAGTTTGTGGGGTTACTGTGCGTTCTCTTCAAATGTTACTGGTTCAACCCCGTTCTGAACAGAGGTACTCGGATTAACAAATTTGGTGTTGTCAATGTCAATTCTAGAAGAAGATACAACAAGTTCGAGCCTTTCATTTTAGCTTCTTGAGCCTGCCAAGTTAGCTTCATTCCATACCCACACCTTAGGGATTCCGGAATAACT
Source organism: Moricandia moricandioides (assembly GCA_905132885.1). NCBI lineage: Eukaryota > Viridiplantae > Streptophyta > Magnoliopsida > Brassicales > Brassicaceae > Moricandia > Moricandia moricandioides. The sequence continues at coordinate 319,594 of CAJHQQ010000109.1, read as the reverse complement.
TGGTTAGCGGCTATCAAAATTACTCCTCGTGGACGAATAGTTGCTGGAGAAGAACCACCTTTGCAAGAAGAAGCGTGTATCACTGAGGTTGTAGTACCTAAACAACATACCGATGACATTCTTCTCATTGATCCGGAAACCGTCAATATGAAGATCTTCCCGATGATATGACGGATGAAGCAGGTGAAGACGAGTTTGGTTAAAATGATGATGATCATTGTACTGATGTTGATGATGACTCGAATGACTCAGAATGAATGTAAACAAATGTTTTCAATATTTAAATATGTGTAAGACTTCAATTACGTGATATTTAGTTGAATTTTAGAACTTAAAATTCAAATTCTAAATAATTAATTAAAGTATTAAATTGGAGTTTAAATGCTGACATAATTGCAGTTTACGGTTAAAACCAATTTCATTAAGGGTTTAGGATTTATATTTTATCACAAAAATGAGAGTTTAGAATTTAAGGGAAATGGGATGAAGAGTGAAATAAATATGTGAAGTTATAGATTTGGGGTTTGGGGTTTAGGGATTTGACTTACAGGGTTTTGGATATATTTCTATTTAATTCGTCGTAATGCAAAACACGGGCATGGTAGTTTCGTCGTAATGGGGCCTATTTAATTCGTCGTAATGGGGCCTATTTAATTCGTCGTATTGGAGCCTATTTAATTCGTCGTAATACAAAATACGGGCCTGGTAGATTCGTCGTAATGGAAGACACGCGTGTGGTAAGTTCGTCGTAATGCAAAACACGCGCGTGGTAACTTCCTTGTTATGTTACGACGAATTTACTAGGCTTCAAATTTCTATATATACTCGAGGATCAGTCACGAGGCAAGCCTCGTGTATTCCTCCCAATCTCCAAACTACTCTCCAAATTCAAGGTATGTTTTTTAAAAAAAAGAAAAATTTAGGTTAGGTAGTTAATATGTGGTTAGATTAAGGAACATAGCTTTATTAGAAATTGATTAAAAAATTTGTCAAACTATTTAAATTTATTTTTAGAAATTGAATAAATATTTTTAAACACTAATGACTAATTTTTACAAAAATGGAATAACAATTTTTTAAACTGATTATATATTGTTTTGAAACTGAATAACAACATTTTAAAAAAATTGTTATATATAATTTTTAAACTGAATAAATATTTTTAAAAACTGATTAGGTATTTTTCATTATCTGATTCTATTTTTCCTTTAAATTTAGGTGGCACATAGGAGACGACCCACTTATTCCGATATATTTGAATCTCGAGACGGGACATCATCTAGTTCAGCTCCATCATCTTGAGATCTGGAAGCGGTCCCAGAGTCACAAGGAGTTCGTTGGGCTCCTCCTCCCCCTTATGCACCCCAGATACATCACCCGAGGCCTCCACCTCCTCCTCCATATGAGGCGCCTCCACCAGCTCCACATGTTGCCCCAGGAGCCGGTGTTCATCCCGATTTGCTGGCCCTCCATCTTCACCGTACGCTACATATACAGTGGAGGAACTTCTTTCTCAGCCTGGACGAGCAGGATTAAAGATTCTGGACCCCGACACCCCATATGGTACTTATTAGTAAGTTATTAATTTTATTAATTTAAATATTTTTAACATTATATTTGTTATACTCAATTAATAAATTCATATTATTTTCAGGTTTGGCGTGGATAATTGTGTTGGACGTAGCGTTTCTGACACAATCAAAGGCTACTTCGTCGAGGCTCATCCCAACTGGAGCAAACTCCCGAGCACATTAGGACTACGTGGTTCAAATTTTTTGCGGTAACAATTTTCCATTTTCTTATTTAATAATATATTTTTATATTTTTTTCAAATTCATTTAATATTTTTTTCTAATTCATTTTATTTTTCTTTGTTTCAGCAAAGGTTGCTAGAGCAAAAATCCGCCTTTGCAACACCGTCTCAGATTGGAAGGACAAGTGGGAGTACTACGGCTATGATGCCAAACCCACCGAGCTCACGAAAGAGGTATGGGATGGCCTCATCGCCTATTGGAAGTTACCGGGATCGGTCCGTAAGGCCAACAGTTGCTCTGCTTCCCGTAGGACCAAGGATGCAGATGGTAACTTGCCCCTGCTTCATACAACTGGGCAAAACCCCCACGCCGGAATTCATCTACGAGTTGTAAGTTTTATTAGTTTTATGTTTATTTTTTATTTTTCTTAATTTATATTATCTTATATAAAAAATTTAAACTTACATTTTATATTCTTTTGTAGGCTAAGAAGACTGGAGTGATGCCATCTTTGAGTGATCTATACAAGATCACTCACCAAAAAGCGAGCGGGACTTTTGTAGATCCACGGTCGGAGAAGCTCTTTCACGACATGGCTGCTCGGGTTGAAGAGCGCGAGATGCAGCTAACCCAGCAGTCTACTGATGGACAGCCCATCAAATTGTCTACACCTGAGGTGGACAAGATCTTCGAAGAGGTAAATTTTAGAATTATTATATAGTTTTAATTTTTAATTTATAATTTTATAATTTAAAGTAAAGTATTTCATTTCTAAATTTATAAATATTGTTTATAAGGTCGCTCCACGGAAGAAGGGGCAGACAATGGGAATAGGATCCGTCAATGACGTTCCAAAGGCGAATTCATTTTACTCGTCGAGCCGGGATGAGGAGAATGCTCGGTTGAAGGCTCAGGTGGATGACCAACATGTTCGTTTGCAGTATCTGGAGGATCTTCTCGATGTTATGGCTGTTGGAAACCCTGTTCTACAAAGAGCGTTGGAGGAGAGACGTCAGAATCTCAGCGGACAAGCGCTTCATGTAGATGAGCCTCGAGACGCTACGCAAGGGAACGAGACCTCCAACAACTACTTCGACAATGTCCAGCTTTAGTTTTTTTTTGTTTTAAATATTTTCATATTGTATTATGAATTTAACTATTATTTTATAACTTTTATATATATTTAGTTTTTTATATTTAAAATAATTTTAATTTTGAATGTTTTAAAATAATTTTAATTTATAATTTTTAATATATATATGATTTTATTAAAATTTCCATTTAAAATCCTCGTAAATTTTACAAGGAATTTACAAGTACGAACTTGTAAAGTCCTCGTACATTTTACAAGTACTTTACATGGAATTCCTTGTTCATTTCTCGTAACACATTACGAAGACTTAACGAGTTAGGACATGTAAATTCGTCGTAAACTATAAAAGCTTTTAGGGGGTATTTTACTAGGAAATTTTACAAGGCGTTTACGAGTCCAGTTTACTAGGCAATTACGACGAACATTTCCTTCTCCTTTACGACGAAATAGGTTTTTTGTAAACATTACAATGACATTACAACGAATCGTACATTACGACGAGCGTTTTACAACGAATCATGATTGTAGTTATTTCGTCGTAATGGGAAGATTACGACGAAATAACTAGGAAATATTCCCTCGTAATAGGGTTGTTTTCTTGTAGTGCACCCTAATCCACTGACACTGCTATTATCGATCCATGAAGCATCAATTTGGCAGGTAGGGATTTGAGGTATCCAAGGGGCACTTTCTCAAGCTCTATATTATGAGGGTCCTCATGATCCTTGTTCACTTACTCTTTTTCGTTAGCCTTTCTCCAACATTCCGCCTCAAGGGAAGCAAATTGAAGAGTGTCAATCGGGGATACGACTTTCCCATTAAAGAGTTTGTCGTTCCTCACCTTCCAAACGTACCAACATATTTATAGGAAGGAATTGTGGTCTCAGTGAAGCCACCTCTTTCTCTTCCAAAACAGAAAGTTTATGTTTTGACATATAGATGTACTCGGGAAGTAACCTAGAATGGACGAAAAGTTCGATAAAGCCGAAACCTGCAAGGCTGGGGGACATTCAAAAAGAAAATGGTTAATCGACTCCACTGGGCCAGCACATCTAGGGCAACTCCTATCGGTGCCCATGTGTATATAAGTGAGCCTCTCTATCGGGTCCACACATCCCGAAATAGCATGCCACAAGAAGTGATTCATCTTACTTGGGGTTTTTATCTTCCACACATGGCTCTGAAGGCTCTTGATACATGGTTCAAGAACCAGTTCTTGTGTAAGACTCAGTTTGGTTGATCAGAGTAGGTCGTAACCATATTTAACTGAATAAACTCCTGATTTTGTTTGGTTCCAAACATATCCATCCACAGCAAGAGAGCGAGAAGGTTTTAGTCCAAATATCAAAGGGATATCATCTGGATGAAAGAATTCCCGTAAAAGTTGGATATCCCACTCCTTGGTATCATTCCTAATTAAGGATTGAGCAAGAAGTTGGGGTAATATATAAACAATGTGGTCAGCAGGTCTATGTGGTTGAGCAACTAAATCTGGAACCCAAGACTAACTCCAAACCGTTTTATCTTGACCCATACCAATTGTTTTCCATAAACCCGATATGAGTAGAGGTTTTGCTGCCATGATCCTATGTCATCCATATGATGGTGAGTATATTCGTCGATCTTTCAAAGGAGAGTATGATTGTAGTACTTTCCTTTTAGAACATGTGCCAATAAAGAATTTGAGTAATGAATTAGTCTCCATAATTTTTTTGCAAGAAGCGCTATATTGAAGTCATGAAGATCTCGAAAACCTAGTCCCCCCATATCCTTAAGGGTACATATCTCGTCCCATGTTATCCAATGTAAACCTCTGATGTTTTGTTTCGAACTCCACCAAAATTTAGAAACTATAGTTTTTAGTTTGTCAATGATGCCTTGTGGAAGCAAGAAACATGACATCACAATGTCGGAACTGTTTGAACCACAGTTTTAACTTGAACTTCTTTTTCTCCTTTGATAAGAGTCTTGATGACCATGTGTTAGCTCATGCATTGATTCGATCCTGTACAAAGGAGAAACTTTCATCTTCGAACCACAAATTTGCTCAGGTTATCCTAGGTACATCCCCATGCCTCCTTTAAAAGAAAAACCCAAGACATGTTTTATATCTTGTTTCAGTGCAACATCCACTTGATTTCCAAAAACCATCAAGGATTTTGCCGCATTTAGTCATTTTCTTGATGATCTCCCATGTATGTCTAAAATGTCTATGATCTCCTTGCATTGACTTATTTCCGCCTTATAGAAGAATAGACTATCTTCTGCAAAAAGAAGATGTGAGATCCTTGGGCTCGCCCTAGCAACATAGAGGCCTACAAACTTCTTCTCTTCTTCTATTCCATTTAAGAGAGAGGTCAACGCCTCCGTGCAAATGATGAACAAAAAGGGAGAAAAGGGGTCTCTTTATCTCAAACCTCTTCTTGGTAAGATTTGCCCCCTTGGTTCTCTATTGCTAAAACTTGATATGTGACTAACGTGACACAACACATAACGAGGCCAACTAGTCTCTTATTGAAACCCATCTTCAACATCAAAGTTGCTATAAACTCCATTCCAGTTTATCGTAAGCTTTGTTCATATCTATTTTAATAGCCATAAAAAAATTTCTCATCTCTGGTTCGTACGGTCATTTTTTTTTGGGGATTTTTTGTGAGCAAAACTTAAAAAAGTTTATTTAAGAAAATTTCCCAACTCTAAATTAATAGAGTATATTTTAAAACTACAATCCAAGTCTCTAAAAAGAGATATATTGACTATAGCAATCAAATTTTCTATTGCTTTATATTTCGTAATTTTAAAACTTTAAAATAATTCTACAAGAAAATCTAAAGCTACAGTCACAAAATCTACAGTTTAATTTTTTAAGTAAAAAACTAAAGATCTAATTGGTAACCATAAGCAGAAGAAAAAGGGATTAGAAAAAAATAAAGGTAATATCTATTACTTATGTTTATCCTTAAACTTGATTAGTAATAAATGTAATCTATAATTTTTTAAATGTCAAGAAATGTTAAAGAGTTATAGGTAACAAATATTCTCTCTAAATAATATAAATTATAACAAAAGATAAGAAATTAACTATTCTCGTTGTTGTCACCACATAGGGGCTAAAGCTACAACCTCTACCTCTAGTAATCAACTCCATAAACAAATATGTTCGTTGCTTTAAATATTCGGATGTAACGGCTCCGGTGGAACAAAAAACTACCAGCTTTACGTCAAACACACAAGAAATTACAAAAGGTCACTAACTTAAATCTATTTGCTTGAATAAAATATCTTAAATACGTAAATTCATTTTCTTTTAATTCATAATAAGTTGTTGTAAATATTCTTTTACACTACCACATCCGGTCTTTCTAATTAGAATCGTACAACGACAAGTACATCACATTTTTAAGACAGAGTACATCAAACTTACATTATATATACTGATACGGTGTCTTTTAAGCTTATATTCTCCTTTGTAAGCCTTAATATTTTACGAGCCACCATCAGGCACAACATGGTCAGCAACTTCTTGATCTAGCACTCTGTCACCTTCCTCCAGCTCAATACCATCTAATGGGTTCTGAAGAGGCCCAATATAATCTCGTGGCACTTGATCTGGCTCAACGTAAAGGCTCTGACTTCCAAGAACCCGATATGCCTCTTGAGGAAGAAGTTCAAGGCCAGCAACAAAAAGCGGGAGCAAGACTAGATAACGTCTACGAGAACTATAAGAGATCGCAGAGCCAATGACGTGGACAACACACAACATCAGTAGGTATGCGTTTAGTGTGTGCCAATAGAGACTTCCGTCATTTTTGTAAAGCCAAAACACTTGACCGCATCTTCGTATTTTCACTTCTTCGTCAATCAGATTTTTGATTATATCGAGCATAGTGAAGATTAATGTGTCGCAAGCAGAAACTATGCCGAATATCTTTGCCAGATCTTTCTCCTTGTCGAGTAGCTCTAGGACAAAGCAGAGGAACTCAACGAGGAAAGCAACAGCAGAATGTGGTCGAAGACTTTGCCTGAAAACAATGAGTTTGATGACCGGAGTTAGGATCGGCATTTTGAAAATTTGTTTATAATTTGCAACGAATAAAATATGATATCATGAACTTTGGTGCGTGGTGCTTTTATAGTGATGTGAAGGGATGATTAGCAGATGATTAGATAGATAAAAAGTCAAAAAGTTAAGCTTGGAAAATTCTGTGCTAATTAAGAACTCTTCACTTTTCATATTGCATAGGGAACGAAAGGAAGTTATTTTGTAGTATTTTGCATTTGAGGTCTTTGTTTTTGTTTATCATTGCAAGTAAGCTGTATACTATAAGAGAACGAAGATTTCTATATACACTTTAAGCGTAATATACAGTCAATCCCCTGCTGTTTGGTAATTTACGACGTACGTAATGTCGGCATGTCAAAATTTGAAGAGGTGGTCCTAATTTCTATAAAATAAATTCTAATCAGAATTACTCCCTGGAAATACTGTTATAAACGAAAAATGCATGCTAAAACTGCGCTACATTTACTTATATCATAATTTTCCTAATGCATATATGATATATATATAATATACATATAATATATATATGTATATATTTATATATGTATATATGTATATATGTATTTTTTTCTTTTTAGTTATGTTAGAGCAGGATTAACCGGGGTCTCTTAAGGTGGGGTTCTTAGCTTTTCTAAGAAACGTATCTTAACTTTTAACTAAGAAAAGCTAAGAACCGTCTCTTAAATAAGAACCATAAGAGCCGTCTCTTAGCGGAAAAAATGCAAAAAAAAAAAAAAAAAAGACAAATTTTTCGTTAAGAACCCCACCTTAAAAGACCCGGGTTAATCATGGCCTTATGTTGTGTTTTGTTTTTTTTTGGCTCAGTGTAACTTGTTCTTAAGACTTGTTCTCTATCAGGAAGCTCAAGAGCGCTATGGTATGGTTTGATGCTCATTGTCAGAGCAATCTCAATAGGAGTTTCTAGCTCTAGAATTCTTAAAATACATATATGTATGTATATATTTATATTATTATTTAATTATGGGGTTTTTAAATTTACGGGAAATCCAACCGAAAAGTTCTCTACATAGATACTTTGAGTTGAGTATGCTTTGAATAATTTTTTTTCTCTCTGCCCCCTTCTCACCCAACGTACATCACCACTAGTATACGATGTTCATAAGTGTTGTATATGAACTTAACACATGCCATTAAAAGCTAAGTTAAAAATCAGGCCCCTCTCTTTAAAAGCAAATTAAAGATTTCACTAAAAGACGAAACGTATCTTGCTAAAAAAAACTGTAGTCAAACTCAATGATTGGACAATGAGAAATGTACATAAACATACAGAAAAAAGAGTGCACTGTTCTTCAAACACCGCAAAGTCTTGGACGACCTCTCCAACTCGGATGAGCTCGTTTTAGATGACTAAACACCAAAATAGAGAGATACTTGTTTAGACGATCTGTAAAGACAAGCATTTCTAGTTCTTGTAATTGACTGAGCTTGTGTTATTCCTGATTATTAAACGAAAATCTCTTGATTCTTTACATATTTCATAATATTACACCAACAACCAGATATGCAATCAACAATTGGCGCCCACCGTAAGGTTCAAACCCACAACCACAAGGTTAAGAGCCACCAACAGTCTTATCAGCAACAACAGCCTCCTTCACTTGGTCACCATAGCAGCCCGAGAACCACCAACAGTCTTATCAGCAACAACAGCCTCCTTCCCAAAGGCATCACGTTTTACTCGACGACGATCAACAGACAGCGCAGTGGAACAAGCAACATTAGGGAGACAAACAACAACCTCAGAAGCAGATGCCGATCACACTGCACCCGTGGTATATTGACCCGACTCAACGACTGCAGCGCTAACACTCACCTCGGCAAAACATTCAACCAAACACTAAAACCCATCAAAATCATCTTCCTCCTGTAAATCTTCCAAGAAGCTACAAAATAAAAACAAACATTAAAAAAAAATTCAAGCCATAACAAGAGAAACTAGCAGACAATCAGAAACAACGATTTTTTTTTCTTGTATCAATATGAATCTATGAATGGGAGGCAACGCCAAACTTTCGACCTATCTACCAAGAACCAATCTTGATCCTTGGCCTTCTTGAAATGCTCCGCACACTCGTAATACCCAAGCAAGTGAGGAACACCAACCGTATGACAATCTTCACAAAACAAACAACATTCAAAAAATATATCTCCAACAAAACACCAGAAACCAACGAGGAAGAAACTCAAACATAGAAAACCTCCGAAGCCATTCATTAGTTTTTCTCTTCTTCTCCTTAACAAAGCTGTGCCTAGTCTTCATAGACACATAAAAAGCCTTATATGTTTTGTCAGACCGAGTAATATTTGCAATATCTTCAAAAAGATAACGACTCACATGCACACCAAGTTCCGCGGCAATAAAAAGAGCAGCAACTATATTCTGGATCGTACCAGTCATCAGCTGAAAGATAGCAATACAATGCTCATCACAATATGCTAGCAACAACCTCGAGAGAGGAAACCACAAATGATACTCGGTGAACCAAAAATCATAGACGCATATCTACCTATCCTGAACCATCCATGGACGCCATCTTGACCAGGGACACACATCTCCACTTCGCCCTCGCGGCAACAATTAGCTGAAATTCATTTGATTTTATCACCAGTAGTAAGAATCGGCCACGAAGTCCTAGGATAATCAAGGAAAGGGCCCATACGTCGCCTCCTTTGTCTCTCTTTTTCGTATTCTTCTTCTTTTATTTTTCATCACACAACCATAAAGATCAGCAAGGAGATCAATCAAACTGGTAGAAGACGAATGGATGAAACATTCTCTTTTGATATCCAAAACATCACCGACACTAACACTAGTGACATAACAAACATCAATGCTCTCTTGTCGTTCATCGACATCAACATCACCTTGCTCGTCGTTGACATGAATGTCATGTTGCTCGTCGTAAACATCTACATCATCTTTCTCATCAAAAACATTAAGTTGCTCTTATTTGACATCAACTTCATCTTTTTCGACGTCGACATCAACGTTATTTTGCTCGTCGCAAACATCAGTGTCATCTTGCTCATCGCAAACATCAACATCATCTTGCTCACCATTACTTGCAGCATCAATGTCTCCTTGCTCCACAAAACCAATGTCATTAACACTCATTTCATCACTTACATAATCCTCTCCAATAGACGATGACGAACCCGGACATGTTTCGGTAGATGATGATGACTCTCCAACTTTAGCAGCAATAGCTGACATCACCCCTTCGTGTTCCTTCTCACAAGGCTCATAATTATACGGAGGTACTGGAAAAGTTGTATTGAAGATGAATTTTGTAAGGGAGGTTACTCTGACCAACATGAAGCATGTTCCAGACAAGAGGAAGAATCTAATTTCTGGATATCTCATGAGTAAGCACGTTTTTGGAATCAAATTTGAATCTGACAGCTGATCCTCAAGAAGAATGGTGTTTTTACATGAAAGATTTCGTTAAGAATGGACTTGTCAAGATGTGTGTAATGACCACAAATTATATCCTCAACAAGATATCTCATAAGGTAACTGGCAAAACGTCATATGAACTATGGAAAGGTAACATACCTTCGTAAAAATACCTCAAAGTGTGGGGGTCATTGGCCAAAGTTAGAGTGCCACCTTCTAAAAAGGCCATGATAAGACCTAAAACCGCGGATAGTTTATTCATCGGTTATGCACACAACAATAATGCTTATAGGTTTTTGGTAATTAAATCAAATTTACCTGACATCCATGTTAATACGATAATGGAATCGAGGAATGCTTCGTTTTTTGAAGACATATTTCCGTGTAAGGATAAACAACATCCTAAATGCACTCGTGAAGATAGAGATGCAGTTACCTTTGTTGATGATGCACGTACTTCTGGAATTGTTGTAATCGAAGCATAAGATGTTGTAGATGAACCTAGACGAAGCAAGATAGTTCGTAGGGAAAAGTCTTTTGGCGAAGATTTCATGATGGTATTTTTGCTGAGAATGAGCCGAAATCTTATGCAGAAGCCATGTCTTACCCGAATGCAAACTTCTGGAAAGAAGCAGTCAATAGAAGATGATTCAATATTACATAATTATATCTACGAGGTCGTTGATTTACCTCAAGGATTTAAAGCACTAGGGTCTAGATAGATGTTTAAAATCAATGGGAATATTGATGGCTCAATTTATAAGCACAAGGCCAGACTTGTGGTGCAAGGACACAAACAAAGGAAGGTCTAGATTTCTTTGAAAATTATTCTCCAATGACGAGAGTAACTTCAGTCAGGCTGTTGATCGCAATGGCATCATTAAGAAACTTGGAAACCCATCAAATGGATGTTAAAAGTTATTTTCTAAACGTATAGAAGATGAGATATACATGCAAAAGCCTGAAGGTTTCGTGGTCCCGGGTCAAGAACACAAAATTTGGAGACTCGTTAACATGGTGTATTTATTGTTCTAGCAGGGTATAAATATCCTAAACAATTAACTATCAAATTAACCCTTAATCCTAACACACAAAATAATACTCTGAATGGTGGGTGTCAATCGATAATGAGGCCTGGGCGTCGATCGATTATTAAACTGAAAGCTCGTCGATCGATGGTATGGGTTGGGTATCGATCGATGCTCATCTTCCAATTCCTCATGGAACTCATAATCGCAGAAGCATGTGGCCACAAGCTCTGCATCATCACATATTTCAATCATAGTAGCTTTTCTCTTATTCTTGGCAGGTTCATAAAAAAATATTTTTATCGATTAGAGATATATACAACATGTTTAACTTCATGTCGCACATAGCTCCCACAGTGGCCATGAATACTCCCCCGAGTAGTAGTGAAGAGTTCCAATCTATCATGATGTCCATCACATGGAAGACTATTGTGATTGGGGTGTTGTTAATCTGCACTGGAACATCTTTTACCATCTCCCTTGAGTTTACTCTTGAGCAGTCTACAAATGTGAAAGAATCATTGGAGGGTTCCAATTTCAGGTTCAGCTCCTCTGCCATAGTCTTTGGCATAATGCTCACTGATGATCCAATATCACAGAGGGCGTTGGGATATTCGTTTCCCTTGATGAAGCATGGAACCACAAACTTTCCAGGATCACTTTTCTTCCTCAGACAAGTCATCTGCTTCATCTTCTCTCTGAGATGATTGAACATTATCTCTATATCATCATCTGTCTCCCTTGTTTCCTTGAAAAACAGCCATAATATGTGAGTATAATAAGCTTCATCAAAATAGGTGTCCAGAGGAATTTTGAAAACTCTTTTGGCAAAGCTATCCATCTCTTTTTCATTGGCTTCTCTGAATTGATATTGGGGGATCTTTTGCTTCCTCTTTGAGTGTCCCTCATCTTCTCTATCAATATCCATAGCTTTATACATGTCTGTATTCTATTCTGAAATTGTTACAGTTGGACGCACAATCAGACTTTCATTGAGGTTCGGCAGTTGAACTGGGTTTCTCCTCTGTCGATTGATGCTAAGGTCACACTGTCGATCGATGCTAAGGTCACACTGTCGATCGATGCTTCTATCGCTCTGTCGATTGATGCTTGGACGTCTGTGTCGATCGACGTTAGTCGATTCACAAGAAGCCACTGATACCGTAGGATTCGCCGTCGATCGATGCTCATTGCTAGATGTTGATTGATGCTTATGAGAAGTGCCGAGTGACATGGAATTTTCCACACGAAAATCTCCTTCTTGGAGCTTCTCTCTCTTAACTTCCTGCCAGGAATCATCATTAATCAATGCATTGACGTGGTGGTTTTGTCCAGCCTCCATTTTCTCCTTGATCAAGCTCTCATGCCTCCTAATGGTTTCACTTGTTTGCATCACTTGATTCTCCAATTTATTTACATGGGTGCTGAGGTTTTCGAACTTGGTATTGAGGTTGAAGTACATACCATCTATCTTCCCATTGAAATCCACAGTCATCTTCTGCTATCCCTCTAAAAATCTGTCAACCCTTGCTTCAATCTTGTTTTTCCGAGCTTCTGGAGGAGGATTATGGTAGTAGGAATATCCATAAGTCTTGTTATTGTTGAAGGGTCTTTGTTGTGAACTCTGATTAAAGTTACTCCGTTTACCAGTCCCATAGGAGTTTTTGTTGAAACATGGATTCCCTTGTCTCTGGAAACCATTCCCATCAATGTAGTTCACATCCTCTTCTTCAATCTCATCATCTCCAGACTCTATTGCTTCTACTTCTGCAAAAGTTTGAGAAATTTCTGAACACTTTCCAGTTTTGCCTTGACTTCTTCATTCTACTCCTTGCTCGCAGCTGGAGCTGATTTCCTTCTCTCAAAATCTGTGCTCTTGGTACTACTGCTGAATGCCAAATTCTCAATCAGTCTCATAGCTTCTTCAGGACTCCTAGTTCTAAAATTCCCCTCACTAGCCGTGTCCAAAGACATCTGGTACTGTAACCCAATACCTGTAAAGAAAGTGCTAAAAAGTTGCACTTTGTCGAACCCGTGATGTGGAGAGTCTCTCTGGTATGACTCGAATCTAATCCAAGAATTTCTGAAAGACTTTGAAGGTTCTTGTGAAAAAGTATCAATCTTGCTTCTTAGATCTTCTGCTCTCGCATCATCAAAGAATTTACTCAAGAAAGCATTCCTGATGTCAATCCAGGATTTCAGAGATCTTGAGATAAATCAGAATCCTGCAGCCAAAGTTATGCCCGTTTTACTAGAGAGTGGTCTGTCTGCCTCGCGAGAGGAAGCTGTCGAGGTGATGAATGAGTGTCGATCGACGGCACAGCCTTACCATCGATTGACAGTGATCCCAGAAGACATGCACGACTTTTTTTATGACCGACTTAAGCCCAGATTTCATGGCAAGTTACCAGAATACTCCTAGACGAGTTTAGACCTAATTTATATAGTTTTCTAAGCCATTGTTGACGGCTAAGCTTTACTTTATTCATTGTATTAAGTTTTAAAGAGAACATCAATTCTCCTTCAGAGATTGATTGGAAATCCTTTGGTTTTATATTAATTTCTATATTTATTATTTATTCAGACTATGATTTGTATTATTGCTTCCATGTCTGAGTAATCATCTTGTTAGGTTTAGGGATTTCATGTTCTTAATGTTAAACTGATAGTCATAGGATGCTAGGTTATCTATAGATCTCAAACCGGTGGCATTAGAAAGATAAATCAAAGCTCTGTCTGCTGTTGAAAGATAAGCTCAATCTCACCCTGGTAAGGTCTCCAAACATAGATAAACATATGACGCATCTTCACAGTTCTTCATCTCTAAAAGCTCCAAAATCACTAAAGTTCTCCAGAACGTACCTAAACCTGAATGTACTCTAAAACATACTCCAAACACATATAATATACTCTAAATAGGGATGATATCATGGCACAATAGTGGTAAATATCAGGCCCTATCAACTCCCCCAAACTTATCCTTTTGCTTGTCCTCAAGCAAACAAAGTATGTGAAAGATGTTTTGAAAAGTGGAGACTCACATAATGTCTAAGTATAGCTATCACCCTACTTTTTTTCAAGCACATCTTATCAAGTCAATTACAGAGAAATTTTATATACCCTATCCTAGTATAGCAACCAAATCTATTCTACCAATAACTTAGCAAATACTAGTCTAACTCACCCCTCTACTGATTTCATTTTTTTCCATAAAATAAAAGTGTATGCTTTACCTTGGGAGTATCGATCAAAAGACACATGGAATCTTACCCCTGCAAGTATCTGAGTACACAGGTAGTCTTCTCTAATCCCTTTCCTCTCTCTTTTCTCAATTCTCTCAGTTAATGTCTCCCTTCTTTTGAGGATATCATTTTATTTTTTTAATTGACTGAGTTATTTGGATAGGCTTCCATGAATCAAGCCCTAATGGTTTTTGTCACCAGATCATGTTCACTTTTTTTTGACCTTTATCTCTTTCTAGAATCATATGAATCAAGCTTTAATGGTTGCAACCACCAAATCCTGTTTGACTCATTTTTTAATCTGAAGGGGAGAGAGAGGGGAATCAGAAGCACACATATTTTTACCTTCTAGACTTGCAGAAGGAATCCGATCTGATGTATATCAAGCCCTAAAGCAAGCTGATAATGTCAAGATTAGTGTTGGAAATCAGTTTCGGTTCCTTCAAACTTTCTAAGCAAGTGTGATATAGCGGCAAGGTGATCCACTTTGGTATCTCTAGTAATCTCTGCAAATAACCTTCTAAGAATGGTGCTAAAGTGTGGTTAGTCAATAATAAATCTTGATCATAGTCTCTTTCTTGACTCAATAATTTTTTTTGAAAAGCTTATATATATATATATATAGTAAATAAGACTCAAAACAATCAAATAGCATCAGCGAACATACTCCCCCAGACTTAAATTACACTGTCCCAAGTGTAATCCGTCCCGGATTGGTTAGGAAAAATCAAATCATAAGTAAATAGCTCAAGTAGAAAACTCGATACCTCTCTATATAAGAGGGTGTCGATCAATGGTAGGCATGTGTGGTCGATCTTTGATCGCGATCCAACGTCGACCGATGGTGCCTTTATGATGTCGATCGATGGTGGACTCAAACAGTTAAACAGTGGGTTGCCTCCCACTCAGTGCTTGGTTATAGTTTTGAGCTCGATGTTTTGTAACTTTGATTCAGTCCGGATGAGAAGGAGAACTTGCTCCATAACAGCTCTCAGTGTCCCTCTTAATCATTTTGTTGATGATGTTGATAAAATCTCTTGCAGAAGCTTCCCCTTTGTCTTTCATCTTTGGATCACATAGCACTCTGACCTTGGTAAAAGGTTGCATACTTCCTTTCCAGCACATCCTATACTCAAGACTTCCCTCATAACTTCCCTCAGCACATCCTATGGTCAGCCGCTGTTGTCGATCGTTGGTCGCCCGTTGAGGTCGACCGATGTTGTCCTGTTGGTGTCGATCGACACCAGTGCGAGCTGCCATAGGTCATAAAACTTTCGACTAGAACAGCACCTTTTCCATCTTCTCATGCTCGATTGCTTTCCAAAAGTCATTATCTAAGATGGCATCAACCTGGTGCCTCTTGGTCTCCCCAGGTTTCCCTTTAACTAAAGCTTCAATCCTCTTCACTACTTCTGCTTTCTGAGAATTTTGGGTGTTTGGCATCCTGACGTGGGTGTTCATGACTTCTAATTTTCCACTCAGCTCTTTGTGGATAAAATCCAACCTCAGATTTAAGTATGCACTCATCTTCTACTAAATTTCTATGGCTCGTTCCATTATAGATTCCATCATCTGAATATGGCCTTGAAAACATATTTCATTTATATGATTCTCGTCCTTTTTCTGTAGTCTATTCCACCAACGAGACTTCATGTACAAAATCAGTTTTTTCCTTGGCCTCAATGATCTTGTCATTATTCGTAACACCCGATTGCATTCTGTGAGTATCCATATTCCTAATAAGGTTGCTAGACACAAAGTTATGAATCAGTCTCTTAGCTTCCTCTGGAGTCCTAGTCCCAAAGTTATCTTCGTTTGCCTGATCCAACATTATATGATACTGCGCATCAATACCTTTGAAGAAGAATCCCAACAGTTGATTCTCCGTGAAACCATGATGTGGACAGTCTTTTTGGTATCCCATAAATCTGTCACAAGAGCTTCTAAACCCTTCAGTAGGTCCCTGAGAGAATGTCAAAATCTTATCCCTTAGCTCTTCGGTCTTTGCATCATCAAAAAAATTAGTCAGAAACACAGTCTTGACATCATCCCAGGTAGTGAGAGATTCTGGTGGTAGGAGTTTCAGCCAAACAAGTGCATTCCCAGAGAGAGAATACTTGAATAACTTCCACAGAAGATAGTCTTTAGTTTCTTCATGCTCCAGGATGCTAGAAAAAAAATCCTCTATAGTTTCAATGTGGTCCATGGGATCTTTATGGGAAGGCCATGAAATGGGTGCTCGCTCACATGAGTAAAGTATGCAAGTCTTCTCTGGCCGTTGACCTCTGGATTTCTCGAGGTTGAATCGCAGACTTGTTAATATAGAATCGAGTGGGCCCGATCAACTATGCTATTGATCAATGCTTAGGGATTACAGCCCCCTGTGCATCTAATTTTTGATCTTATGCGTTACATAGATAACCCTTAGGTCATGCAGGTCTCCATTCCCATCCCTAGTCAGAATAACTGCTGCAACCATCTCTACTCTCTGGTTACTGTCGATCGATGGTAGAGTAGAAATGTTAATCGATGTTCGTGCAAAAGTGGTGTCTATGGACGTTGAAGTGTTGTTGTAGATCGATGCTAGACGTTTCTCTCTGCGGATGGTGCGTTCAATAGCTTTTGGGTCTGAGAAAAGTAAGTTTTTTTCCTTGTTGCTCCTGGTACTGCTCCACATATACCTGAAAGACAAGGAAAATTTTATGTAAGTAACTCAAAAAGAAAGTAAAAACCTAGACTAAACCTATTAATCAAGTCTAATGGCGATCCTCGCTCCCCGGCAACGGCGCCAAATTTGATGTAACTTTTATTATGCATTCTCAAATTAACCCTATAAGCTACTTTTTACTCTCTCAAATAAGAGGTTCAATTGTAGTACTTAGGGATCGAATCAACAGGGAGCGTGGGCACACAATAGACTATAGATGTTTAGATTAAGGTAGGCAAACATTTTATTAAAGAAGTAATAGTAGACAAATAAGCAGGTGATTGGTTTGATAATAATAAGATGAAATAGCTAGGTCTAGGGATTTATCAATCAATATATTCAAAACAAAAATCAAGGATGTTAAGGGTTTTATCGATCAAATTCTAGAACTCGAATTCAATAAGCAAGTAATCCAGTTCTTGCATGCAATTACTAATAAGATGCCTAAGTTATATTTCTAGCTCTCGCATGCAAACAAGGATCGAGCATCGATCGATACCAATGCTTGGGTATCGATCGATACTACCTCAGACAAGCATTAACACACATATCAATAATGTTCAACCATCTTCTGTATCTTCTGCTCCAAGTAATTGTTCTTGTTTTCGTTTGATGTCGTTCGATGGCCAAGTGATGTAGCTTTTATTATGCACTCTCAAATTAACCCTATAAGCTACTTTTACTCTCTCAAATAAGAGGTTCAATTGTAGTACTTAGGGATCGAATCAACAGGGAGCGTGGGCACACAATAGAATATAGATGTTTAGATTAAGCTAGACAAACAATTTATTAAATAAGTAATAGTAGACAAGTAAGCATGTGATTGGTTTGATAACAATAAGATGAAATAGCTAGGTCTACGGATTTATCAATCAATAAATTAAAATCATAAATCAAGGATGCTAAGGGTTTTATAGATCAAATTCTAGAACTCGAATTCAATAAGCAAATAATCCAGCTCTCGCATGCAATTACTAATCAGATGCCTAAGTTCTATGTTCCAGCTCTCGCATGCAAAAAGGATCGAGCGTCGATCGATACCAATGCTTGGGTATCGATCGATACTACCTCAGACAAGTATTGACACACATATCGATAATGTTCAACTAGATACTAGACCAACTCTCGTATGCGCCTAGATATCTAATCCACATAGCGCTTGGGTTCCGTTAATTAATTGCACTCTCGTGCCTCTCAATTTTCCTTTGATTCTAGGTTCAAGCAATCAGTCACACTCTCATACTATTCCACTACTCTAGATCCTAGTATTACAAGCCACTCTGGTGTAGAGATCTATAGATAACCTAGCAATCCTATGACTATCAGTTTGACATTAAGAACATGAAATCCCTAAACCTAACAAGATGATTACTTAGACATGGAAGCAATAACACAAATCATAGTCTGAATAAATAATAGATATAAAAATCAATATAAACCAAAGGAGTTCAAATCAATCTCTGAAAGAGAATTGATATTCTATCTGAAACTTAAGACAAAAAATAAAATAAAGCTTAGCCGTCAACAATGGCTTAGAAAACTATATAAATTAGGTTTAAACTCGTCTAGGGGTATTCTTGTAACTTTCCATGACATCTGGGCTTAATTCGGCCATAAAACAAGTTGGGTCTGTCTTCTAGGATCACCTTCTATTGCTGGTAAGTTTTTGCCGTCGATCGACACTCATTCATCCCCTCGACAGCTTCCTCTCGCGAGGCAGACAGACCACTCTCCAGTAAAACAGGCATAACATTGGTTGTAGGATTCTGATTGACCTCAAACCGGTGGCATTGGAAAGGTAACTCAAGTATATATATTCTGATAAAATATCAGCGCAATATCACCATGGGAAGGTCTCTATATATAGCTAAACATATCGATCGATGGTGAAATCAGAAGGAAGTGTGAACAAGATTTGATATGTTCACCAAGCTAATTAGATCATCTCTCGCATGCGCCTAACAACCTAGTTCAATGGAGTCTATTTTGGCACAAAATCTGCTCTCGTAGTCGTTCATGTCCTACTTTCGAGATCCTAGTTAGCTACTCAAAAATGCAAGAATTAATCATAACTCAATCGATGGATATTATCTCAACCTAGAAATCCTAATTTTGGGCTAATTCATGATTGCCATCATTCAACCCTAAATCTCGTTGATGACTACTCAGACATAATTAAAGTCTGAACATAATGCATCGATAAAATATTGGGATTCCAATTCAAATCTCCTTGAGGAGTTATGAATCTTCTTCCCTAAAAACCTTAAAACGATGATAGAAAACTAAACTCTCTTTTATTAACTCTCTCCAACTCTCCACACTCTTTTGTGTATAATACATAAAGTATAAATATAAAACCCTAAAATCTAGGTCAAAACTCATCCAGGGTATCTTCGTCATTTGTCTCTAACTTGGTCTTGAAATCGGCTGTCTGCGAATTGGTCATCGATCGATGGAAAGTGTGCAACATTGATCAATCTTGGTCTTGTACCATCGGTTGACGCCAAAATAGTGTCGTCGATCGATGACTGTCTTGTACTTCGACTCTCTCATTGATCAGCTACAGATTCTTCTCTTCTAATTGTTCCAAAAGCTCCAAGTATCTCCATATATCTCCAAAACGTACTTGTACCTGTAAAGACCTTAAAATATAGTCTATACATAATAGACCCTAAATAGAGCCTATAACATGGCCTAAAACTGATAATAATAGGCTATATTACTCGTGAATTCATTTTATGGGCTGAATGTGATAAATCATTTACTACAAAAGTACTCACAGTAGGTATATTTTGTTACGCTTGTACATAGATGACATGCTCATCATCGATAACAATATAGAAATCATCCAACAAACCAAGAACGGGTTCAACAGTCAGTTTGACATGAAAGACATGGGTCATGCGATTATTCTTGGCATTAAGATAACAAGGACTCCTGAAGGGATAACCTTATCTCATGATCATTATGCTCAAAAGATACTCGAGAGGTTTAAGATGTACTCTGTTGGAACTGCAAAGACTCATGTAGACACTATGTTGAACCTGACCAAGAATGTTGGCGAAGCAGTGTCACAAGTAGAGTATGCACATGTAATGGAAGTCTGATGTACTTAACCAATTGTACAAGACCCAATTTAGCGCATGCGGTCATCGTATTAGGTCGCTACACAAGTAATCCATGTTACACACTAGAAAGCCATAACAAGTGTATTAATTATTTGCGATAAACCAAAAGTTATGGGTTGAACTACGGCAAAGAATCAGCAGTCTTAGAAGGATACAACGATGCAAATTGGATATCAAACTCAAAAAAAAAACAAAATCTAGTAGTGGGTATGTCTTTACGTTTGCGGGTGCAACAATACCTTGGAAATCTTCCAAACAAACTTTATTGACCACATCTACCATGGAATCTGAGTTCATCGCTTTAGAGGGTTCATAATTTTTTGGAAGATTTCCCAAAGTAGGAGAAACCAGTCTCAGCTTTACACATACACTGCGATAGTCAATCGGCTACAGCTCGGCCATTGACTACTCTATAATGGTAAATGGCGTCACATCAAACGATATAAGACCATTAGACACTTGATATCAACCAGTGTTATTTTGATTACATCAAGTCATCTGACAACCTTGACGATCTATTTACCAAAGGTTTTTCAAAAGATCAAGTATTGAAGTCATGTAAGATAATGTGTTTATTTCCTATCACTAGAAGATGTTTGATGGATACCCCACCAACGCGATTGGAGATCCCAAGAGGCCAGTTCAAAGGGACAATTAAGTTAAGCAGAATCTGATGAAAGCACTGAGAATTACTCAGATCCCAAGATGAAAACAAAGCTTCATGTAGTATTTAAGGTAAAGTAGTGACTTTTTAATGAGATAATATTATAAATCTTCATATACATTTATATAGAGTATAAAAAGATACTTTTTGTGTATATGACATGTACTAATGGCAATCACCCGGTGAGTGTGAAATGTAGCCGTTTCTAGGAGGATGAAGTTTAGGTTATACTCTCCAAATCACTCATGACAACCATGCATGTTCACAGCCAAAATGAACACAATAGAGAACTTAACTCTACAAAAAAACGAAGATGTATTATATATGATCTCTCGCTTTACATAAAACTTCGAGTGGTTCAAGACATCACGTTCACCTCCTGAAATTTAGATCCGACAGGTACTAACAATGAGTGGTTCAAGACTAGAATACGCTACTACCTCAGATGCAATTAGTTTTTCGCTTATACTCTCAAAAAGTCCATCTATATAGTCTATTCTTAAGTTTAGTTTGTAGAGTCTGCATAGTCTAATCGAGTCTGCATATGTTTAGAGTAATTTTATTTATGTGAGTGATTATTGAAACTATTTTTTATAAGCCTAATGGACCAGATAAAAATTGAATAAGTGTGAGTATAATTTTTATAAGCATAATGGGGTGTGTAAAAATCTGTTAATTGTGAAGAAATATGGATAGTTAATTTTATGGAAAAAAATAAATCTTACAAAATTATGTTCAAATAATTTTGGAAGGTTTCATTATATTATTTTAGAGAAATGTAAAGATTTCGTCCAGATAGTTGTAGAATATATCCTATAATGTTTTTGGATAAATGTAAAGTTGCATTCAAATAATAATGGAATACTTCTCAATAAATTATATGATATTTCTATAATTATTATGGAATACTTCTATTCATGATTATTTTTTTACTTTTTTTTGCAAGATTATTTTTTGGTGATCAAGTAACTCATACCTGTATAAATAGACACTTAATTAGTCTCTTCATTCTAGACACACATAAAAAACACTAAAGCTTCCAACTAAAAATCTATCTTAGTCTTCTAGTTTTAAAGTAAGTGTCTCGAGAGTATTCATAGTAGTTACAGTTCGTTAGATTCAGTTTTCGGGTAATGCATAACAATCACGTCACGGTTTGTATCCTAGAAATTTAAAAATCGCATTCAAGCCATCACACAATACGGATAATTTATTGAGTTAAGGAAATATATAAAATCTTGACTCTATTAATTCGTCTATTTCCTTAACGATTTCTTAAATATTTTATACTCGATCTATTATCATTTATTCGCTTTCTGTTTTGTAATTTTCAACCCGGACTTTCGTGATCTTACAAACTATTTGGTATAGTGAATCCAAGATCCAATACAGGAGACGATATAACTTTGAATGTGATGCACAACATGCATGTAGTATATTTAACCGAAAATGGGATGAAACCTAGGATGAATACGAAATTACTCATTGTGGTTCTAATCATTATTAAGATTATAGCATAAAAAGGATTGACTTGTATACAAGCAACTAAATAATAATCACTCAAAAAAATAATTTAATTTAATTTAGTGTTATTTCTTCAATTGAGAGTACATGTATCTAACGAGACAGCGATTTAGAGTAAAGCTAAATAGTAAGAATAATAATAAGAAAAAAAAAAAACTTGGAGTTGCATGGAAAACTCTTGGTTACAGAGATCTTTTCTCTTTGCCCAATTGTTGAGTCCAGAATTCTTCTGATCAAAATTCAATTCTTTTAACTTTTACTAGGAGGTTACCCACAAATTTGCAGATATAAATACTATATGAAAAATATACATTATATATAATACTATAAATTATGAATAGCAATTAGAAACATTGAAAATATAGTTTTAACTTCAAATACTTTGCAAATCTAAAATCTCAATACTATATTTTAGAAGCACGAGTTTTAGTGATAATTAAGTAATATTAATCTAAGTCGCTAAGATTTTTTTTTTTTAATTTTGATCATATGATTAATGAACTAATTATCAGTGAACTTAAAAATATATGTTAAAACACATTATAATCATCATTTTATCTTATATATCACTTTATTTAATGTTAATGTAAATTAATTCTCAATTGCAAAGTTCTCAAAAATTTGATGCAAATAACTGAAGAATATTTATATATGCAATTATCATATTAACTTCTCCAACATATAAAGTGACTCAAAAAAGAAAAAAAAAATTCTCCAACACATATTATGCATCATATTTAACATCTTTTTTATTTCCCTCTTCATCCTTTCTTTCTTTTCATGACATTTTAACATGGATTGCTAATATCTTCTTAATTTTCTTACATATTTTTTACCAAATATTTCTACCTCTTTCTAAATTTTAATACAAAGAATTCAATCAATCAATCAAATATCCATCTTAGAATCTCTTTTCAATAATCACATTACCTTATTTACTATACTATGGTCACTAATTCCAACAATTAGTTACCATAAATCACTATTTTTAATATCATTTACATTATTTGGTAATTGATATTAGTTATTTCTAGTTTTACTTTTTTTTGATCTAATAAAATAATAAAATTAAAATCATCGACCAAACAAATTATAATAATTTAGAAATCATATATGCACATTATAAGACATTAATAACAATTATAATACTTTATATATGAATATAATTCTCTATATAAGAATATGAAATATTTTCTTAGCACAATATGAAATTATTTATATTGATTTGTATTAAAAAATTATTCGTTATTTTATATAGTTTATAAATATAAAAAAAAAAGAATTAATCAAACATTATTACTCTTTCTATAATTATGACAATTAGTAACCATAAATTATTATTTGTAATATCATTAAGATTATTTTTTTAAATGATATTAATTAGTTATAGACTTATTTTTTATTTTAGATCTAACTGAAATAATTAAAAATTAAAAAATATCAACCAATCAAATGATAACAATTTTCTCATCATTTCACGAGTGATTGACATGTAAACAAAAGTCACATAAGTGATTTCTCAATTAATATATAGAAAGATCTTTTTAGTTGGTTCTAGGTTACGTATCTTGTAAGTGGTTTAGGATATGTTCGTTTTTGATCGAGACGTTGCATCTAGATGCCAATATTCAGATGTTGTTTGTTTGGACACTATTGCATCAGCATATAGATGCATCATCTTTTATATCTATAATATCTAGATACTTGAGATGTTATAAATGTAAATTTTGAATGCTACATTTGCATCTCTTAGAATCAATCCAAAATACATAAACACCATTAATACAAATATAAAACTAATTAAATTAGTTATTATAGTTATTTTATAAAAGTTCTAATTAAAAATTGTATTTTCCTGCTGAAACCGAAAATCAGGTTATCCCGGTGAAACTAGAAAATCATGTTTTCTCGTCAAAACAGAAAATCACATTTTCCCGCCAAAATCATAAAATTGTGTATTTTCTACCAATACCGAAAAATTGCATCTTCCGCCAAGACCTTCAAATTTGGCTCTCCTGCCAAAACCTTAAATTAAGTTTTCTTGCCAAAATTGGAAAATATAGATTTTCTACAAAATCGTAAAATCGCGTTTTCTCGTCAAAACCAGAAAAATCACATTTTCCCACCAAACCTTAAAATTACATTTTCCCACTAAAATTGTTAATTCGTATTTGCCCGTCAAAATTAAAAAAAAAATCTCATTTTTCTGCCAAAACCGGAGAATGGTATTTTCTTGCAAAATCAGAATATTGTGCTTTCCATCAAAACCAGAGAATCGCATTTTTCCGCCAAAATCGTAAAACCATATATTTTTTTCTCAAAACCGCAAATTGTAGTTTTTCCGCCAAAATCACAAAATTAAATATCTCGTCAAAATCACGTTTTCATAAAGAGAAATGCAAAATTAAATTTTAGATATATTTATTAAATATTATAATCAGCTTATTATTAAGAAAAAAACCATATATTTTTTAGTATTTTTAACTACTAGTACTCAAATGTTATTATAAAATAAAAACACAAACAACTTAACATCTAGATTTGGCATTTATTTTCAAATACTAAGTATAAAAACGAACAATATTTGGATGCAATATCCAGATGTATTCAGATGCTATAATTTAGATGTTGCATCAAATACAAAAACGAAACTGATTCAGACATTTAGATGATATTACCTGATCCATGATCTCACGTCCCAAAAAAATTGATGGTATAGTGGATGCTATTGCTTCCTACACGGTGGACTTCTTTGAAGCTCTCTCACGTAAGTCTACTACTGATAGAGAGATTTAGGTAGTCTATTGTGTGTTTAAAGGTTTAAAAGCCCTTCTTGTTCGTATGGTGTTAAGAACAAATAAAAGTCACTTAAGCCACAATACCAAACGAGAAAAACAAAAAGGTAAATGATTGAAGCGTTAAGTTACAAAAACGTAGTAACAACACGCCACAATCTTTGCTCTTTGTTTGATCAAAGAAATAAAACAAAGAAGTTTCACATTGCCAATAAAAAAAAATAATGATACGAAACTGTCATTGCACTTTCTTCATCCCCTACAGCACGAGAAGAGAGTGTATTGTATCACTCTTTTCCAAAATCAGCATTATAGTGTGAACTCGACTCGAGTTTCTTGGCCTCGCTCAGCTTCCTCACCGCCTGCAACAACAAACAACACACTTCGAAATCACAAACCAAGTTACACACACATGATTTAACCAAATCTCACATATACCTTCATGAAATCTTCGTGGATCACATAGTCCCGCTCTGCTCGGATTGCAAACATTCCAGCTTCCGTGCATATGTTACGTAAATCAGCACCATTAAAACCCTTTTTTTTTCCGGACAAGAGAAACGTTTAGTGAGAGCCTCATGTAGCTAAATCAATAATCACTAACCTGTTGTAAAAAATTAAAACTAACCTCCGCAAGTTTGACGATAGCCTCGTACTCTATTTCACCATGTTTGGCTATACCAGCTGCATGGATCTTGAGGATATCCATCCTTGATTGCTCATTTGGCAAAGGGATCTCAATCTTTCTATCTAATCTACCAGGACGGAGAAGCGCAGGATCGAGCACATCGGGCCTGTTTGTCGCCATTATCATTTTCACCTAATACATATTCTCAAACCAACTTAAAGCACACGCTGATTTCACAGCATTAAGAATGGTTTTAGTGTAAAGTACATTCATTCACAGGAGCGATCCAGATATCCAACAGATTTCAAGACAGCCAATCTATATAACTTAAAACACGATCTTATGCACATACAGCTTCAGAAATAGAGAGCAGTACCTTTCCTAGGTTGTCAAACCCATCAAGCTGATTGAGTAGCTCCATAAGTGTTCTTTGAATTTCACGATCAGCACTAGTTCCTTCACTAAATCGACGGCCACCAATAGCATCGATTTCATCCATGAAAATGATACAAGGCTAGCCAGAGAAAAAAGCATATAAATAAAGTCAGGAACGTGATACGAAGCATATATACAGCCACTAAAGCGGCAAGACATACCTGGTGATCACGTGCATAGTTAAACATCTCCCGAATCAGCCTAGCACTTTCTCCAATGTACTTGTCTATGATTGCACTTGATACAACCTAACAAGCGGAAATTAAACCCCAGTTTTGCTATAACTTTACAGTTATAAAAATTAGCATCGCACAACATAAAACCTTCAAGAAGTTGGCATCGATGTTGCTGGCAATGGCCCTAGCTAGTAGAGTTTTCCCGGTACCCGGAGGTCCATAGAGCAGGACTCCCTGCAATT
This sequence comes from Moricandia moricandioides, assembly GCA_905132885.1. Taxonomy (NCBI): domain Eukaryota; kingdom Viridiplantae; phylum Streptophyta; class Magnoliopsida; order Brassicales; family Brassicaceae; genus Moricandia; species Moricandia moricandioides. Next base: position 292,697 of record CAJHQQ010000109.1, on the reverse strand, counting down.
TAGGTGTGGCATCCACGATTTTAATCAGCTAAAGTGCTTAGCAGTTTATACTGAAGATGATGGAGTATAAACAGATTACCTTGGGTGGTTTGATCCCTACTCGGAGGAAAAGTTCAGGGTTCATGAGAGGAAGCTCAATAGATTCCCTGAGTTCTCTGATCTGATCACCTAACCCTCCCACAGCAGAATAGCTAATGTTACCAGGGTCTTCATGCAGCATGTTATACACAACCGGATCGACCTGCAATCAAGAAACATTAATGCCAATACACTACAAACCCCAACACATGTCCAAAAAAAAAAGAGCTTACTTCTCGGGGAAGGGCGCGCATTATAGTAAGAGTAGTCATATCAAGAACAACTCGAGTTCCAGAGGTAAGCTTCTCCTTATCCACTTTACTACGGCATCCCACCACATACCTAGGACCGCTGCTCGCTTTGACAATCACTAAAGAAAAACAAGATAAAAGAAGAAAAGATTCAGTGAGACATAATCTCAGAGAGAGAGCAAAAAGAAAGGTTACATCTTTCATTATCGAGAGGTCGAAGCACTTCGCCGATGATCTGGCCAACACTCTGAAGAGACTTGAGATCGTCCTCAGTTTTGTTGAATTCCTTTTTAGATCCTCTCAAGTTCTCTCTAGCTGCAGAGTAGTCACAAATAATTATCAAAAACAACACCACCCTGATTCGAACAAAGTATAGATTCGAAATAGGAAAATCACCTGTTCGAACACGGGATTCGAGCTCCTTATGTTGGAGGAGCTTTTTCCGATAATCCGCAACCACTGCGGTACGGCGTCTAACGGCATCGTCCCCCTCGCTCATCCTCTCTCACTGCTCCTTCTTCTTCTGCTACGGACAGATCTGAAACGAAGGAAAATTTGTCTAATTTACTTTTCTTGAGCAATGGGTTTAGTCGAATGCTAAAATATACGGCTTGCTCTTCTTCTCTACGACTGGACCAATGAAACGCCGTCGTTTATCGTATCTACCCTTTTACTTCTTTTTTTTTTAAATGTTGAGAAGTTTTTTGGTTATCTACAATTATCAAACACTAATCAGTAAACATAATAGTATTTGAACTTAAATAGGCTTCTCTCTCTTGCTTTGGAGAGAGAACTTTTCTCTCGATTCTTCTTTCTTAATAAACCCCATATCTTTCAGAAAGAAGAATCGATCTTTAGTTCTTTGTTTGTAAAATAAGTTTTGATCATTAGGATCGACTTTTCTTTTTCGGCTTACCGGATTTCGTTTTTTTAAAACCAAATCGAAATCTGTTTTTTTTTTCACTCTCTATCTTTTATCTTTGATCTTGGTTTGATTTGAATATAGTTTCGATCTTTTGATCGAATAGGTTAAGCAACTCTCTGTGTTTTTCTTTTAAACTCCTATCTATTTCTTTTCCAGTGAAGAATCCTCTAGGTTTTATGGAGGTAATTTTCGCGCTAGCTTCTATCCTTCAGTCCTTAGTGGAGCGGCATCAAACTTATTCGGCTTATTTTACCGGCGATGATGATGTGCTCTTCATTCTTAGAGGAAGAAGCTTGGTTATGAGATGGAAAGGCGAAAGAAGAGAAGTTGTTTTATTGGTGACGAAGTTTGAAGCTTGAAGCTTCTTGAAGAAAGGTGATCCAAGAAGAAGAAAACAATAGAAACGGTGAAGAAAATCAGAAGACCACAGCGGCTTTTCCCTCACGATAGCTTAGTTCGCTGTTTCAGATTGAAGGACACGTGTGTCAAACGTGTTTCATAGAAGTTGAAGATATCAACACGTCAAACAAGAAAATTCACCGTTTCAGTTTCTTTTGTATTTAGATCAAATGGGCTATGTTATTATTTAGGCTTCACCTTGTATTTTGTCACCAATTGTATTACCCATTTGAATTTTTCATATAAAAAAAAATTTGGGGACAAAAGATAAAAAAGAAAAAAATCAGTAAACATAAAAATCTCATATGACACAGAAATACATGACAATAAAGGAAACATCAGAACCTATCGTAGAAGAAGACCAAAACACGGAGAGTAATTCCATATCGAACAATATTTAGGTTAACCTCCTATCGATAAAGATTCACCGCACCTCTTATAATTAATCAAAGTACCACATAAATATTAAATAAAAATATAATTAAAAAAAACAAAATAGCTGAAAAAATAATAACATCAACTTTAACGATCCTGACGCCATTAGCAAAATTTTAAATTTAAATTTTAAACTCTGAATCTAAACCCTAAACTCAAATCTTAAATCTTATATCCAAAATCCTAACTCCTAAACCCTAGGGTTTGGGTTTAGATTTGGGGTTTAAGTTTTAGAATTTTTAATTTAGGTTTAGGGTTTAATTGGCGACATCTTTAAAATTGGTGGTATTCTTTTTCAGCTATTTTAGATTTTTAAAAAGAAATTAATATTTTTATTTAATAATCTATGTGATACTTTGATAGATTATAAGAGCTGTGGTGAATTTAAAGGTTCACCATAGGGGATGAACCTAAGTATATGGCCACATTAAAAAAACTATTCTCTTTATTTCATCTGTAATCTCACTACACTTTTATGATTGTCCTTAGATACATAACCCCTCTATTAATTTATTACTAGACTTTAACATACGCGTCAGCGCGAATATTATATTTAATTTTTATGAAAAATTGATAAAATATTTATTACTGTTTGGTGTTATGTATTATGTAACTTAATATGTCTTGTCTGATATTATTAATATATAATTTTATTCATTTTTATGAAACAAAATATATTAATATATATTTGAATTTTAATATTTTTTTAAAAAAAATAAAGTAAATATACTCATATAAGAATCCAAATATAATAATTTATCTATTTAACTCATTTCGTTAATTTTTGGATATTTTTTAATGAAAATGGATTAAATTTTGTTTATAATTATCATTGATCAAAATTTATTTTAATATTTTTGTAATTTAAATAAGCTACATTTCTTTAATTTAATTTACAAAAATAAACCATCAACTCTAAACTAAAAAATCATGTAATCATATAATATAAATTTTTATCTTGTATAATTTATTTTTATTAAACTTCAATTTATATTTCTCACTTTATAATATAACTATATAAATTAAAATACTATATAATAAAATATTTATTCTTTATTTAAATTTAAACAATACTAAATTCTAATATTTTAATAATAGTTACTAATTTAATAAATTATTTAAAATTGATAATCAAAATATTTTATAAGATTTTGTTAAAGTAAAATAGGAAATATTCAAAAATAAATAGTGCTATAGTAGAATATTCTTATGTGTGATATTATATTTTATTCAAATGATCTAATATGTAAATATTATTTTTATTATAATAAAAAATACTAATAAAATGGTCTAGTGACTTTTTATCAGTAGATTAAAATATGATTCTATCTTAATAGATTAAATATTTCCTATTCCACTTCATAAATACATTAACTTCTCCAATAAAACTAACTAACCAAAATTCATTGTTTTGGTCATTATTCATTGTACATTTTGATCATTTAGACTAGCTTGAGACATGTTTAGGTTGCATTGCATTGCATTTGTCTATATCAAGTGTTGGAGATCCTTAGTGGTGAGTTTGAAGACATTTGAGGCCAAGAAAAAGAAGTTTGGGGCATAAGCAAGTTTTTCTTTTCTAAGTGTTGTAGCGACCTGAGTGTAGCGATCATGAGAGGTCGCTATAAGAAGTTTCCGGGAGCCGTAGCGACCACCATAGAGACCAGACGAGGTCGCTACGAGATCCCCACAAAAACTCGACCAAGTGTTGTTGTGACCTCATCATAGCGACCACGAGAGGTCGCTACGAGAATTTACGGACACCGTAGCGACCACTGTAGCGACAAGGCGAGGCTGCTACATGTTCTTCAACGCACTGTGGTGACTAAGTGTCCTAGCGAACTTCTTGTAGCGGGATAGACAGGTCGCTAGGGAAACAAAGATTGTATTTTTTTATGGGTTGGCCAAGGTTGTTGGGTTGACCCGGTTCGTTTTCAAGCTACTATTTATACTCTTTAAACCTAATTTTAAAGTTATTCTGTTTTTTGTCAGAAAACATATATTCTTTTGGTGAAAGATTCAAACTTTGTTCTTCATTTTGATCCATCTTGTTTGTGTTTATTGATTATCCTGATCACTACGCATGATAAACTTTTGAATCATCAATGATTATGAAATTCGTGATGTCTATTAGTGAGTAGTTACTTTTAGAATTCATGGGTTAGGATGATTTGTGGTGATTAAGTGATGATTTAGGATGTTTAGTGTTAGATCATTCATGTTCTAGGCATATCTCTTGTTCCTAATGCTAGATTAGACTTGATCACTTTGATCTAGATGCTTAGACATTTCATGCCCGAAAGGTGTTTGATGAAATGTCAGAATCAAAGTGATATTTCTCCTTCCTTGCTTAACCAATGACAATTGATATTAGGGAAGCTTAGATAATTAATAGACTTGTTCTCAATGATTACTTGATTTAACTGAACCAAATACATTTGATGTTTAGTGATTGATTGCAAATGAACTTCTATCTTGACAAATAATTAGTTTAATGGATGTGTCTAGACTTCTAAAACTTGATTGTTTGTTTGTGTTATTATCATAGTTTGGATCTTAGTCACCGAAAATAAATATCCTTGCCCATGGGTTCCTTCAATTCTCAATTGATTTAAAACTTTAGTTAGTACCCTTGCTTGCTTTTGTTACTTTCATTCACTCATCAAAACTGATTGCACTTAGATTAAGCTTATACTTGTATTCTCATTGCATCATGGTCACTTAAAATTGGATTGACACTCATCTATACTACTTTGATTAGGATAGAGTAAAATCATTTATCAAATTTTGCGCTGTTGCCAGTTCTAAGTTGATTGTGACAGTGAGATTTAGTCATAGCTTGAGACTAAGTCTTATTTTCTTTTACTTGCTTACTGATATTTTTTCTTCATTACTCTTTGAATCACAAGTGTATGAACTTGAGGAGTAGAGGACCAACAGACCTTGTTCCAAGAGTAGACAACATCAGGGCTTTAGAAAGAGAAAGTTAGTAAGAAAGAGAAGAGAAGAGCAACTGATTCCTTTAGACGGGTTGGAGTTAGAAATGGATGATAATCAGAATAACCCTCATAAAGAAGGTTCCAATAGTGCTGACAACCATGGACCACAACCTCAAGATGGAAATGGCCAAGGAGTTGCAAACCTTAGGCAACAACACCCTCCACGCCAAGTTCAGGCGATCGGAACATATGACCAGCCCAACATCCATGGGAATTGGGCTGGTATCAGAACACCAGATGTGGAGAACAACAACTTTGAGATCAAGTCAAGTTTTATCAATATGATCCAAGCTAAAAAATACCATGGTATTGCTTTGGAGGATCCACTAGACCACTTAGATAACTTTGACAAGTTATGTGGAATAATGAAGATCAATGGTATCGCCGAAGATGCTTTCAAACTAAGATTGTTTCCCTTCTCTTTGGGAGACAAAGCCCACTTATGGGAGAAGAGTCTACCTCGGGGATCTATTGAAACATGGGAAGAATGCAAAATGGTTTTCCTTAACAAGTTTTTCTCCACTTCCAGAACTGCTAAGTTGAGAAATGAGATTTCTGGATTTCAACAAAAGAAACTTGAGAGTTTTGCTGAAGCATGCGAAAGGTTCAAGAGCTACTTAACACAATGTCCTCACCATGGTTTAAATAATGAGAGTATTCTAAGCACTTTCTACAGAGAAGTTTTACCTAAGTATCGAAGCATGGTAGACACAACCATAAATGGTTTCTTCTTAGAAGAACAACTCAAGATGGCATTGAACGTGTTGAGAACATGGCAAAAAGTGATTTAGTGTACAATGATGATTGCGACAGGCAATACCGAGGTGGAGGTGGTGAGGACTCTAATGCAAGGAAAAAAAACTGAAATCTCTACAAGACAAGCTTGGCATGCTCCTTCTGGATAGAGCAAAACAAGGAAAGGTGAACTTTGTTGGCAAGAAGGGCCAAGAAGAAGTTTTAGAGGTTAATGAAGTTGATGGTTTAGAAGGACAACATGAGAAAGTTTTTATTAATGCTAATGGCCAATGGTACAAGAAAGAACCCAACTTTCCATATCAAAACCCCTATCCAAACAAGCCCCAATACCCAAACAACTACCAGCAAAAACCTCTCTATAACAACCAGCAAAGTGGATACCCACCCAAGCAACCATATCCTCCACCTTTCCCCTCCAAAAGCAATCAGTCTACTCAAGCTCAAAGAAGTTCTTCACAAGCTCAACCTAGATATACAAGTGTGAAATCTATGTTTAAACATCTCCTAGAATCTCAATCAAGATATGAGAAAACAATTGGAGATGAACTAAAGAACACCCACAAAAATATTGATGGGAGCTACAATGAGCTCAACAACAAGTTCAAGGCCTTGGAGAATCAATTTGCCTTGGAGAATAAATTTTCTACTATGATCTCCAACTCTAAGAGGCCTATTGGATCATTACGTGGAAAATCTGAGCAGAATCCTAAGGAGACAATTCACTCAATCACATTGAGAAGTGGTAGAGAGTTACCTTCAAGAGTTCTTCTCAAGGATGATGAGAAACAAGGTGGGGAGGTGGCCATCAATCTAGAGGATGAGGTTGTGATTGTTGATGAGAAGACCAATGAGGACATCATGGAAAAGATTGTCGATGCTAAATGTAAAGAAAAAATTGGCGAAGAGAAGAAAGCGTTGAACAAGGATGAAGCTACTACTTCCTCAACACAAGCTACATTCAATCCTCCTCCTTATGAGCCAAAACTTCCATTTCTGTGTAGATTCAAGAAATAACTTTTAGAGAAGTACAAAGCACTCTTTGAGAAGCAAATGAGCAAGGTTCAGATTACCATGCTCATTATTGATGCCTTCATGTTGATTCCTCAATACAGCAAGTTCTTGAAGCATGCTATACCTCAGAAGAAGAAGGAGATGGAAGGCATGATTGTTCTTACTCATGAGTGTAGTGCCATTATTCAAAGGTTAACTATTCCAAAGAAGCTTGAGGACCCATGAAGCTTCACTTTACCTTGTGCTATTGGTCCACTTTCCTTTTAAAGATGTCTATGTGACTTGAGGGCAAGTGTCAGCCTTATGACCTTATCCATTGCAAAGAAGCTCGACTTTACACATTAAAAGAAGTGTATAATCTCTCTAGTGCTGGCTGATCGCTCTTTTGAGCTTCCTGTAGGCATCTTGTAAGTTCTACCGGTAATGGTTGGAAACTGTGAGATACCCACTGATTTTGTGGTGCTTGAGATGGATGAAGAGCCCAAAGACCCGTTGATTCTAGGAAAACCATTCTTAGCCACTGCTGAAGCTGTTGTTAATGTTAGAAATGTTAAGATTAATCTTCATCTTGTGGAGGGGAACACTCTTCACTTTGATGTTAAGGAGATGTTGAAAAAACCTACAGTCCAAGGACAAGCCTTCTACGTTGAGGCTATGTATGCTATAGCTGATGAGTTCCTTGAAGAAATGGCACTTGAGAACTCTCTTCAACATGCTCTAACATTTCATAGAGAGAGGTCCAAATTATTGAGGACAAGGAGAGCAGAGATTACGTGAGGATGCTGAATTCTCACAAGGAATTAAATGGAGTAGACAACTTCCAAGAGCTGCCTCAAGCTGTCTACAATGTTGTCTCAGCCGGCTTACAAGAGAATCTTCAACAAGATGATTGGAGTGAGCTCAAGTCACCCAAAATTGAGCTTAAACCTCTTCCACTTGGTGTAAGATACACCTTTCTTGGTACTAATAACACATATCATGTCATTGTGAGTAACCAACTAAATGAAAATGAATTGTCTACACTTTTAAATGAGCTTAAAAAGTACAGAAAGCAATTGGCTACTCACTTGAAGATATCAAGGGGATATTACCCTCCTTGTGCATGCATAAGATACATCTAGAGGATGATTCAATGACTTCCATAGAACATCAAAGAGGGTTGAACCCCAACTTGAAAAATGTTGTTAATAAAGAGATTCTTAAACTCTTGGATGATGGAGTGATTTACCATATTTTTGATAGTACTTGGGTATCCCATGTGCATGTAGTTCCAAAGAAGGGTGGTATCACTATCATTAGGAATGATAAGGAGGAATTGATACCCACACGAACAATAACATGTCATAGAATGTGCATTGATTACCAAAAACTTTATGTTGCATCTAGGAAAGATCATTTTCCTTTGTCATTCATTAACCAAATGCCTGAGAGGCTTGCAAATCATCCCTATTATTGTTTTCTTGATGGATACTAAAGTTTCTTCCAAATACCCATACATCTCAATGATCAGGAAAAGAAAACATTCACATACCCCTATGGTACCTTTTGCTTATCGAAGGATGCCATTTGGGTTATGTAATGCACCAACAACTTTCCAAAGAGTAATGATGTCTATATCTTATGATCTTATTGAGGATGTTATGGAGGTCTTTATGGATGATTTCTCTGTGTATGGATCTTCTTTTGCTGTGTGTTTGGCTAATTTGTGCAGGGTTTTGCAAAGATGTGAGGAGACAAACATTGTTCTTACTTGGGAAAAATGCCACTTCATGGTCAAGAAAGGGATTGTTCTGGGACAAAAGATCTCAGAGAGAGGTATCGAAGTGGATAAGTGAAGATTGACGTGATGATTGGATTAGATCCACCAAGATCAGTAAAGGACATCAGAAGCTTCCTAGGCCATGTCGGATTCTTTAGGAGGTGCATCAAGGACTTCTCAAATATAGGTAGACCACTGACAAAACTGCTATGTAAAGAGGCTGTCTTTTACTTTGATGAGAGTGTCTTGAAGCCTTCAAGAAGCTGAAGAGTAAACTTATCAGTGCTCCCATTTTTCAGCCACCATATTGGGATCTTCCCTTTGAGATTATGTGTGACACTAGTGATTATGTTGTGGGAGCAGTTTTGGGGAAGAAGAGATATAAGAAGACCCATGTTTTCTACTATGCAAGTAGGACTCTTGATGATGCTCAAATGAAATATGCTATAACCGAGAAAGAGCTTCTTGCCATAGTGTTTACCTTTGAGAAATTTAGAAACTATTTGGTAGGCTTCAAGGTGATTGTCTACACTGATCATTCTGCACTAAGACACCTTTTGGCAAATAAAGATTATAAGACAAGGTTGTTGAGGTAGATTCTTTTGTGACAAGAATTTGATCTTGAGATAAAAGAGAAACCTGGAGTTGAGAATGGAGTAGCTGATCATTTGAATCTTGAAATATCTCTTGGGGTACTCATGGCAGTCTAAGCCAGATATGAGTGCATCCTCCCTCATGGAATAGCGGATGGGAACACCATTCATCGCCAAGAAACATTATCTTCTAGCGTACAAATGGTGCGCATGAGTAACATCCACATTCCTTGGAGCTTTAGGTATCGTTCATCAGGCATGTGAAAGAAGTGCTGAAACTGAGGATGGCTTGTGAACCATCTAACCTTGGTATTAAGATTCTTGATCACTTCGACTGTGTTTCTCACAAAGCACTTCATTTGAATCTTGCAAGTCTTTGTGTACTCTATGCTCTTGAAGTAAAATTCAAGGGGTTGCGCTGGTTGTCTTACCTGCAATATACATACATACATATATATATATATATATATATATATATATATATATATATATATATATATATTAGTCATTCGTTAAATATATATAATATATATCAAAAAAAACTAGTAAGACTCATATATTTAGTAAAACTAGTAAACCAGTGGTCAACATCGATCGATCTTGGTCATTTAACGTTGGTCGATGTCAGGATAGTGCCGTCGATCGACGACACTCTTGTACTTCGACTCTCTCAAAGATCAGTTACAGATTATTCTCCATATATCTCCAAAACGTATTTGGACCTGTACAGATCTTAAAACATAGTCTAGACACACATAATAAACCCGAAATAGAGTCCATAACATGGCCTAAAACTGGTAATAAATAGACTACAACTCCCCCAGACTTAAACTTTTGCTTGTTCTCAAGCAAACAAGCCTGCGAAAGAGGTTTTGAAAAGCGAAGACTCACATAATATCTAAGTATAATTTTCACCTTACTTTATTGCAGCCACATCCTATTAGGTCAATCAAATTGAACTTTATATACCATATCCTAGTATAGCAATGAAATTCATTCTACCAACAACTTAGCGAGTACTAGTCTGACTCGCCCCTCTACTGATTTCATTTCTTTGCATAAAATAAAAGTGCATGCTTTACCTTGGGAGTATCGATCAAATGATACATGGACTCTTACCTCTGCAAGTATCTGAACACACAGGTAGTCTTCTCTGATTCCTTTCCTCCCTCTCTTCTCACTTCTTCTCAGTCAATGTCTCCCTTGTTTTGAGGGTATCCTTTTATTTTTTTTAATTGACTGAGGTATTTGGATAGACATCCATGAATTAAGCCCTAATGGTTGTAGCCACCAAATCATGTTCAAATCCTTTTTTTAATCTGAAGGGGAGAGAGAGGGGAATCAGAAGCACACAAACTTTAACCTTCCAGACTTGCAGAAGGAATCCGATCTAGTGTATACCAAATCCTAAAGCAAGCAAATAATGTCAGGTTTAGTGTTGGAAATCAGCTTCAGTTCCTTTAAACTTTCTAAGCAAGTGTGATATAGTGGCAGGATGATCCACTTTGGTATCTCTAGTAATCTCTGCAAACAACCTTCTACGAATGGTGCTAAAGTGTTGTTAGTCAATAATAAATCTTGATCATAGTCTTCTTCTTGACTCGATAGAACATTTTTGTAAAACTTATATAGATAGTAAATAAAGATCAAAAACAATAAAATAGCATTAGCGAACCTCCCCCCAGACTTATATTACATTGTCACAAGTGTAATCCGCCCCAGATTGGTTAGGAAAAATTAATCTTGAGTAAATAGCTTCAGTATACAACTCGATACTTCTCTCTGTGAGAGAATGTCGATCGATGGTAGGCGGGTTTGGTCGATCGATGGTCGCGATCCAATGTCGACCGATGGTGCCTCTATGGTGTCAATCGATGGTAGTATAAGTAGTCTATAGAAATAAAATAAAACTTGAAAATAAATAAATAGTATAATTAAAAACTAAGTAAAAACCTACTAAAAAGTGGGTTACCTCCCACTCAGCGCTTGGTTATAGTCGTAAGCTCGACGTTATGAACTTTCTGACTAGAATAGAGGTGGATCAACACTTGGAAAACAAGTGTCTACATCTTCTTTGCTCTTCTGAAACCATGTACCAATGAAGTTTCTAATTTCTTTATCTCCTCAGGCTTTCTAATTCTTTATGATCTCCTAAGTAACCCCCACTGAATGCATTCTCTTTTGTAGATTCTCAATATTGTTTTGTACCATTCTAAGTCTGGCAGCTGTAGTCTCTGATATATCCTCCAATTTCTGAGAAATATCTTCCTTTAGTAGGCTCTGAGAGAAAACAATTCCATTGAACATGTCTTCCAATTGTGTTTATGCTGCGCGCTTTTGTCTGTCGGACTTAGCATCGATCGATGGTGCGATGTTGTCGTCGATCGATGTCACTCTGTTGTGTCCACTCGCATGTTGTCTTTGAATAGTATCCAAATCTCGGTGCATCTTATCCATGCGTGTAGTCAGACCAGTGAGACATTTGTCTATAGGATAGTAGACATCATCAAGCCTCATGTAAGAATCTTCTAATGACATCTCTTAAGCGTTGTAGATCCCATTCACAAGATTGTCAATATCTGCTCTGCTATATGTTTCTTGCTTCTTCCTGGACATAGCGATCTTTGCTGCATGTTCAGGTAAACATATGTAGATGTACTCAAACATAGTAGCTCTCTCTAGAACCGCTCTGATATCTTCCTCTTGCACATTCACAATTCACCCGTCTATAGCCCGTGCATTGCCATTCTCATCTATGTATATGCCATACTCATCTTGCTTTTCCCAAAAGAAAATCCTTCTGCCATCAGCATCAAAAGCTCTCTTTCCATACTCTACCTGAACGTCTATCAGTAGGGGATTTATCCAACTGACTAGTCCCAGAGTTTCTGAAGTGAAAGGGTTATATGTAGAGAACTCGTGGTATCGATCAATGCATGCTTCTTATTGTTGATCGATGTTTGGTACTGGTTAGGCTCGTGCTTCTGCTCCTTGATGTCGATCGATGGTGGTAGCCTCGCGTCGTTCGATGGCTGTTGCTGTTGTCCAAATAAACTTCATGATCCATTGGCGATAAAAAGGGCATCTCTACATCTTCTTTAGGTAAGTTGAGAATTCTCCCGTAAAGATCTCGTGCACGTCCCTTTGTATCTCTGAAAATTCCAAACTCGTTTGATCGGAGATAGCCATCTTCTGTATCTTTTGCTTCAATTAATTGTTCTTGTCTTCGTTCGATGTCGTTGGATGGCCAATATATGTTTAGGATTGATGCTGGATTGCCTACTCTCGCGTTCATTACCCAGCCAGCTTCTACTTCCAGTGCCAGGCTGTGAGGTTCAATCGGATCTTCCTCTCTGTAAGCTGCATTGTGGTATCCGTAAACTCCACCATATCTGTGGTAAACCGGATTGGTGTCGATCGATGGGTTACATGGACCGTCGATCGAAGCTCCATAATCAAATTGGTGACCAAAAAGGTTTCCAGCTCCATTGGCCATTGCAAGAATGTCTGCCACATCTTTCTTTGTGACATGTAGAATTCTGCCATCCATAGCTCTTGCATTACCATCTGGATATCTCGTAATACCGAACTCATCTGGTTGTAGATAACAATATTCTCTTTCGCGTTGTGCAGTTGAATCACATTTGGTTTTTGCTTCATTCTCAGTATCGATCGATGGTGTATGGTGTCCGTCGATTGATGTCGAATTCCCAAGTCGAGGGGAAACATGAAAAATTCCAGCCTCTTCAAAGCAAGCCCTCGGTATTCAATTGTTTTTTCCTCTCTGTAATCTTCGTCGTACACGAGATAGGCTGTGTTGTAACTGAAATCGCCATGGTGGGTGTGGGTTTGTTCGGAAGTTTGAGTGTCGATCGGTGCGATATGGTGGGTATCGATCGATTGTGGAACTGCAAGGCTGTCGATCAATTTGTCGGGTTGAGTGTCGATCGATGCTCCTTCTTCTGATTCCTCATCGAACTCGTAATTGCAGAAATATGTGGCCACAAGCTCTGCATCATTGAACAATTCGATAAGGGTAGCCTTGTTTTTATTTTTGACAGGCTCATAAAAAATAATTGTATCAATTAGAGATAGATACAACTTGTTTAACTAGATGTCGCATATGGCTCCCACAATAGCCATGAATGCTCTCCCAAGTAGTAGAGAAGAGTTACAATCTATCATGATGTCCATCACATGAAAGTCTGTTGGAACTAAGGTATTGTTGATCTGCATTGGAACATTTTTTAACATCCCTCCTGAGTTCACTCTTGAGTAGTCAACGAATGTAAAAGAATCGTTGGAGGGTTCCACTATCGGGTTCAAATCCTATGCCATGCACTTTGGCATAATGCTCACTGAAGATCCAGTGTAACAGAGAGCGTTGGGATATGTGTTTCCTTTGATGAAGCATGGAACCACAAACTTCCCAGGATCACTTTTCTTTTTCAGACAAGTTCTCTGCTTCATCATCTCTCTAAGATGATTGAATATTATCTCTATGTTGTCATCTGTCTCCCTTGTTTCCCTGAAGAACATCCAAAATCTGTGAGTATAATAAGCTTCATCAAAAGAAATATCTAAAGGAATTTTAAACTCTTTTACCAAAACTATCTATCTCCTTTTCATTGGCTTATATGGGTTGATGCTTTGGGATCTTTTGCCTCCTCTTTGAGTGTCCCTCATCTTCTCTATCAGTATCCACAGCTTCAGATGTGTCTGTATTCTGATCTGAAATTATCATGGTTGGACGTACAAACAAGCTCGCATTTAGGTTCGGTAGCCGTACTGAATTTCTCTCTTGTCGATCGATGCCATGTGTTTATTGTCGATCGATTCTTTTGTCCCTCTGTCAATCGATGTTGCGGAGACAGTGTCGATCGATGTTAGTCGATTCACAAGAAGCCACTGAGTCTGTGGGTTTCACCGTCGATCGATTCTCACCGGTTGGCGTCGATCGATGCGTATTAGCATTGCCAAGTGAAAATGATTTTTTCACACGAAAATTGCTATCTTGGGGCTTCTCTCTCTTGACTTCCTGCTAGAAATCATCATCAATCAACGCATTGACGTGGTGTCTTTTCCCAGCCTCGGTTTTCTCCTTGATCAAGCTCTCATGCTTCTTAGTGGTCTCACTTGTTTGCATCACTTGATTCTCCAATTTCTTCACATGAGTTCTAAGGTTTTCGAACTTGGTATTGAGGTTGAGGTACAGACCATCTATCTTTCCATTGAAATCCATAGTCATCTTCTGCTGTCCTTCTAAGACTCCATCAACCATTGCTTCAATCATGCTTTCCGGACCTTCGGGAGGGGGATTCTGGTAGTAGGAAGCTCCATAAGTCTTGTTGTTGTTGAAGGGTCTGCGCTGTAAATTTTGATTGAAGTTACTCCTTTGACCAGCACCGTAGGAGTTCATGTTGAAGCATGGGTTCCCTTGTCTCTGGAAACCATTCCCATCAATGTAGTTTACATCTTCTTCTTCAATCTCATCTTCTCCACACTCAATTGCTTCCACTTCTGCGAAAGTAATTTGTTTCTTGAAAAATCTCTGAACACTACCTAGTTTTGCCTTGACCTCCTTAAACTGCTCCTTGTGGCTTCTTCAGGGCTTATGGTACTAAAATTTCCCTCACTAGTTGTGTCCAAAGCCATTTGATATTGTAATTCAGTACCTCTAAAGAAAGTGTTGAGAAGTTGTACTTCGTTGAACCCGTGATGTGGACAGTCTCTCTGGTATGATTTGAATCTGATCCACGAATTTCTGAAGGACTCTTAAGGTTCTTGTGAAAAAGTAGCAATTTTGATCCTCAGATATTCTTCTCTAGGGTCATCGAAGAAGTTACGCAAGAAAGCGTCTTTGATGTCAGTCCAGGATGTCAGGGATCCTGGTGGTAGTTGCTTAAGTTAATATGAAGCTTCTCCAGCAAGTGAGTACTTGAAGATCTTACAGAAAAGATAGTCATCGGGGACTCCATTGGCTTTAATAGCAGTCACTAGATCCTCAAATCGCTCCAGATGATCCATAGGGTGCTCATGTCGTAACCCATGGTACGGTGTTTCGCTACAAGTCCGAAGAAAGGGGGCTTGATCTCAAAATCATTTCTCTGAAAAGCTGGAGAACGAATGGCGGATCTGTTGGCGTAGAACTGGTCTGGACGGTTGTAGTCAGCCAGATTTCGTTGAGCAGCTTGGATGTTAGCTTCGGGTTAAGTTGTTGCAATATCTGCTTCTGCTTCTATATCAAGGATTACAGTCTCCTGATAGTCTATCTTTTGACCTGCTGCATTACGCAAATGACCATTGAGGTCATGCAAGTCTCCATTCTCATTCTGAACCACAAGTATAGGCTCAACCATCTGAACTCATCTTTTGTCATTCATCGATGCGGATGAGAGGCTGTCGATCGATGCTAAGTGATCAATGTCGGTCGATGCTAGAGTTCTGATGCCGGTCTAAGCTATCCGTAAAGAAGTGTCGATCGATGTTGAATGTATGCCGTCGATCGATGTTTGTCGTCTTTCTTTGCAGATTGTACGTTCGAGTTTCTGCGGGTCTGAGAATAGTAATTCTTGTCCTTTATTTCTCCCGGTACTCTTTTGCCTGCACCTAAAAGACAAAGGAAAAGAAAATCAGTAACTTGAAAGTAAAACAAACCTAGACTAAACCCTAGAAATTAAATCTAATGGTGATCAATGTTCTCCGGCAACAGCGCCAAATTTGACATGCGTGTTGTTTACTGTTCTAGCAGGGTATAAATATCCTAAACAATCAACTATCAAATTAACCCTTAATCCTAACACACCAAATAATACTTTTGCCAAGAGAGATCATGTGTAGTACTTAGGGATCGAATCCACAGAGAACAATAACACAAAATAAATTTCTTATTCCTAAAGTTAAGCTAAATGATTATATATATATTGGTAACAAGTAATCAGTCTAAGGAAATATTCCTTATTAGAGAGTGTAGATGCAATATGGGAATATGTTAATAATGTAAATATGGAAATATGCTAATAATGTAAATATGCTAATAAACTAACTAGATGTAAATGTAAATATTCTAGATCTAGGGTTTCAGGCAAGTGGATTATAGAAGATAGAAGTTAAGGGTATTAATCATAGAACTCAATATCTAATGTAAAAGACGACCAAATCTCGTTGCGAGTCTAATCTATTGACTAAGTCCAATGTCTCAGCTCTCGCTTGTTGACACGGAATGACCGTCGATCGATGTTCTTGAGTCAACCTTTATGACCTAATCTGATAAGTTCACTAGATTAACTAAATCAACTCTCGTTTGTTTCTAGCAATCTAGATCAACAGAATAAATTCCGGTAGTAGACCATGCCCTCGTTTGCGCCTAACTATCCTATTATCAGGGTTCTAGTTAGCTACTCTAGAACACCAGCAATAAACACAATTCTATTAATATATCTAATAATAACCCTAACAATTCTATTGTGTGGCTAATCCATCAATACCATTAATCAACCCTAAATCTAGTTGATAGCTACTCATACATAATCAAAGTAAGAATAATAATCTGAATATAGTGCATAGATAAAACACTGGGGTTTCAATACAAATCTCCCTAAGGAGTTATGAATCTTCTCCCTAAATAGAATACTCAAGAACCTAGCACCGTACATCTCCGTACGTATGCGTATGTCTATTGTCTACTCTCATCTCTATCTTCATCCATAAAGTATAAATATAAAAACGCAAAAATAGGTCAAAACTCGTCAAGGGGTAAACTTGTAATCTTGTGTCTTATCTCTAACTTGGGCTTGAAATCGATTGTCTGCAATTTGGTCATCGATCGACGGCAAGTGGTCAGCATCCATCGATCTTGGTCATGTAACATCGGTCGATGTCAGGATAGTGTCGTCGATCGACGGAAGTCTTGTACTTCGACTCTCTCAAAGATCATCTACGGATTATTCTCCTGTAAATGCTCCAAAAGCTCCAAAAGCTCCAAGTATCTCTATATATATCCAAAATATACTTGGACCTGTAAAGACCTTAAAACATAGCCTAGTCACACATAATAGACCCTAAATAGAGTCCATAACATGGCCTAAAACTGGTAATAAATAGGCTATATCACTGACCAAATCAAGAGGGACAAGAAAACACTTACCACGATGTACGAAGTTAAGAGGAAGATGAAGACCATCGGTTGTGGCGTAGATTTTGATGGATAATGAAGAAGAAACAAAGAAAATCATGTTTCAGGGTTCTTCCCCGTCACCTTTTCAGTCGCACTAGAGAGAGAGGGAGTCAAAACTTAGAGAGAAAGGAGAGACATATGGAATATGAGGTCGTTTAGAGTTTAGGTTAAAGATTCGGGTTTGACCTGGTTGGGTCTGGGTCTGGGTCGGAGTCGGATAGTTAGGTTGGGTCAAGGTAATAAGTCTGTTTCATTAAGGGTACAAAGTTCTTTAACTCAGTTTTATATTTAAAATAATTAAATAAAATAATATATTTTATTGATGGGGTATATCAAAAATTTTGAAGAGCCCTTGGGGCATATGGAGTTAAGCTCCCCAAAACATTGACGCAACGGTGTTCTCCTGATGTTCGTTGTCCTCTCGAGGTTTCCTTCTCTTTTTCTTTTGCCCTCTTGATTCTTATTTTTCTCAGCGATAAAGCTCTGGTGTTTGGTGGAAGCTCCTGATTAAAATCTGACCGCAACGGAGATGAGCTAACTAGGAAAAGGTGGATATTTGAGGCGACGGCGAGCCAGGCAAAAAACGAACCTCCAGGAAAGGTTGGCGTTCATCATCTGCGCATAGCTGATCTTCTAGCGAAATGCACTTCACTCTGTACGAACGAATCTCTGTAATCTGTCTGATGGCAACCTTCAGGAGAAGTTGTCATTTGTTTTTCAAAGCCAGAACAAGTGGAGGCTCAAGTTTCTTTAGTGGGTCAACGAGAGTGCTCGAGTCTCTATGGTGTGCACACTTTAAAGGAATTCATTTGCAGTATTGCTTTGACTAACATATACAGTAAAGGCACGGTCCTAAAAACATTAAAAAGTTATGGGCTGTAAGTGGTTTCAAACAGGTTACCTTAAAGTGAAACTTCGGCTACTTTAACCATACGTGTTAACTATTTTATCAGGATAGTATTAAGGATTAATTAGGTTTGAGTTTAGCTTTGACCTAGATATAAACAACTCAAAGTAAAGACACAATCAATTTAACGAGTTCCCGGCCTCTAACCGGTACATCTCATGGGAGATCTCCTACTCCCAAATCCACTAGATCAAAGAGACTCTAGCTCACCGAATCAGTGTGCTAGGTAATTTGTTTACACGGAATCAAATATGCCGAAGCTTGACGACACAACAAACCCCTTAGATAATATAGACTTAAGCCTAAGCTATTTATCTTGTATTGATGTCTCCTTCTGTTTGCTTCTCTTCTGATATATATGATTCTTATGCCGTTGACCCCTTGGTGTTTCCTTGTATAATTATGCCCATGTCTTGCCCGTGCCTTACTCACGTCGATCATATATATATATATATATATGTGTGTGTGTGTGTGTGTGTGTGTAGGCTTGACATGGTACACTTGATATGGGCTTAGGGTTGGCTCATTAGCTTGTTTGCACAAGAGCATAAGAGGCCCGTATGAACTCTGGGATTTTCGGCGAAACTCATTCACAAATCTCCACCGGTTTTGGCTAAAGCCCAGAATCCATCCCATATTCCTTAGGTCGATACTTGCTAAGTCTCGTGCCTCTTTGTCTTCTTGACTCTCTCTCTCTCTCTCGAAGTTTCTCCCCACCACGAAGCGATTCACTTCTTCGAGAATGATGGTTGCAAGTTCTGTCGTGGCTTCGTCATCTTCCCTCTCCGATACTTCTCAGGTACTCCTCATCTCTTCCCATAAGCGATTAGAATCATCTGTCGAGAGTATCAAGAGGTTCCGTGAGCCCTTTGAGCTGACCCGTTTGTTCCTTGCATGTCTTCTCCGGTGGTCCGTGGATATGTCTCGGACATGATTGAGAATCCGACATGCCTCTGAGCTCACATCTGAGCTCCACCATCACCCACTCCGTAGACCAAGTAAGATATATTTCCTGGTTTGTTGTTCTCTTCTGTTGCATGTGTTTAAACCTTCACCGATGTGACCATTATCGTGTCTCAAGAGTTGCTTAACTCTTTGACAAATTTCACTCGCATAGATCTAGGAGTTCTCACTCTATCTTTGAGACCTTTTTAACTCGGTGACCTGTTGACATGCCCCGTTCTTCTTCTAAATAAGCTTTCTTTCAGAAATCCTTTTCTTTGTTGGGTAACGTACTCGAGTTGGTTGCTAACAAAAAATATTTCTTGTAGTTTGCTGTAGGTTGGTCAGGATTAGAGAGGATGGGTGATGAGTCTGATATCCGATTCTTCGGATGTTGAGTTGACTCAAGGAGATGTTTGAGTCTTCCATACTATAATAACCCATGACTTTTAGCTGGGATTTCTCCACCTGAATCGAGTCCTCTTCTCGATTCTGGTTAGGCTCCAGGTGACTTCTTTTGTCACAGTAATTTGTCTGTTGACTCTAATTCGTAATTGCTAACTTGATCATATTACTTGTGAATTACGAGGATGGAGTCAAGACCTACAAGTCACCTGGAGCTATCTTTGTTCACTAAGTGGATGTTCAAAAGCTCGCAGAAAAGCTGGAACTTCTGACCAGGTACTGTCTTTGTAAGAAAGTATGTTGGGCTTACTGTAGTGTGAATCTTGTTTAGAACAATGTCGCCTGATTCAACTAGGTCTCGAATGAAATTGAACTTGGTATCTATATGCTTAGTTCTTTCATGATGCATTGGGTTGTGTGCTAGGGCTATAGCACTATGTGAGTCGCAGTTGAGTTTGATGTTATTTTGCTTGAATCCTAACTCGGAAAATAGGCCTTTTAGCCACATTGGCTCTTTAGCCGCTTCATTCAATGCCATGTATTATGCTTCTGTAGTAGATATTGCTACAACTGATTGTAGACAGGATTTCCATGAAACTGTGTTGCCTCTAATTTTGAATGCATATCCTGTAACTAATCTCCTTCTGTCTATGTCCGTAGCATAATATGAATCTGTGAACCCTTCTATTATGAGAGTAGACTGTTTCCGGAATGTTAGGTTAGTGTCAACTGCCCCATTTAAATACCTTGGGATCCACTTAACTGCAGACCAGTGGTCTCTCCCTCGTTTGCTCATGAATCGACACACATAGTGATACGTCCTAGATTCGGACAGGATCACTCAAACGGACTGAAATGGATATGAACTCCAAAAGGAGAACTGGATGGGATGAATGGTGGCACAAAGGGTTGCGGAAGGCCCAATGATACTACCAGACTTCAATCGTTGCCGGATGTGACGCACCGGTCCAACAAAAGAAGGATCGGAACTTGGAGATAACCTCACCAAGAAACTAAGAAATGTTCTAACAAAGAACAAAGAATGAAAACTCATAAAAAGGGGAAAAAAATCTGATTTATTTCGTGGCTTGTGATTACATATTTATACTACTTGTGGTCAAAGAAAGACAAAGAGTTTTTGTGGAAAACTAGAAACTTAGAAAACACAAACAAAGACTAAGACTTTTGACTAGAAATAAGTATGTTGTTGAATGCCCCTTGCTCTAGCCACTACCAAGACTTTGAAAGGTGAATAATATGCTCCTGATATGGGCCAAGACATGTCCCCTTGAGGCCTGGTCGAAATCCATATTTTGCCTTAGCCAAAATTTGATCGGTTTCTTCATTTGGCCCAAACAAGTCTATTTTTGAATCTTTTTGAAAACCATTAAGCCTAAGGATTTCTTGGACAATTAGAACATTAATAATCACCTTTGGAATTATTGAATTGGTCGTTGGTTCATCAGAAATAAGGTTAGCCAATTTCAGCTTCTTGGGTGGTCGAACTAGCTCTGAAGATCGAACTAGCTTGCTCAGCTCGTCCAAGTGAGTGTCAATCCAGATCAGCTCGCCTAGAATAATGTCAGTCCAACTCACTTTAGTATTAAGCTCATCCAATATAGTTTCCATTAGCTCATCCATCTCCAAGGCAGTGTCGGTCCAGCTCACCTGAATGCGCACATGTCTGAATTCGCGAGAACTGAAGATCACCTGGTTTGTAAATGGCATAACTCTCACATATCAACTCCGTTTGATCTGATTCTTCTTCAAGAAGCTCCATAATTGAGTTGAGAATATTCTCCAAGTGATTTCATGCGTAGAAGCCTCATGATTTGGAAGATATGAGTCAAACAATGAACATATATCATTACTGCTTTCCATGATATCTTTAAGGTTAATTGATCGTTTCTTCCACTTAGTAAATCCTTCATTTTCCAAGTTATATCCTGGCTCAATCATGGTATGATCAGCATGATCTGATGGTAAAACCTCGGTTGAGTCGAGCTGGTCGACAAGATCGCCATCTTGAGCTGTGTCCATGATCCAAGCAGGTCGGTGCTCGAACCGGGGCGCATCATTCCCTCCCTCTTGAAAAGGATTTGACCTCAAATCCATTTTACCTGAAACAAAAGAAAATGCATCAGACAAAAAGAATTTTGAAAACAAGTAAAATTCAATGAAGGATAAATTTGGAGAGAAACTTCCTTGGAGTTTTGAACTTATTTCCCTCAAGTATTTCCAATTCCATGTTCCAAGAACACAAGTGTGGTGTCGTTCTCCTCTGCTGACTTCCATCTGAAATTGATCCTTTATATCCTGAACTTTCAAAACAACTAGAGAAACCACATCAAATCTGCGAAAGAAATAATCAAAGGGTTTCTCTATCCTTAAGACATCAAAAACAGGATCCAAGCTCTTAGGATAATCATCAAGCACGTGGGCAAGCATCAAGCAAGTAAACTGATCACCAAAAATTGTTTTATCAAGTTCAAAATTTGGCCAAGGTGTCAAACTGATAGGAAAAGCAAGAGACAATGCCAAATTTAAAAGATTTTCTTCATGAACGAAATTAAAATGATCTTTTGGTCTAAGAAATTTCGGTTCATGCTTGTTCCTACACCAAATATCTTTCAAAGCACAGCTCAATTAAAAAAAATCATGAAAAGGTTTGAGCAAAACGTGTTTCAACCAAGTAAGAATATGTTTTCTCTTTGAAATTCTCGGTTTCAAAACATTTTCATGAAGAGTAGAGACAATCAACTCATGATCCTTACAGTGCTTTTGGTTTAGACATGAGAATGACTGAGGAAACACCTTTGGTTCATGGAGGATCGGTTTTGGCTCAGGACGCTTCTTTCTTGGTCCTGAATCTCCTTTAGAAATCTGGTACTCGCGGATAGACGGACTGAAGAACATCTGATTTGGAAAATTCATAACTTCTTCATCCGTGAAGCTTTTCATGCGATTCAAGGCCTCAGTAAATTCTTGTTGAGTTGGATTTCCGGGAAAATTAGATTCAAGACAAAAGACCTTCTGGTGGCCGAGATATCCTTCTTGGAGTGAACCTTTGTCGCTGACATATCCAAGGTAGCCAGTTTCAACAAAGCTTCTCCAAAACTCATGTTGGGCACGGTCAATGCTTTCATTTCTCAGAGGCTGAACCTGTCTTTCCTGGATACTCAAAACAAACACTAAAATACCAGGATCAAATGTGCAAGACAAATACTTGTTCAAATCATGAATCAAGATATCTTTTCCAAGAACAAGTAGCACACATTTCAGCCTGTCAAGATGCACATCAAAATAAACATTACAGACCAAAATTTTATCAAGATATGCAACAATAGTATTCTTTCCGAAGACGGGCATATCCAGCGCAACATCTGAACACACAAGCTTAAGTTCAGATTGAGAATTAACTATCAAAGACTCAAGATGTTTTTCAAAGAAAGTGTTGTAAACCACAATATCATCAAGGCTCAAAACAACACAATTATCTCGAAATGATCTCAGAAAATGCCAAGTCTTATCAGTTTCAAAACACACAAGATCAGGCTGCAAAACAAAATCACAAGAATCAAGATCACAAAAATAATTTTCAGTTCTAAGTGATTCATGTTCCAGCAACTTCTTAACCAAAATTTCGTTCAATGCACAAGAGGATGCAAATAAATCATCAGTGATCAATGCATGTCTAGAAGAACTCAGATCAAAACTATTTTCTTTGAAAACAAACGAATCAAAAGATTTTCTAATACAAAAGTCAGTTTGTTTCAAATCAATCTCAAGAGAATTTTCAAAATGATCAAAGCCTTTGCTATGCTTCAAGAACTGATCAAAGGTCAAAATAATTCCAGAGTTGATGCCTTTATCATTTTGAAAACATTTATGATCAAGAAGAGTCATCAGGTTTTAAGATTTGAAAAGAATTAATCATGTTATCAAAAACATAATTTGAAACACAAAATTCTTTCATCTTTTCAAGACCAAAATGAGTTATATCATGAGTACTGATCTTGACAAGCATATCAGGCAGAGAATTAATCAAATCAGGTTTCTCACGGTGCTTGTGAAGATCAGGAGGCAAAGGGGCGGGAGATGAAGGAGCCGTAGTTGTGCCGGGGTCAAAGCAAAGATGATTCTCCATAGCAATGGATGTGATGCTTGTTGCTTCTTCATCAAAGACTAGATCAGGTTCGTCATCCACATCAAAGATAGGATCTGGACCATCATCCAAAGATATCCAAGTGCCAAGACATGGGCATTGATGTGGATAGTCCAGTGGCTCTTCCTCAAAAACCTGTGGAGACAAGACAAGACTACTCGGAAGCTCCGGTTGCAAAACAATTAGTTCTACATTAGCTTGCTCATTCTCAAACACAAACTCAGGTTCAAGAGAAGGAAGAACACATTTATCCTCACAAGTGATCAAGCTTTCAATTAGCTCTTCCTCATATTCATCAAAGGTAAGTAAAGAATCTGAAAAAAATTTAAACTCTTCAAAATTGTTTTCAGATTTACCTTTGGCTTTCTTGCTGATGAACAAGGATGGCTCAGCTACTGGAGCACGTGTGGAAGTGCTCTTCTTTTGTCTCTTGTTGACGTCCTTGAGGGCTTTGTCCACTTCCTTCACAAAGTTTTCACAAAATTGTTGGACATCAAATTGAAAAGATTGCCTCTTTGGATCAGCCACATCTCTGCTGTTTTTCTCCTTATAGGTGGTTGTTCATGCACACTAACAAACTCATCAAAATAATCCAAGGGATATTTAAAAGGGGTCTGAGAGTTAGAATTTTGTTGGGGCTTCTCCTTGTTACTCTCCTTGAGAAGACCAAACATCATAACCTGAAAATCTCAACACCAAAAGTTAGGAAATAAATCCTCACACTCTCAATGTGTTTATCCTCACCCACACACATGTTTCACTCTGATTTTTAAGGTAAACACTCAAGTTTCTTCTCAAAGTTCTAAGAAAGACAATCCAAGTTTCCAATGGGTTTCCCAAGCAAACAAACAATGAGATGAGATAGAAAGATAAGAAAATTTGGATTTGGAATCTGCTTTAACCTATTCAAAGGCCGGATTTCTCCTCGGTCAGCAGGCTTTCTCTTCCACCACCAAACCACAAATCAAACTTTTCGAAATCTTTGAAACTTTTTTTTTTGATATTTTCTTTTCTTTTTCTTTTCTCTTTTTTTTCTTTTTTTTTTAAAGTGGATGGTAATGAGGGGCCCAGATTCAAGATAGAAAGAAGAAGAAGAAGTGTTTTAAGAAATTTAAATGGAAGATGAGAAGATGAAAATATAGTACCGGTTGAGTGGCTCTGATACCACTTGATTAGTCCTAGATTCGGACAGGATCACTCAAACGGACTGAAATGGATATGAACTCCAAAAGGAGAACTGGATGGGATGAATGGTGACACAAAGGATTGCGGAAGGCCCAATGATACTACCAGACTTTAATAGTTGCCGGATGTGACGCACCGGTCCAACAAAAGAAGGATCGAAACTTGGAGATAACCTCACCAAGAAACTAAGAAATGTTCTAACAAAGAACAAAGAGTGAAAACTCATAAAAAGGGGAAAATAATCTGATTTATTTCGTGGCTTGTGATTACATATTTATACTACTTGTGGTCAAAGAAATACTAAGAGTTTTTGTGGAAAACTAGAAACTTAGAAAACACAAACAAAGACTAAGACTTTTGACTAGAAATAAGTATGTTGTTGAATGCCCCTTGCTCTAGCCACGACCAAGACTTTTAAAGGTGAAGAATATGCTCCTGATATGGGCCAAGACATGTCCCCTTGAGGCCTGGTCGAAATCCATATTTTGCCTTAGCCAAAATTTGATCGGTTTCTCCATTTGGCCCAAAGAAGTCTGTTTTTGAATCTTTTTGAAAACCATCAAGCCCAAGGATTTCTTGGACAATTAGAACATGAATAATCACCTTTGGAATTATTGAATTGGTCGTTGGTTCATCAGAAATAAGGTTAGCCAATTCCAGCTTCTTGGGTGGTCGAACTAGCTCGGAAGATCGAACTAGCTTGCTCAGCTCGTCCAAGTGAGTGTCAATCCAGCTCAGCTCGCCTAAAATAATGTCAGTCCAACTCACTTGAGTATTAAGCTCATCCAATATAGTTTCCATTTGCTTATCCAGCTCCAAGGCAGTGTCGGTCCAGCTCACCTGAATGCGCACATGTCTGAATTCGCGAGAACTGAAGATCACCTGGTTTGTAAATGGCATAACTCTCACATATGAACTCCGTTTGATCTGATTCTTCATCAAGGAGCTCCATAATAAAGTTGAGAACATTCTCCAAGTGATTTCATGCGTAGAAGCCTCGTGATTTGGAAGATATGAGTCAAACAATGAACATATATCATTACTGCTTTCCATGATATCTTTAAGGTTAATTGATCGTTTCTTCCACTTAGTAAATCCTTCCTTTTCCAAGTTAGATCCTGGCTCAATCATGGTATGATCAGCATGATCTGATGGTAAAACCTCGGTTGAGTCGAGCTGGTCGACAAGATCGCCATCTTGAGCTGTGTCCATGATCCAAGCAGGTCGGTGCTCGAACCGGGGCGCATCACATAGCCTACTGCAAATCCTAGGTGTTGGGGTCAAAATCGGTTACGACGGAATCGATGTCAGAAACCTACCGGGAGAATGCATTTTTTGGGGTCAAAGACGGTATTCTCAAAATCAGCATCTAAAAAATTGTGTTTCTATACAAATGCAGTCTCGAAATTGACTTAGCGTAAGTCTCCAGGCCAAAATTTGAAAGAAAGAAACCTGAACCGACCAACTCGCCCGTATGGAGAGTTGGACAAGGCCAACTCACCATACGGGCGAGTTGGTCAGCCTGGACCGATCATACGGGCGAGTTGGTCAGCACGGACCAACCAACTCACCCGTATAGCGAGTTGGAAAAGGCCAACTCGCCATACGAGCGAGTTGGTCAGTACGGATCAGCCAGCTCCCCCGTACGGTGAGTTGGTAGGCACAACACGGCCAACTCGCCCGTATGGCGAGCTGGACAAGGCCAACTCGTCAAACGGGCGAGTTAGACGACACGAGCAATCTAACCTGTTCGTTCAATAAGTCGGATAAAATCAATCCAGTTTCACATCGTCCTCGTTAAACTCCCTCTTTTGATACTTGATCGAACTTATCTTTGTTCCGTGTCGATCGGGATTGACATTGGAACCTTACCGAAAGAACTCGTTTTCTCGAGAAATGATCAGGTTGATCGTATGAGACGATAACGGTTAACTAAAAACCTAGAGTCACACGCTTCATACAAAAGATTCTAACTCTCGGACGACGTCGTCTTAGCAATGTTATTTCGATAAAATCGTAGAAACGCCTAAGTCGGAAAACATTCCGACAAGGTCTAAAGCTCAGCTAAAGGACCACACGCGATTTTATCTGAAATCAAGCCCAAAATTTGTGACGGTTTATCTTTTATTTTGCAGGAAAGGATAAATGTCAAGTTCGAAGGGATAAATGTCAAGATCGAAGGATAAATGTTAAGTTTCCGAAGATAATAATGAAGATCGAGGAAAAAAGGAATATTTCCGCGAAGCAATAAACTAAACCAAGGGCAGAAGGGGAAAGAGAAAACCGCCTCTAGAGGAGTATATAAGGACTTCGAGGGTGATGGTGCAGAGGGGACACGGAAATATCTACTCAGAGCAAACATAGCTTTACACTTAGAGCATTTAATTAGGCACCTTTCCGTTTTTGTTATTCGAGCTGCGACTCAACTAGGGTTTTGCAGTTTTAGGTTGTTAGAACTAGGGATCTCACCGATAGCTCTCACAGCCTAGGCTCCTATCCTGTTGTAAACGCTCATACGCAAATTCGGAATAAGACATATATTTGCTCTCTTTTGATTCTTACTATGTTTTCCTTATTTACTTCGTATTCTGATCGATTGGTGTGTGGTTTAGCAGATATTTGGGACTTCTGGGAAACTCAGGTTTACCATGCGTTCCTAATTCAACGGAAATCGACTGTGCGAATTTTGGTTCCCACACTAGTTAGGGTCTTGAGCCAAACATTGCATACATTAGACTTCCTACGGCGCTTGCATAGGGAATCCTTTCCATATGTTCTGCCTCTTCCTTCCATTCTATGTCAGCTAGACAATTTTAGCTTAAACTGAGACGATGTGGGAGCTACTACGGCTTTGGCATCCTGCATTCCAAACGTTCTTAGTACCTTTTCCATGTACTTTCCTCGAGACAGAGTCAGTATTCCTTTCTTTCTGTCTCTCATAATATCCATGCTTAATATTCTAGATGCCTTTCCCATGGCTTTCATCTCGAATTCTCAACTTAGTTTCTCCTTTAGTTCTTTGATGACCATCTTGTTTTCTGAGGCAATCAACATGTCATCGACATATAGTAGTAGGTATACAGCTTTGTCAGTTTGGACATCTCTCATATAAACACATAAGTCTTTCTTGCTACGCTCAAATAATTGATCCTTCATGAAGCTGTTAAAACGGTGGTTCCATCTCCTTGGATATTGCTTCAAGTCATACCGAGATTTTCTCAATAGGCACACTTTGTTTTCTGTTCCTGGTTGTATGAACCCTAAGGTTGATCCATTAGGATCCTTTCTTCTATGCTTCCATGTAAGAAAGCGGTTTTTACATCCATCTGCTCTAGCTCAAATTCTAGGTTTACTACAATGCTGAGCATGACTTTTATCGAGACGTGTTTCACAACTGGTGAGAATATCTCGTTGTAATCAATTCCTTATGTTTGGGAATATCCCTTAGCAACTAGCCTGCCTTTGAATTGTTTATCCTCAACACCTGGAATCCCTGGTTTTAGCTTGAACAACCATCTGCATCCAACAGGCTTGGCCTTGACAGGTTTGTCAATGAGGTCCCAGGTTCTATTCTTCCTGTGGGATTCCATTTCTTCTTCAGCAGCCTGTTTCCACAACCTTCTTTCTCGACTTCTCATAGCTTCAGCATACGATTTAGGTTCTTCAATCTCCAAATCTTCAATAACATTGAGCGCGTAAGATACAAAGTTCCATCCTCATATCGCGAAGGTGGTCTCATGTTTTGCCATCTTTCTTTATCTCGAGCCAGAATATAGTTGTGTAGGATTTCTGTGTTGCCACTCTCACTTTCAACTGTATTTTCCTGTTCCTGGTTACTTGAACTACTAGAGCTATCTGATGATGATTCTTCTCCACCTTGATTAGGTGTATCTTCGGATTCAGGAGAAGGAGAAGGTCCCATGATCAAATCATCACTGAAAGACACTTTCTTCTTTGCTTTCCTTTCACGATTCATCTGCCTATCCTTAGTGACCTCTGCACTAGTTTTATCCTTGGCAATCGTGTGCTTGTATAGCTCATCTTCATTGAATATCACGTTTCTACTTGTTCTCCATCTCCCTTCTTGAGGTATCCAGACTCGATATCCCTTAGTTCCCATAGGGTATCCAGTGAAAACTCCCTTACGAGCTCTAGGTCATGTCTTCTCTTCTGTCACATGAACTTATGCCGAGCAACCAAATGTTTTAAGGTGTCCCAAATCTGGTTTTACCTCTGACCAAACTTCTTCGGGTAGCTTGAAATGCAGAGTAGAATTAGGTGATCTGTTAATTAGATAGATTGCGGTGGATGCAGCTTCTGCCCAAAAGCTTTGGTCCAAGCCAGATTCGGCTAACATGCATCTCACTTTGTCCATGATAGTCCTTTTCATCCTCTCTGAAACCCCATTCTGTTGCGGGGTGTAAGTGTAGGTTATGTGCCTTTTGATGCCCGCCTTTTTCAGTACTCATCAAACTGTTTATTATAGAACTCGAGGCCATTGTCAGTCCTCAAACATTTGATCATTTTTCAGTTTTATTTTCAACTTCAGCTGAAAACACTTCATCTTTAGTCTTCAAAAAAAAGATCCAAACTTTCTTAGAGTAATCATCAATAAATGTCACAAAATATTTGTTTCCAGCAAGGCTATCTGGTGTAGACGAAGAACTCCAGAGATCAGAGTGAACATACTCTAATATACATTTAGTCACGTGTTTAGCCTTTTGAAAGCTTTGCTTATGTGACTTCCCAATTATACAATGTTCACAGAAATCCAATTCCTTAACATCTTTGTCAATGATGAATCCATTCTTGACAAGCTCAGACATGTTGTTGAGGCTCATATGACCGAGGCGTGAGTGCTAAACCCTGAGATAACCTTTTTATCACCTTTGTAGAAATCATCTATGAGATCTTTCCCTTCATATCGACATCCTGAGGTTTCCAACATTCCATATGAGATCAAGTTTCTGCTCATACCAGGCATATATCTTACGCCAGTTAGGATCACACTTGAGCCATCAGGATTCAAGATTCTAATCTTCCCAATTCCTTGGATGTTGATGTGTGTGTTATTTGCCATTAGCACTTTCCCACCTTTTAACTCTTCTAAGTCAAATAAGAAGTTTTTGTCGGGTGTAATATGGAATGAGCAACCTGAGTCCATTACCCATTCTTCCTTGGTGTCTTGGGTACTGACTGTTAGGATCATAGGCTCCTTTTATTCTTCTGCCATATTGGCTGAATCTTGCGGTTTGAATGCTTCTTATCAGGGCACTCACGCTTCCAATGGCCCTTTTTCCCGCATATAAAGCATCCTTTCTTGTTGTTCTTGGGGCGTGACTTAGATCTTCCATATCGACTCTTAGATCTTCCTTTGTAGAATTTTCGACTGCTTTTGTCTGGTCGTCGATCTGATCTTCCTCTTTCAACCATCAGACCTTCTTCACCCGACCTGGTAAACTTAACACTTTCAATCAATTCTCTTTCCTCAGACCTGGCCGCTCTAGTCACCTCATTTAGGCTGAGCATATCTCTTCCATTTTTGAGAGTTTCCTTGAACTTCCTCTCACACTTCAACTTGTAAACTACTCAGATCTGCTACAAGTTTCAGAAAATCGACCACATTCTCATCGATAGTCTTAGAGTCGGACATCTTAATTGTATAGAACCTGAGCTGTAAATATATCTGGTTGGGAAACGATGTCTCTGTGTACAATTTATCCAGTGTGCTCCACATTGCAGCAGCTGTCTCATAGTGTTTAATTTTTCTTAAGACCTTGTTCCCAACATTCAGCACAATCAGGTCTTTTGCTTTTTCTGACTTCTCAAATTTTGTTGGATCTATAGCTGGGGGAGGTCCAACGACTCCAGCTATTGCCTTTCATGTGTCCTTTATAGCTGACTCGGGCGCATCCTTAGTTTCTGAGCCATCTTTTAATAATTTCTCATCAATGAGAATAGTCTTTAGACCACGTACTCCGAAGTGTGCAAGCATCTGCACTTTCCATAGCGCAAAATCTCCCGTACCATCAAAGCGGTCTACTTCAATGCGTGTGTTGGACATTGCGTATTAATCTGATAGTCTCTTCCCTCCTAAGTGACCTTAATGACCCGGATGCTCTGATACCACTTGTTAACGATTTTATCAGGATAATTTTAAGGTTTACTTAGGTTTGAGTTTAGCTTTGACCTAGATCTAAACAATTCAAAGTAAAGACACAATCAATTTAACGAGTTCACGGCCTCTAACCGGTACGTCTCGTGGGAGATCTCATACTCCCAAATCCACTAGATCAAAGAGACTCTAGCTCACCGAATTAGTGTGCTAGGTAGTTTGTTTACACATAATCAAATATGCCAAAGCTTGACGACACAACAAAGCCCTTAGATTATATAGACTTAAGCCTAAGCTATTTATCTTGTACTAGAATAATGTCCAAGAAATTATATAGACTTAAGCCTAAGTTATTTATATAGAATAATGTCCGAAAATATGTACTCCCTCCGTTTCATATTAAGTGTCGTTTCAGAGAAAATTTTTGTTACAAAATAAGTGTCGTTTTCTACTTTCGATGCACAAGATAAATAGCTTAGGCTCGTGTGAATGGGCCTACACGTGTAGGCTTAGGCTTAAGTCTATATGATCTAAGGGCTTTGTTGTGTCGTCAAGCTTTGGCATATTTGATTATGTGTAAACAAACTACCTAGCACACTAATTCGGTGAGCTAGAGTCTCTTTGATCTAGTGGATTTGGGAGTATGAGATCTCCCACGAGACGTACCGGTTAGAAGCCGTGAACTCGTTAAATTGATTGTTTCTTTACTTTGAATTGTTTAGATCTAGGTCAAAGCTAAACTCAAACCTAAGTAAACCTTAAAATTATCCTGATAAAATCGTTAACAAGTGGTATCAGAGCATCCGGGTCATTAAGGTCATCCGGGTCAGAGAAATTTTTTGTTACAAAATAAGTGTCGTTTTCTACTTTCGATGCACAATTTATTAACTTTATTTTGTAATTTATTCTTCTATTGGTTGAAATATGGTTAGGTGTATAGGTAATTGTGCTTTTATATAGAAAATATGTAAAATTAATTGTTTTCTTAATCTGTGTGCAAAAAGCTAAAGTAACACTTATAATGAAACAGAGGGAGTATTTGTTATGAAGGGCCAAAAGCATATGTTTCTACTACTTCTACCCAAGGCCAGTACCGATACAGTAGAATTGCTTCTTCTTCTTCTCTTTGTAGGATGAAGTTGAATCGTTTATTGAAGCCAAACCCTCAGCCACGTTTGATTGGGATGTTTGGCAGATTAAGCTGAATCTGGAAGTCAGTGGTTACATGTTTTGGCAATGACCTCTTGGTCCCTTGCAAACTTCAGTTTATGGCCTTCTGAACCCTCCTGAGTGAGAATATGCACTTATTGGTCTTATGGTGTTTGGTCATGCACTTAATGCCGATCGTTTGGCACCAACTGACCCAGTCTTGATTGGGAATTCTCATTTTAAGAACTATATAGGTGTATGAATAGTTTTGTAATCTTTTTTTTAATGGTAGAATTAGTTGGTTCAAGAGATTGTTCATTCTGAGCCGTAGAATGAACTCGTTCTTTAGGTGGTTGAAAAATACAATGAATATCGGTTAGGAAGCGTATGATCCATAGATGTGATCCTACGTGATACTAGATCACTTCATTGTCTTTGAGGTTTGATCTCTTTTGAGATCTAAAGCTTTGTAAATTGTGTTGGTGAATGATAAGTGGGAAGCTGAACCAAAAAAAATCTCCTGTAACGGAGTCAAATAATACACAAGCTAGGAAAACATCAACTTTGATCAAACCTTCTACGACAAAAAAAAAATTGAGAATATAGAAAAAAAAAATACAGTAGAAGTCGCAAAACGGAATAACAAAAGAGGATACAAAACTCTTGATTAACCCTCGTCTCAACCAAGCTTATAACAAGCAAAACCACAAGTGCAATCCAAACATCCATGAAATTCTTCAAATAAACACATGCAAAGAACTCAAATCTTTGGAGAACAAAGGTACCTTAACGAAATTGCCATTCCATCTTTCTCATCGCCTTCACATTCATTGACATCTTCTCTGCTCCTACTTCATATCTTGATATATATTCATCATTACCATCTGGGAGTTTAATTCGTGTTTTAGAGAAAATGACAAACTAAAACTCTTGCTTATCTGGATCAATACCATTTTACTTGCTGAAAATACCTCTATCCAGCTCATTCTTCCCACAAAACATCATACCTTATTTATGCCTTATCTTATGAAAATTTAATATCGTTCACATAAATTTCATTTGATCGGTTACCACCTCTTTCTCCCTCAAAGACTTTCCAAATGGCTATCCAGTCTAAAGAATTTAAGGAAACTATAAAATCTAAAAGGAATGAGATAGAAGGTACTAGAACTTGGTCTATATGTGAATTTTCACAAGGAAAATATCATGTTGGTCGAAAATGGATGTATACCATTAAATACAACCACGATGGCAGTATTGAGCGCTATAAAGCAAGACTTGTTGCGTAGGGATATACTCAATTAGCGGGATTAGACTACATATACACATTTTTATCTTGTTACTAATTTAGGAACTTTTCAAATGCTCCTTGGATTAGATGACAACAAATTGGTCTACTTATGCAGTTAGATATCAACGATGATTTTCTCAAAAGTGATTTAGAAGAAAAAATATACATGATGGTACCACGTAGGTTAAACAAATTGTCAAAATATCTTTTGCTCCAAGATCTGTATGTAAGCTTCACAACTCTTTATACGATCTTAAACAAGCTTTACATCAACGGAAACATAAACTGTCAAACAAGAACTGGGTGAAGATTTTGCTTAAGCACCATCCAGACCATTCCTTGTTTGTCAAGTGAAATACAAGTGTCTTCATCGTAGCTTTGGTTTATGTTGATGATATCCTGATAGTAGGAAATGAAGACTCCGTTATTGATCTTCTCAAAGTGGTCCTTCAGAAATGATGATTATATCGTTCCTTGTTTTATTCTTGACGTGTTAATACATGTTATAATGTTACTCAGAGACTCTTTGATATTTTGGCGGTCAAAGAAAAAACATCCAAGTCTTTAGGAGAAACTTGAAAGCATAATATCGTGTGATGAACTAATATGGTTGAATTCTCCGCTTCAAGATCTACACTACTCACTATAGGACCTATATTCAGTGATAATGAATCGGCCTTACACATAGATTCAAATCCGTTCCACGAGAGGATGAAGAACATAAAAAATGATTGACACGTTGTGAGAGAAAGGTTGCAGAATGGTTTCTTGGAACAATGCATGTGAAGGAATAACCTAATTTGATGATCTCGGCACAAAGGCAGTGCAACCAAATGTTTTCAAGAGTTCGATGGACTAGATGGTATTCCCATATTGTTTTATATTATGCTGAGGTGGTATTAGAGTCTTAAAACCGTCATAGTAAATGTAATTAGACCGATAGTAGGATTGTATATAAATAGCCAAAGAGTATATTCACTGTAGTTGACTTGCGCTGAATAAACAAACTCATTTTGTAACAAACTTTTTCATCATCATCCTCTAGATCTCAAGTTCTTAGCTTCTAAGTAAGCCGTCAAGAAGAACGTGTCTCGGAGGAATCTCATTGTTAGGTGGGTTTGCGCATACCATCCATATCTCTGACATTTGGACCTTTGGGAGTGAACGGTAGAAGCCAGAAAACCGAATTGATATAAACGATAAATATAAAGCGATGTTAAGGAAATATACGATTCAAACGACGAGATAAAACCCGAGATGAAAAACGATTAGAATTATAGACCATGGAGTCGAGACGAATCTCTTTCCTTAACTCTTAATATTCGCTCCGTAGTGAGACGGACTTGTACGAATTAGAGCCCAGGATACAACCATGATAGACGATTCACGCTTCACTCGTGAACGTCCCTAACGAACTAATAAAACTACGAACACTCTCTAAAACTTACGCTAGGGATTTGCTGGTTTTCGTTGAGAAAAACGATAAGAAATGAGGAAGGAGGAGACGAGTTTATAAAGAGGAGTAGTGGAGAGATTTTTTCGAAACGGTAGAGAAAATCTTGGGAGTAGTGCGTTGAGAAACTTTCTCCGCAAGATCTCGTCGTTCCTATCCAGTTTCGAACAGATAAACTGCTTGTCGTTTTTGGACGAACTACGCGTCGTTTAAACACAAACGTCATGCTGTTTTTTTTTTTGAATTAAAATGGCAAAACGTTGGGCTTGACTGGGCCCAAAAAGAACCATATTGGGCCGGAGGCCCTCCACCAAGACCAAGACCCAAGACCCAAGACCCAAGACCCAAGACCCAAGACCAAGCCCACGCCCACGCCCACGCCCACGCCCACGCCCACGCCCACGCCCACGCCCACGCCCACGCCCACGCCCACGCCCACGCCCACGCCCACGCCCACGCCCACGCCCTCACCGAGCCGGCCGGACGGCGGCGGCGGCGGCGGCGCGCGCGTGGGGTGCCTCCTCTCTCTCCTAAGCCTTTGAACAAGCTTAAGTATGACAACACATATATATTGGCCAAAAAACCTTCTTCTTGTCGATGTGGGACAAGAAGAGGTGCCAATATTTGGTTTTTGGGCTTTACATAGGCCCATGTCATTTTTATTTAATCCAACAATTCCCCACATGAATAGAAATGACTCTAAACATATGCAGACTAAATGCAGACTCGATAGACTCTAGTTACTATACTTATTTTAATCCTGACTAGACTAGACAGACTTATCGAGAGTGTTTGCAAAAAATTCACTGTGTTTGAGTTGATGGCATTTTTAAGCATTGAACCACTCGTAGTTAATATCTGTCGAGTTTACTTTACCAGAAGGTGAACATGATGTCTTGAACCAACCGGTGTTTTATGTAAACCAAGACAACAGGTATAACGCAGCTTCATTTTCTCGTAGAACTTAGTTCTCTATTGTGTTCATTGTGGCCCTGAACTATTCCTGGTTTTCACGAGTGAACTTAGAGAATATAACCTTGCATTCATTCTCCTAGAAACGGCCTCATTTCACACTCATTAGGTGATTGACCATGAAAAGTATTGAGTAATACTTCGCTTTAGAAGCTATGGAATCATTAAAAGTCTATGCTTATCCTTCTCACATTAGCACTTTTATCATCTTAGGAGTTGGGTAGAGATCATAGTCTCAAAGTGCTTTTGGTAGATTTTGTTTGATTTTGTTTTCCCTTTGAA
Organism: Moricandia moricandioides; assembly: GCA_905132885.1. NCBI lineage: Eukaryota > Viridiplantae > Streptophyta > Magnoliopsida > Brassicales > Brassicaceae > Moricandia > Moricandia moricandioides. The sequence goes on along the minus strand of CAJHQQ010000109.1, from coordinate 256,449 downwards.
CCTACGTCTTGGGATCTCCAGTCATGATAGGTAGGGTTGCAATCAAGCATCCTCATTTGTTATAGGCTTTAAACCCATTCCTTTTGATGATTTAGCAACAATATCTCGTGGCAAACCTTTAGTGAATGGATCTGCTAGGTTGTCAGCCGATTTGATATAATCTATTGTGATTACACCATTTGAGATAAGTTGTCTGATGATTTTATGTCGTCTTCTAATATGACGAGATTTACCGTTGTAGAGATTATTTTGAGCCCGAGCTATAGCTGATTGACTATCACAATGTATTCGTATAGCTGGCACAGGTTTCTCCCACATAGGAATATCTTCCAAAAAATTTCTAATCCATTCAGCTTCTTCTGCTGCTTTGTCTAAGGCTATAAACTCAGATTCCATGGTGGATCTGGCTAACACTGTTTGTTTGGTAGATTTCCATGATATTGCTGCCCCTCCTAGTGTAAAGATGTATCCACTTGTGGATTTTGAGTTTTTAGAATCTGATATCCAGTTAGCATCACTTTATCCTTCTAAAACTGCTGGTTCTTTACCATAGTGAAGCCCAAAATTTTTGGTGTAGCGCAAGTAATTAAATACTCTTGTTATACCTTTCCAGTGTGTATGACCTGGATTACTTGTATATCGACTAAGTACGTTTACTGCATGTGCTAGATCTGGTCTAGTGCAATTGGTCAAGTACATGAGACTTCCAATCACTCGTGCATACTCGTTTGTGAAACCGCTTCACCTGAATTCTTTGTCAAGTGCATTTGGGGATCTAACAGAGTTTTTGCCATACTATTAGAGTAGTTTTTAAATCTCTGTAATATTGTTTGTGCATAATGAGATTGGGTTAAGGTAATTCCATTTGAATTTCTTGTAATTTTTACCCCGAGAATAACATCTGTTAATCCCATAGCTTTCATCTCAAATTTTCCTTTGAGCATGTTTTTTGTGTGATTGATAATATCTTTATTACTTCCAATAATGAGCATATCATCTACATATAAACATAGCAAAACATACGCATTTTTGGTAGTTTTGTAGTATATGCATTTATCACATTCGTTAATTTTAAAACCATTTGACATCATTACATTATCAAATTTTTCATGCCATTGTTTAGGAGCTTGTTTAAGCCCGTAAAGTGACTTTACAAGTCGACATACTTTGTTTTCCTGTCCAGGAATAACAAAGCCTTCAGGTTGTTTCATGTAAATTTTCTCTTCTAGATCACCATTTAGGAATGCGGTTTTTACATCCATTTGATGGATTTCTAGGTCTCTTAAAGCTGCAATTGCTATCATCAGCCTTATTGAGGTTATTCTCGTTACTGGAGAATAAGTGTCAAAATAATCAAGGCCTTCTTTTTGTCGGAATCCTTGAACTACAAGCCCTGCTTTGTGTAAACCAGGTGTTCCATCAGGGTTTAGCTTTCGCTTCATTATCCATTTATTCCCTAATGCTTTGCAGCCTGGTGGTAAATCTGTTATATACCATGTATAATTTTGCATGATAGAATCAAATTCACTTTTGACGGCTTCGTTCCAAAACGGAGCGTCTGGTGAGGACATAGCTTTTGCCAAGGTTTTTGGATCATTTTCTACTAAAAATGCCATTAAGAAATCTTCACCAAAAGATTTTTCCTTTCGAGCTCTTTTGCTTCTTCTAGGTTTATCTTTTTCATTTTCTGAAATATCATTAACAGACATTTCTACATTTGACTCAGTTTCTGAAATATTATGATCGTCTCTTTCTTCTCGAGTTCGTTTTGAACCTTGTTTTTCCTTGCAAGGAAAAACATTTTCGAAGAATGATGCATTTCTTGATTCCATTACTGTATTTTCATGAATATCTGATATTTCAGATTTATGTACCAGAAACCGATATGCACTACTATTATTTGCATATCCGATGAAGATGCAATCCACTGTTTTAGGTCCAATAGTAACCTTCTTTGGTGGCGGTACCGCAACTTTTGCTAAGCACCCCCACACTTTGAGGTATTTATACGAAGGTAAATTGCCTTTCCATAGTTCATATGGAGTTTTGCCAGTTACTTTGTGTGGAATTTTGTTGAGGATATAATTAGTGGTAAGCAAAGCTTCCCCCCACATGTTCTGGGGTAACCCAGATTCCTGCAACATTGCATTCATCATCTCTTTTAGAGTTCGATTTTTGCGTTCAGCAACTCCATTAGATTCTGGTGAATAAAGAGCTGTAGTTTGATGAATTATTCCATGTTCTTTACAAAAAGCATTAAATGGACCATCATGCTCTCCTCCTCTGTCGCTTCTAACTATTTTAATAGTTGTTTTAAGCTGATTTTCAATCTCAAGTTAAAATTCTTTGAATTTTTCTAAGGTTTCATCTTTGCTATGTAATAAATATACATAACAATATTTTGTGCAGTCGTCTATGAAGGTCACAAAGTACTTTTTCCCACCTCTAGTTTGTATATATTTTAAATCACATAAATCTGTGTGAATTAAATCTAGAGGTTTGTTAGTTTTTTCAACATGAGGTGAGGGTGTTTTTGTGAGCTTAGCCTGTACGCATACTTCACATTTTTGTTTACTTGTTTTGCAAGCTTAGCCTGTACGCATACTTCACATTTTTGTTTACTTGTTTTGCATTTTGAGATTAAATTTTGATTCATTAATCTTTGTATCGATTTGTAGTTTACATGGCCTAATCTTTCATGCCATATATTAAAAGACTCAACCAAATAAGCAACTGGCTCTTTCTTATTCATTGAAACTTTTGGAGCTACAATTTTCGGAAGGACTGTTATTACATTCATCTTGACCAGTCCATCCTTAACATACCCTTTTCCCAAATACATCCCATTCTTCCTAATCACGAGCTTGTCCGCCTCAAGAGTTGTGGCGAATCCATTCTTGCTGAGCAAGGTTCCCGAAACCAAGTTCTACCTCATGTCAGGCACATGCTTCACATTCTGCAGAGTGACTTCACGTCCAGATGTCATCTTCAGAACCACCTTGCCGCGGCCTTCAATCTTGGAGACTGCAGTGTTCCCCATGAACAGCTTCTCCTGAGTCTTACTTTTCTGGTAGGTGCTGAACATCGCCCTATCAGTGCAAATGTGTGTAGTGGCACCAGTGTCATACCACCATTCCTTAGGGTTGTTGCTTTCAACCATGTTGACTTCAGTCACCACTGCAACGAGATCTTCTTCAGTGAGATTCGCCTGAGCCTTCTCATCTCTGATCTTGCTGCGACACTCAGTAGTCCTGTGACCAACTTTGTGGCAGTAGTGACATTTTCCCTTGAATTTCTCCACATTTGCCTTGATCTCAATGCCTTTCTTCTTGAAGTTTGGACCAGAAGCTTTCAAATTTGTAGCTATTTTGAAAGGTTTTGCAGGAGATCGGGCAATTGCCTTTCCTTTACCTTTCATTTCAGCCACGTTGACACTATGCTCTTTAGCTTGGAGCAGCTTGTCATCATTTCGGTTCCTGGCTTCCATCTGAAGCCTCTGAATGAGATCTTCAAGTCCCATCTTCTTCTTTTTGTGCTTCAGGTAGTTCTTGAATTCTGCATAGCTTGGAGGAAGATTTTGGATGAAGCTGAGAGTTGTGAATGTCTCACAGATGGACATTCCTTCAGCAGCAATTTCATGGCAAATGAGCTGAAATGCTTCCACCTGATCCATTATGGGTTTTGAATCCACCATTTTGAAGTCATGGAATTTTGCAACCACATACTTCTGACATCCAGCGTCCTCACCTCTGTACTTCTTGTCCAGTGATCTCCATAGTTTTTTTAACGTGGGAATCTCACAGTAGACTTGGTACAATGGGTCAATAAGGCGACCCAAAATGTATCCTTTGCAGATGTAGTCGGATTGCATCCAACTATCAACACATGCAAGAGTGTACACATCATCAATCCCGTAAGGGACAAGGGGTTTGTCCTCCTGGATGACTTTATCCAGCTTCATTGTTGTCAGGAAGAACATCATCTTCTTTTGCCACGTTTTGAAGCCTTTGCCATCAAACTTTTCTGGCATTAATCCTTGAGTGATCAAGCTAGGTACAGTCGGAGGAGTTGGAACTACAACCGGAGCACTTGTGGTTCCTTGAATAGGACCCGTTTGATAGAGACCAGCACCGAACAGGCTTCGGCGTGTGGTTTCATTAGCAACATTTCCCACTGGAAGGGTAGGTGTCGTTGTTGCAGCGGTTGTTGTAGTTGCATCAACAGTTGTCATGGTTGCATCACTTTGAGCAGCGTTGAGTGGAGTCTGTGTATCAATGGTGGTGTCAATGGGGGTGTTGTTAACCTCCGTCATTTTTCTGTTGAGAAAACATGAAAGCGGATTAGACTACAATCAACAAATAACATATTATTTCAAATAAATAATAGTTTAAGATCGATTGTCATTTTTGGTGTTTTTATTAGATCGCTTAAAGCGTTACAAACCACCAAATCATATCGATATAAGTCTGAAAAAACGTTTTGCAAACTCGCTTAAAGCGTTCGCAGAAATCGTTTGTGTAGACTTGTAGATTGTTTCACAAACATGCTTTGGAAAGCTATTGTGAAAACGAATCGTTTTTATAACATTTTTTTTTTCTGATTCATGTAACAAAAACGTTTCGCGATAGAGCTATGAAGCAAAACGCAAACCGTTTTTAGATAAATAAGAAACGTTTCGTGATAGAGCTATGAAGCAAAACGCAAACCGTTTTCAGATAAAGAAGAAACGTTTCGCGATAGTGCTAGGAAGCAAAACGCAAACCGTTTTCAAATAATTAAGAAACGTTTCGCGGAAGTGCGTAAAGCAAATCGCAAACACCGTTCCGACATAAAAAAAAAATAACCGTTTTAGAAATCCTTGAAATCGTTTTATAAAAACGTATTAAGATCAATCCGATTAAAGCTTATATGTAATAGAAGCGATTAAGAGTTAAGACTGTAGAAACCAGAAAACCGAATTGATATAAACGATAAATATAAAGCGATGTTAAGGAAATATACGATTCAAACGACGAGATAAAACCCGAGATGAAAAACGATTAGAATTATAGACCATGGAGTCGAGACGAATCTCTTTCCTTAACTCTTAATATTCGCTCCGTAGTGAGACGGACTTGTACGAATTAGAGCCCAGGATACAGCCATGATAGACGATTCATGCTTCACTCGTGAACGTCCCTAACGAACTAATAAAACTACGAACACTCTCTAAAACTTACGCTAGGGATTTGCTGGTTTTCGTTGAGAAAAACGATAAGAAATGAGGAAGGAGGAGACGAGTTTATAAAGAGGAGTAGTGGAGAGATTTTTTCGAAACGGTAGAGAAAATCTCGGGAGTAGTGCGTTGAGAAACTTTCTCCGCAAGATCTCGTCGTTCCTATCCAGTTTCGAACAGATAAACTGCTTGTCGTTTTTGGACGAACTACGCGTCGTTTAAACACAAACGTCATGCTGTTTTTTTTTTTGAATTAAAATGGCAAAACGTTGGGCTTAACTGGGCCCAAAAAGAACCATATTGGGCCGGAGGCCCTCCACCAAGACCAAGACCAAGACCAAGACCAAGACTAAGCCCAAGCCGGCCGGACGGCGGCGGCAGCGCACGTGGGGTGCCTCCTCTCTCTCCTAAGCCTTTGAACAAGCTTAAGTGTGACAACACATATATATTGGCCAAAAAACCTTCTTCTTGTCGATGTGGGACAAGAAGAGGTGCCAATATTTGGTTTTTGGGCTTTACATAGGCCCATGTCATTTTTATTTAATCCAACATGAACGACGCTATCACTGCAGTTTTATGCGTTCTCTTAACAGTATGTGTGATTCTATTTCTACTATAATATGGCAACATTCCATCTCGCTCTTCTCAATAAATTTTGAAATGGGTTTCACTAATGGTGTCTTCAGTTATCTCTTTCAAGCAGGCTAGTTACTATATCATGAGAGATTAAAAACATGTCTCGTATAAAGATTTTAAAGCTCCATTAAGTGTTTATTCATGTATTCACATCAGCTCCCATTGTTTGTTTGTCTTTGCATTTACCACATTCTGATGTGATACACGACAAAGAAATCCGAACCATAAGAAGGAAACTACTACCACAAAACGTCTGGTTTCAAGGATTACAAGATGGATAAAGAATCGAGAAAATGGGTACGAGTTATGTCCTTGGACGAGAATGGTATGTGGGAAGATGGGAAAAAGGTCAATTTCAACCCAATTTTAATTCGAAAAATTACATAAACTTCTTAAAATGTGCATAAATTTACATAGAAGTTATTATGGGATTCGAACCCGTGCTTTAATACCCATTTAAAAGGGTGTAATAACCACTAGACTAAAGTAATTTTTAGAAATATTATTACAATTTTAAAATTATATAAACTACCATATTTCTTCATCTTATCCAATTAAAATTTTAGTGATAATTGTTTCTGATTTATCATATATTTAATAAACTTATATCTTACTAAAATATAAATAATAAAATATTTATACTTATATCAATTTAAATATAATTAAAACTTTGAAATTGTTTATATTTTTTATATAATTTAAAAAAATTAAACCTAAGTGAATTGTTTTTATTTTTCAAAGTTCATATTATATATTTGTGATCTTTTGTTCAAAATGTTAAGAGGCTTTTTACCTTTCTTTCACTAAGATATTTTGTTCAAAATAATAGACATATTAACCAATAACTAAAATATATTATAACATAAAATATATATTTTATTATATTAATTATGAAGCAAAAAAATTACCATTCCAGGTTTAAAATTTTAAAAACTTTTATATAAAAATTATAAATATTTTTTTAAGTTTTAACTATAATTAGTTTAATATAAGTATAAATATTTTATTATATATATTTTACTAAGATATAAGTTTATTAAATATATGATAATTAAAAACATGTTAATGTATTTATATAAATCATAAACAATCATCACCGAAGTTTTAACTGAATAAGATAAAAAATATAGTAGTTTATATAATTTTAAATTTGTATAATATTTTAAAAAGTGACTTCAATCTATTGGTTAATGTGCCCCTTTAAATCTTCTCTATTAAAAGCGAAGTACAAATTTTATCTACTATTAAAAAGTCATATTATGTCTATTTCATTAATTATATTTATTTTATTAATTAATAATCTATTAAATATAAAATATTTAAAAAAAAACTAAATAATTAAAAAGATATTAATAATAAATCAGTTTGACTATTTTTTATAAACATATAACAAAACCTGTTGAAAAAAAATCTAACAAATTCTTACTAAATTTTAAAAATATTGTTTTAAATTAGTGAATTGATTAATTTGATATTAAACAATTTTTTATTCTTTGTTATCATATTAAAAAAATATTATAAAGTTAAAAAAATTATGCTATTTTTTATTTTTAATTTTATAATAAAATTTATTTTTTATTTTTAATTTTATAATAAAATTTATTTTTTAATATTTTTTATTATAATCTATATCATATTAAAGTTATACATTTATAAAATAAAAAGTTATCCGTACGGATATGCGGGTCAAAATCTAATAGATATTAAAGCACAAGTTCAAATCCTGAAATGAACATATTCAAAAAGAAAAGATTAGATCAAAACGACATTGTTTTATCTTGTTAACTGTTGACTTAGCTTATATTAGAGTCAATGTAGATTTAGGTAAGTTTTAAGAAGTTGGAGTAATTTTTCTGAATTACAATTATATTGAAATCGTATTTGGCACTGATTATTTGTTAATGTCCTATTTGACACGATTTAAGGTGTCCTATTTGACACGATTGAACTTATTAGGGTTGAAATTGGCCATTTTCCCGTCGGAAGATTGGCAGAGTTGTTTTCAATCTTTCGCTGAATGTTGTTTAGCAACTTCAAATAATAAGGGAAAATGAAATGTATCCATGATAACCGATAAATACCAAGTTTAAGATTAATAACAAAACCCATTTTGTTTGAGTTTGTTACTTTGACAATGATGAAAGTGAATGAAACTTAGGAAGAGGTTTTATATGTACAGAAACCCCCAGGCAGCAGAATCAGCAATTTAAAAATAATCAGAACAACAACAACAATAAAGAAAGCTTTTTGATGAATTCTCTTTCTCACATCTCCCCTCTCTCAAGAGAAAAGAATTCTTCAGTGATGTTTCGTCTTCTTTCACTTAAGCCATGTTCTTTCTGCTATGTGCCCAGAATGGTTTTGCGGGTGTACGCTTCATAGCCTTAACGCTGAATGGACTGTTCTTGCTCTGTAAAACCACACCATTTCAAAATCAGTTAACATTTTTCAAACATTTTTCATTCAGAACTCGAATTCTTGTGTAGAAACTCACCATCAAACAGGTATCGCCATTGCAAACAGGATACTCATGAGGACAGCAACTAGTGTTATCATCGCAGCAAGTGGCAGCTTCAAGAGGGCAACATCCCCAACCGAAGCAGTACTTACCGTACTTGAAGAGACAACAACAAGTGTTGCCCTCAGGGCAAGAGTAGTATTTGTCACACTGGGTCGGTGGCTTAATGGGAGATGGAGGTGACGGTCCAGGGTTTGGTGGGTTCTGACCTTTCTTGATAGGATATGAAGCCTCCACCGCGATTCCACACTTTCCTGTTGGCTCTGCAATGTTACGTGCCATCTTTATGTATCCGCTCTCTCCCCAGCTTCCTCCCCATGAGTTCCTCACAATCCAGTAATCCTTTCCGTTCTCAGTTCCGTAACCCACGGCTACAACTCCATGGTCTAGCTCTGTTCCACAGGTTCCATCAAATATACCCTGAAGAGGAGAAAAGGGTAAATCAAAATCTTAACATCTTGAAATGAAGATATATGCAAGTGGTTATCTAACTAGAATATAGCGTAACATTCTTTGAAAGTGTGAGAATGTAAATAACTAAATAATGTTCTGAAGGGTAAACCATTAGTCATTAATCATTTATATCCCATTGGTCTTCTCATGCTAACTAGTTAAGAAGTTAGGCTGCTACGTACCGAAGAATAAAGCTGGAAAGCGCGACCACCAGCTTCAATGGCGACACTAATAGGCTGATTAGCCAAAGCTTTCTTAAGCGCTGCCTCGTTGTTCTCAGGCACATCCTCGTAGGCATCAATTGTGACAACCTTTGCATTTTTCTGCAAAACAGAGGAGAGTTAAAGCGATTGTTTTTGATTTCATTACCAAAAGAAAAACTATACCAATGCAATAACTAAACTAACCCTGTTTTGATCACAACGACCATCAGCAGCTTTGTATGGATAATCGTCCTCAGTATCAATACCACCATTTTTAATGATGAACTCAAACGCATAATCCATCAAACCTCCATTACAACCCTGGTTGTAAGATGTGTCACAGTCTACTAGTTCTTGTTCAGACAAAGAGATAAAATCTCCTGTCACAATCTTGTTTATTCCTTCCACTGCTCCAATGGTTGAAAATGCCCAACAACTCCCTAGAACACACAAGATTAATTAAGAAATCAAATTAGCCCCACCACTTGTTTTAATTATTGAAAAAGTGAAAATATCGTATGGGTCCAAGTCCATAATAAAGTTTCAAAACCCCACATATTTTACCAGCAATTCAATAAAATGTCACGACTTCAGACCAAACATTATCGTTCCCTAAAAAGAACAGTTGTCAGGGGTAAATTTGTCTTTTCACATGTTACAAGATCTCTATACGAGTCTATTTTACGGTATTTTTTTCCAATAGTTATCATAGAAAATATTACGGAAATGATCATCTAAAATTTGAAAATCTATGATCAGAGATCGGAAAAAACTTACCGCAGCTTCCCTGATCTTTAACGGCGGCGACAGCACCTTCTTTTCTCCAGTCAACCGAAGCAGGAAGCGCGTCACCAACACGCGGCTGATAACGATCGCTGGTTTTGAGAACTCTATTCTTCGGTTTAGCACCTAGGTAGATAGATCGGTACTCATCGTTGGTTAGATCAGCGAACCGGGTTAAACCGAGTTTGTAACTGAGGTTTTTGTTGTTGTGTTGGTCGATGAAACGGAGATTGTCTTTGAAGATCTCGAATCTCTGGTCCGTAACAAGACCGTTGCTCTGCGTCATCATCTTCTTCTTTCCGTGTTTATCCATCCACTCCTCGTAGATTTTTGCAACCTCGGCGTCGCTCCGGTCGGTGACGGAGGAGATGTGGTGTTGCTCGTCGTATGAGATGATCGACATGTCGACAGCGTACGAAACGCCGATCATCATTGCTAGGAGAAGGATGGTTACCTTTACGAATCCCATTTTTGATATTTTTCAGAGAAAGAAGAAGACGATTGGATGGATGATTGATAAGAGATTGATGAGGGTGAGGGTGTATATAAAGGAGAAATTAAGTAGAGCGTCATAATTAAATATTATTTACTTCTGTCCCAATTTTCAAAATAAAATAAAAAAAACAACTAAAGAAACCCGGCTAAAATTACAAACAAAAGAAATTGAGTACTTTTCAAAATTTAATATTCCATCTAGAACTGTAACTAGTGAATATGGCTATTGCTCTTTTTATTAATTCCGTTCTCTTAGTTATATTCATGGTTTTGACAACCGGATCGGACCGGTCGGTCGAACCGGTCCGACCATGACTTGCTGAAGAAGTCGAGTCCAGTTCCGTTTAAAACCCGGTTCTAAAAAATTAACATATAATTAATGCATTTTCAATTGTTATTAAAATTTAATATTTCACCATCAATGTTTGATTATTACTATTTAATTTATTTTCTATTTAATTTTATTTTCTTAAGAAAGAAAAAATTTAAACAAATATATTTTTGACTGTCATATATTATTATTATTTTGAAATATTCATAAAATATGAAACTTTAATTGTAGAAATAAATAAATATATTAATTTGAACAATCAATCGTTTGAATTTTTGTCAATTTTAATGTTACATAGTATTTACTTGTTTACCATATATATAGTTAGATGTATGCTTATTGTTTATTTTTCCAGTTAATAAAAGAGAAAAGATAATATATTATATGTATAATTACTTTATAAGTCTATATAATGTAAATATTTGATTATATATATTTATATTTTCGTAAATTGAAATTCCGGTTCTACCGATTGAACCGGTCTAACGAGTCAACCATTAGCAATACTGAATTGGTGTCCGGTCTAGTTTTCAAAAGAAAAATGGTTATATTCCATCTCTTTGTAGATAGTTTTTGCTAAAAACAACAAAAGTAGTTAATCGTTACAAGTATCATTTGATATATAATTTTAGCTAATTAACAAAAAAAAGTTTCAATATTTAATTAGTCACACAATACTCGATAAATATAAAAATTGCATTGAAATGATAAAACTACTTATATTGTGTAACAATTTTTTGTTGCTAAACTGCTTCTAATATAAAACAAAGGGAATCTACTTTTTGCATAAAATTCACTTTTCAAAACTTGAAATTTTACTAAATCTTCTGAATTATGAAAATGGAGAAAGAATTTTAAAAAGACATTTATGTGAACGGGAAATTCAGTTACATTTTTGAAAATAGTGAATATTTGTTCAAGGGAGATGGTGTAGTTAATTATTCCTTCTGTTTCATATCATTTTAGACTTATGTACATAAATTAAGAAAATATTTAATTTTACATATTTTTCTATAAAATCATCGTTATTCATACACCTAACCATATTTAAATCAATAGAAAAATAAATTAAAGAATAAAGTTAATAAATTTTACACTGAAATGCTAAAATGATATTTATGTAACGAATGATTTTCTTTACAACGATACTTAATATAAAATGAAAGTAGTAAAAGATATCATGAATTACTGAAACAAATGAGAAAGTAATAAGGCGAAAAGATATATATAAAAAATGTGGATAGTCAGTTTTTGGTTAATACAAAATGAGGGAAATTATAGCTTGCCAAGTGGATGAAATGTGTTTAGGGGAGAATCATATATATTAAATGAGTTTGTTTATTTGTCCATCACAGAGTGTTAAGTAATTATTATAACCTAATTGATCGATAATTTTTAATTTTATTTACATTAGGTGTTTCCCGCAATTGTGTGAATAGTAATATTATCTGGAGAAATATATATTATATTTAGAATTTTATAATTTTGTATACTAAATAAAAATAATATTTAAAAATTTAACTTCAAATAGTTAATAATAAAAAAATACAGTATATATTTTAGAAGAACTATGAGATTTAAGATAGTTAAAAAACATAAATCTAAATCACTAAAAATATTTTTATCGCAAAGAAGTAATATTATAATTGGTTCGTGTAATTGTTTGTTGAATTATCTTTTGTTTTATAACATGTAAAAATGGAAATAACCTATCCCTCAAGAATGAAAAAAAGAAATATTCTTGTGTAGCTACAAGACGACCGTTATATGCTTCTATAGCTCCGACATCGGATTCCTTAATTTGTTTTACTTATGTTTCTTTGATTTGTTTGACTGTTTTTAACTTTTAAAAACAAAACAAAAAAAAATTCTTATGTGTTAATTTTAAAAGATTTGAAAAAACAAAAAAAAATGTGATTAAAACCATTACATTTTATATGAATAAGGTATATAAATATTTGTAGAATTACTTTTTATTTTAGCAATGATAAAAATAAGTAAGAATCTAAAATCATCAACTATTGAAATTATAAAAAAATTTAAAAAATCACCTACGTATATGTAATTAAAAATCACCTCAATAACCTCTCTTTTATTATATAATAATAAGTGTTGTATGATTTTTAATAATACCTTACATTCAAGTCAAATTCTTTATATAAGAGAATAAACAACCATTATATTTATTTCTATAAGAATATATTAAAGTATTTTATATAATTATAAATAAAATTTTAAAAAATAAATTAACTAATGAAACACTATATATATATTTTTTCTATAATTATGCAATTAGTTAGTATAAATCATTATATTAATATTATTTATGTTTTTTGGTAACCTGTATTAATTGGTTTTAGAATTATCTTTTATTTTAGATCTAATTAAAATACAAAATTAAAAAAATCATCAACCGATCAAATTATAACAATATTGTTTGATCAATTATTTTTAATATTTATAAGATATATAATATAATGAACTAAATTTTATATAAAAATAAATTTAATAATTTTAAATTTTACATAATGAATTATATTCATATATAAATTTTTAATCCTCTTATATATTAAATGAGAAGTCACTTAAATGACTTTTGATTATGTGTCGATCATTGGTAAATTTTTAAGAAATCCTCTTATATATTAAATGAGAAGTCACTTAAGTGATTTTTGCTTATGTTTTGTTCATTGGTAAAGTCTTAAGAAATTTTTATAATTTAATTAGTCGATGATGTTTATTATTTTAATTAGATCTAAAAATTAAAGGTAAGTTTAAAACCAATTAATATCACTTGCTTAATAATCTAAGAATATTGCAAATAATAATTTATATTAGCTAATTATTGAATTATTGAAAAAATAATAATATTTGATCAATTATTTTTTATATTTATGAACTATATAAAATACTGAATAAATTTTTTATTGAAATAAATATAAATAACTGACTTATTTGTAAGAGTTTAAAAATATTTATCAACTTTTATAAATTAATTTATAACATAAAGTATTATAAAATCATTTGTAAAGGATTTTTATAACTGTATTAATAATTATAAGAATTTTTTAATTATGTAAAATTTTATTACACATGAACTATGCATTAAAAGAGAACTCACTTGAGTAACTATTCCTTATGTATATCATTCATAAGTTAATAAAACTTATTCTCTTGAATTGACTGATCAACAATATTTGTATTTTATTTATTATTAAAATATAAAAAAGCTAATCATAGACAAGCCATAAATTTAAACTTCCAAACAAATCTTAAAGACAGATAATCTGATGCAATTATAATTATAGAGAAAATGAAATTTGTAGGTTATATTATAGAAACTAATAATATACATAGAAATAACTATAAAAGCTTAAATATATTTAGCTAGCTTAAATATATAACTACTACAATAAAAATATATACTCAGCTAACTAATTAACTTAAACTTCATAACATTTTTTATATATCACCCACTAGATATATCTTATAAAACTTATGTCAACAACTAGATGCACAATATTCAAATATAAAAAATGAAAGACCTCAAGAAATGAAAATAGAATTTTCTGTAGTTGAATTAATATTTTATGAAGGAGTAAAATGCAAAAATAACGCTCATTTTCTTAAGAAGAATCATGAATTCAATTGGAGCTATTTATCTTATATTGATAATTCGAAAGATTATCAAACAACTATGACTTAATGAATCGCTAAAAGGTAGTTTTTACAGATGACAAAATAAATAAAAAACCGAGATAAATATATTAGAAGAAAAACTATAAAAATTGGAGAACAATGAAAAACTGCAAAAGAAAAATGTTTAATTAAAAATTATTGAAATTAATAAGATAATTATCTATTTTACAAATTATTTTATAATTTTCTAATTTTTCTAATATTTATAAGTTATAAAATAATTTATAGTTAAGAAAGTATATTAAATTATAATATTTTATAAATGAATTAATATATTTGTAAATTAATGTACAAATAATTTTATAATTTTTATGTGTTTAATTCAAAAAGTATTGAAGTAATGTGATAATTACATATCGGCATAGTGTGTGATCACTACAATGTACACCAACAAACATATATGTTAGTCGTTCAATTTACAAGCTTTCACTACAAGAAAACAAATATTTAGCGAGGGCCGATTTCGTTGTTATTTCCTCGTAAAAGAGGGTTTACGAGGAAATAACCACGAAAGGGTAAACTTCATGCCACGTTCGTCGTAAAGACAGTTTCTTCGCTAACCATGTAAAGTTACGAGGAAACGTTTCCTCGTAAAGTCGAGCCTACATTTCCTCGTAAAAGACACGCAACGTTTCCACGCACAATACACACTAACTTTTCCTCGCTAGATACATGTAATGGTTTATATTCGACAAAACATGTTAAACTTTTGCAATTAGAAAATTTTGTGCATCTGAGTCAGATAGCTCATATCATAGTAAACAAGTAAAGTGATGACTGAAAAGAGGTTCTAACATGGTTTTATTGGTCATTGATTATATGGTTTGTCCTTTAGGAAAAAACTTATTGAAACTTTGCGTCAAAGTTAACTTGTAGATAAGATAATGTGATGTTTATAAAGTTCTTTCAAATATATTTCCGGTTCACTTATCATGAGTTTATTAATCATTTGATCAAAATATGTAAAATAATATTTTTGAGTGACTGAAGTTAATGTTATTGAATTCACTGAATCTCACAATACTTCTAAAATATAATACAGATATTGATTTTTAAACAATCTGGAATTAAAAATAATCTTTAAAATCTTTAATTATTATTTAAAGTTTATGGTGTTAATAATATTTGTATCATCGAATTCACAGGCAACCACCTAATAAAATTATAAAAAATAGGTCCAAACAAATAACAAAGAGCACATGAAAGAAGGATAAAATACTCGCATGCACTATCACGTAGATTAATTGTAAAACAAGATTATATTTTTTTATTTCCAACAATAAGATTCTTTTCATAGTTTACAAAATTATTCTTTTGAATCTTTTGATAATGTTTCAAGATAATGTTGATTTTCTTATGATCTCGAAATTCAATTTTTATGCTTTACATTATACTCACATTATTTTGATACTTTGTAAAAATAAAATACTCAATTATTTTTGCTTTGTATGTATCTATCAAACGTTTAGTATTTTATAATATTTGGAGTGACATGTGTTTACTTTATAACATTAATATTTTATAGACATATCATTATCAAAAGAATATTAATAATTTCTTTATTCCTTGTAAATAATTTGATAGAAATAATTTATGAAAAAAGAAATTCTTAAAAATATTAATTTTTGTCAAAGGAATGTATTAGAAATATCATTTATATTTGTCGAGAAAAAATATCATGTATATTGAGGCATTTTATGAACATGTGACTACATGTAACAATCTAGAGTTAGAATAAATCAAATTGGCTAACTCTTAGAGTAATCTCAGCAGTAGAGATACTCAATTGAAATATGAATAATCAAATATTATTACTTTTAATTCTGCTTAGTTTTAATTATTCAGATTTTTAAAAGGGCATAGCTTTTTAAGGAGTTCTTGAAACTTCTCAAATAAAACATTGAGATCTCATTTTTATCTTATTCCTACTTTTTTAATTTTATATTGTTGTAGTTGTTTAGATACCCTGTTTAGATGTTACTTTATGGACATAGCATTAATCATACTATTTAAATGTTATTTTGATCTCATGTTGCAATCTGGTGACCCTAATCAAAGATCAGTGACCAGTTTATTGGTAATTTGTAAATATTTAATAACATTTTTCTCGTATATGAAACAGTTGGAAATATCTGGAAATCATTGCTCCACATAAAATCCACCATCTTATATGGCAGTTGTGTATCTAGCTATGTAACAGTTACAAGAAAATTAACACGGCGTCACATGCATTGTGATAATCATTGTTCTAGATGTGGAGAACCCGACGATTCAGTCAACCATGCTATTTTTGAATGTTCACCTGCCTTGCAAAACTGGGCTCTCGCTTCAACACCATTGTGTCTGGTATTTTCCCAAAAATGAGCGCATATACCAACTTGGATTATTTGTTCAGGAAGAAAACAAAATTGAAGATCCGGAGCTTGACAAAGATCCTTATCCACGGATTATTTGGTATCTATGGAAAGCTCGTAACGATAAAATATTCTGAGGAATCCACTTGAGTTGATTCAACACGAAGAAAGTGAATGTTATTTTTTGACGCAAATTAAAAATTCACAGACGGAACTCGAACAATACAGCAAACAATGAATATAGAAGTCTTAAGCTGATAGAATATATGTTTGGTAAATGGATCATGGACTGCTGAAACACACTATAATGGATATGGATGGATGAATCAGGAAATGAACTACTCTTAGGATTGAGAAAGAAAGAAAACCATATGTCTTCTTTGCACTGAGAATTGGAGGCGTTAATCTAGGCAATAAACACCATCTTTCGACACACTAATTGCCAGAATTTTGGGACAGACTGCAAGGATATTGTATTGATGATTCAAGATCCGAAAGCATGGTCGAGTTTCTCAATGGAGCTAGGGTTGGTAACATTGATTAAGAGAAGATTTCTTTTTTTTTCTTGGACAGCTAAGAGCAGATTTCTAAACTTCAAGATTTCCAATATACCAAGAGAACATATAGTTTAGCTAGGATAACTTGTAATTTTCATTGTGGTTAAATTCTTGTGGGTTGTTCTATTCCGTTCTGAATTCTCAAACCAACTCTAATTTGAGTAATAGAATAACTTTTTGATATCAAAAACAGTGATTGCTCGATTTCCAAAAGTATGATTCATGTGCGGGACTTGACATATATCCATTGATCATAACTTGCGATTCCAGTCGGTGCGGTTTGAAATGTGATCATGTTATGGGACCACCCACTTACAGATGACTAGCTTTTTGACATTTAATGTGTTATGGCCCTTGTTCAAAATTACGATAGACACTATAGGTGCGGTCCAATATCGCTTAAAGTTGAATCAAATAATTGGCAACTATACGTGGATTAATCAAGGATAATTTTTAAAAAATTATATACATTTTATGTTTCTACATTAAATAAGGGACTAGAACCATTGTTATAAACTAGTTTAGTGGTTATTTGATTTCTTGACCCGAGTTCGAAGTGAAGACAGCCCCTTTTGCTGTTTTGAAAAAAATATGTTTAATGACCTACAAAAGACCAAAATATTCTTGTCTTCAACCTCCTACCTCTGCGATTTTATTCAAGTATAGCTCCTTTCCTTTTTTTCGATTTCAATTAGTTTTATTGTTCTTTCATCAAATATAACAAATCTAAAAAATAGATGTTATTGCAAAACTAATATCAACAAAAGCAATGAGTTTATTCAGTTCTCCGATATATTACTCGAGTTGCAACAAAACACCATGGCTCCTTACCATTTTCACGCTGTTTGGCGATTAATCGGCAGGGTAGACATATTTTCAAATAAGGATTATAACACAATAAGTTATATGTAACCTTAAATTAACTTGAAATTTGGAAGTCCCTTTAACCAAGTAGGTGATCAAAAATAAAATTTAAAACTAAATTATATCTAAAAATAAAATATGTTACTATTTTGGTTTACTATTTACTCTTTTTAACTTAGTTTAATTAAAATTAAAAAATAAGATAAGTAACTATTTTTTATTTAAATTTAGATTTAAGAATGATTATGTATATATTCAGATTTATAACTTTAGATAGTCTTTTTATCTACTTTTTTTGTTAAATATCTTAAATCAAGTTGCACAAAATCAAGAAGAAATATTTTATAAACAATTTTTTTAGTGATCAAAAATTAAAACTAAATAGTATTCCAAATTTTGTAAATGCAAAATAAAATTGGTAGTATTAAAAATATAAGTTTATAATTAAAATTTGCATAGAATTTTGAATAAAATTTTAGTGATAAGAAAATTGTATAATTAACAAAAATGAAATTAATTAATATTTTTAATCTTCTTAAAATTATTTTTATATTTCAATTTTTATTATTTTAATATTATATTTTATTATATTTAACTTAGTGATGATATATAAGTTATATTCTAAAAAGCATAACAAAAATATAAATTAATATTAAATGTAAATGTTTAGTCACAATTAATTCTAAATCATCTCATCATTTTCACTAAGATATATGTCATATTTTTCTAGTGAAATAAATATGGTGGTAAAATCTAAGCAAAGTTCAAAAAAAATAATTTTTAAATAATATTTAAGAGATATATTTATAAAAAAGTAAATTTACCCAATAATCAGTCTAAAAACTACACAGCTTATACTAGAAGAATAGTTTAAAATAGAATAATAGAAAAAATAAAATAATAAATAGTTTGCAGTACTAAGTTTCTAAAATATACTAAGATACGGTCCTACGGAAGATAAATTTATATTAATACAATTATTTTGATTAGTTCGCGTCATCGCTTGTTTATATTAATACAATTGTTTTGATTAGTTCAAGTCATCGTTTTGATTAGTTCGCGTCATTGTTTGTTTATAAATTTTAGTTATTTTATATCAAAAAGAATATGAAGCTGCGTCATAAAAAATAATTAAAAAGAAGAAAAAGAAACTTCTTTTGCGTGGAGAAGAGATACACTCAGGCTTTATTGCTTAACAATGTTGATAAATTTAAGGTGAAATGATTGCCGACTACCTCAAGTATTAATCGCCACATGTTTAGCAATGCAGACTAAACTAATGTATATTTAGCTATACGAAATATATGTTCTACATAACAACATCCCTCAATTTAATGATGTTAGGTAGTTAACATCAAAAGCTTAATTTCATTAATCTAAAAAGTGATGTGGATGTCTGATATATTAACTTCGTTTAATCCTCCCATCCATCATTATAATCCGATCCTCAAGTGTGTAATTTATAAAATTTCTCCAATTTTTCCTTTTGTCATAATGAGTCAAATTTTAGTTATATGAGTCTGATTTTAATTGATCAACATGAGAATTAAAATTAATTAATATCTTTGACGTCCATGCCACTTTTTGGATTAATAAAACTAGGTTGGTGATGTTAATTACATAACATCATTAAGTTGAGGGATGTTGTCATGCATAACATATACTTCTGCGGCTAGATATACATTAGTTTAGTCAGCACGACTAACCATGTGGTGGTGAATACTTAAGATAGCCAACAATCATTTTTCCAAAATTCTTTACATTAAATTTGTTGGCAAGACATATTTCTTTCTTTTATCTTTTAAACTACATTGAATTCTTCAATCAAAGAACACCCCAGTTATCCATATTTTGACAAAAGACAAAGCAAGAGATTGACTACGACACTTCCCAGTTAACATTATTTAATTGTACCTCTGTTTCATATTAAGTTTCGTTGTAGAGAAAACGTTTATTTTCTAACACTTCTAATTTCAAGCACGACTATGTTGTCATAATTATTAAAAGGTCAATCTAACCAAATATTATTCAAAAGATGATAAAGATTCAAACTTTCACAAGAGGTAAGTAAAAAAAAAATTGAGAAAAAGAGATATACATAGGTTTTGGTCTTAAAAATATTTAGGTCTCTAAAACTCGTATTAGGTTCCAGATGAACATGAGTAAAAAAGTGTTTTGTAAAATTTGGTCAACGAGATTTTAGCACGGGATCGATTGATATGTAAACAAGATCGACTGATCTCATGTTGATCCTCTGGATTGGTTGACACTTCTTCTTGGATCGACCACTTCAGAGTCATCGATGGTTTAGGTCCTTCACACTCGATTAGCTGATCCTAGACATGAATCGATCAAGTGCTTCGAGAATTCTCGACTACCTAATGCTTGGCTCTCAATGGTCCCTACTTAGGGATCAATTAATCATGAATATGGATCAATTGATCTCCTCTATGGCTCGATCTTTTTCAAATATTTATTTGACCGTTTTAGAAGTTTTGAGTAAGTCGTCAATCGCACCAAATTGATCAATCCCACAAACAAATCAGGAGAATTTAGAATTAGGACATTCAATTTTACAATTTTATGTTTGTCATAAATCAACGGTAAATCTTTATTAAAAATGATATAAGAACAAGTATGGATGTTTGTATGTGTTTTCTTGTAATAAATATATGTTTAGCATTTGAAAATGTTTAGTCTTTACTGTTAAACTTAAATGATTTACAATATTAATTTTTTTTCCGATGTGTCTAATCTTATTTCTAAGTCCATGATTGTTGGAGGCAGGGTCTACCCCATTCCATACCCAATCCAAATAATCCAGTCCAGTAGCGCTAAGTTTCAAAAAAAAAAAACCTACCAAGATTCTCCATGCCGAGTTACAAAAGGAGCCCATGCCGAGTTGTCACCTTCAAACCAAAACATAATGATGGTCAAAGCATTAAAGATAATAAAAGCTTCTAACACTCTCCGGAGATCATTCCACTTGTCACGATCCACCTCGTCGACACCTATAAAAATTAGACCATAAGGAAGACGAAAGCGATCCTATTTCTTGCATAGTTACATTTAATCTCATTACTTCGATACTCATTCTGAGATACCCCTGTATTTATGGCTATATTATACTTACAAAATTAATAAAACATATATTTCTTATATGTATACGCTTTTCTAGATTTCTTATTATATACGTATATACAAATTATGCATCCTATTTTAAGTGTATTTTGAGATTCAACAATGATATTTGAGGAATGACTAAAATTCATGCGTGGAAAAAGGTTTCAGAAGTTTTGATTTCGAAGATACAAATAGGTTAGAGCATGTTCATGTGACTTTAGTATCCAACAAGTGTTTGCGTAAATGCCTTATTCCGACTTTATAGAAGCAAAAGTAGAATATATTAACATAATGTCTTCTCATAAGTTTTGTCATTCAAGTAACAAAAGTTCCACGTAAATTTAATAAATAAATACAAAAAGAAAATCACATACATCCCACCTTTCCACGGCAAGATCCACAATATATAATAAACAATAAACGTTTAAGGATTATCTTATCACAAAGTCCACTTGCAACATAGCTGTTTCACATATAATTAAAAGAAAACTTTAGCATAACAGCAATATTAGCTAAACGGGAAAATATAAAGTCGGATAATGCTTCAATCCTCACATTTCCCTGAGTTTTCAAGATATTGCATATATATAAATATAAATGTCAGATCCAAAGAGATGTGTAAAACTGGAAACTTACAAGTGGTTCTCTTTTATGTTGTGTTGAATTTCTTGGACACTTTCATGCCCATCTTCTCATATGATCCAGAAATTGCATTATATGCCCATCAACAAATTATTGCGTGTTAAAGACAACAAACCATGTGGAACGAGTTGCTTTCAAGTTGCCATTGAGTGGACACAATAATCTGCATATTCCTTACATCTGCATCTATAATATGAATTAGAAATGAAAAGTTATTGGTATAATAGTACTTCATAAAAACGCAAATGTAATTGTGCATGTAAAACATTAAGAGCTACAAGATTTAACGAGGTAGAATAGTAAGAGTTACTTCTTAAATTAAACAAATATAAAGATAGAAGATTGAACTTCAGAGAACGATGTTCACTTATACGCTTTGGATCCATGTTGCTGGGAACCTCTTTGGAATGGATCCAGACCCTGACTGGGATACCACCATGACATGCTTTCTCACGGACACCTAGGATAGGCTTACGTTTATTCTCTTGAGGCTTGCACTCCAGGCTACGATATACTACATCTGGTGTGAGCGAAATGATAGGAAACACATCTCAAAGCCAGTAGATCACATTGCTAGGATGGTGGACAAAACGGTTCGGAACCGTATCACCTTCACTGGTTACTCACTGCGGCCAAAGCTGCAAGCCCATACTGTTTAACATTTTAATTCTATCTTTATCTTTTTCTTTTTCTTTTGGTGCAAATGTTACCATTAGTGGCGGACCTAGGAAGATATTTAGACAGGGTACAATTTTTGTTTTGTTAGGTTTAGTTAAATTATTTAGAATAACATTTTATTAATTAGCATTTTTTCTTGAAGAAAATGAAAAAGAGATGGGGGCACGTGCCCCCGTTCCTTCTCACCTACGTCTGCCACTGGTTACCATTATATAAAAATGCATTAGTTAGTGTTATATATGTTTACATGCATACATAAAGAGTTTGATTGTCATATATCTTCATCTAGATTTTAGTTTGGATTCTCTTTTTAGACTTTAATTTTAAACAGTCACTTTCTGTACCATTTTAGTTCTTTGTGAACATACCAAACCATTTTAGTTCTTTGTGAACATACCAAAATCTTATATGAAGAGATCATCTAAAAACAAAAATCACTTTAAGTATTTTCAAAAGAAAAAATGGCCTTAGACCTCTAAAAACCTTCGCACGACACTGAACATGGAGAAAGAGTCTTCAACACGGGGACGAAGTGAAAGGAGGTGATCTCGCATGAACCGATCCACACTTCCATTGACAGCAACTTCAGTTGATGATGCTTGTCTGAAGATTCGATTATTCCTCTCACGCCATAGGTTGTACACCACCACCTGCAGCAAAAGTTTAAGGATAGAATGCGCTCCCCTATAAGACAAAAAAGCGTTGGTGCTGAAGGAGAGACGTTATCGAACTGAAGGAATCCAAAGTAACAGGAAGCATTCAGCTAGAGAAATTAGCCCATACTGACTTTGGAAATCACATGTGAAGAAAAGGCGTTCATGCGTTTCCAAGCCATTAGAGCAAAGAGCACATGAAGGTGGGACATTCATTCCCTAAGAAACCAGTCTGTCTCGGGTAGGCAGCCTTGACTGTAGAGAGAGCCAAGTCACAAAAGTACATCTGAATCCCCTCCTTAAACCAGATCAGATGTGACCATGAAACCGTAGGAGAAACCTCATGAATGAAGTTCCAATTCCCCTTGGACGAGAATTTCCGTAAATAAGAGCATGGAACATTCCTCCAAAGGAATCAGATTCTCCACGCGAATCAGCAGGGGCCTCCATCGTAGATAGAACCACTTGAAGTGTTTTCGCCTCATCGGACCTAGCAGGTGCTAACGTCCAAGACCCATTCGGAGCCGCAACGCGTCGAGTCAAGAGGAACCCGCAACTCTCTTAGGCTCCTCTGGCCAAACATAGTAACTAGAGGACCTAAATCAGTCCACCAGTCATACCAAAATCTCACTCTTTCCCCATAACCAATATTACATCTCATCGAATCAGTCAAGAGAGGCCCAACCTTGAGCATACACTTAACTGTTGGAGAGAATGTATTAGACTCCGAAGCAGTCTAGAAAGTATGGCCAACAAACACATTGTTCTTCAACCATGCCACCCAAATGGTTCCGATTCAGAGAAGAAGATCCAAACCCTTTTAAGCTCAAAACTGCATGAAACTCCTTTTCAATCTTCTAATACCCAGACCTCCTTCCTGCTTAGGCTTACATATATTCTCCCAACACACTATAGCGCCAGAGCCAAAGTCGTCTTGTTCTTCCATAGGAAGGATGCACACAAGGAGTCCCCCTTATTATAGAATCTTTTTTGTAAGGAGAACACAAAACTCCAGAAGTTAACCATACCATAGATCACTGATGATACCAGAATAATCTTCCCTGCAAAGGATAGGCTCTTAATAGTCCAAGAGTTCAGTTTGGAAGTTTTACGCTCGAGGAAAGGCTGCAACGTGGCGAGGCTTAATTTCTTTGGGTTGAGAGGAAGACCAAGGTAACGTGATGGAAATGTCCCTACTTTAAACCCTGAGATGTCGCTTAACTTCTGCCTCAATATCCAAGAACCCACCTGATATGCTCAAATTAACCTTATACCAACGTTAATCTCTAAAATAAGAGATTCAATTGTAGTACTTCGTAATTGAATTCACATGGAGCGTATACACATAATAAACTCAATACAGTCGCGATTAAACTAGACAAATAGATTTAATGCAATAAATAAAGCAAAGCAGTTAACTGATTGATTGGTTTGTAAGCAATAATAATAAATAACTAGATTTAGAATTTCAGGCAAACATGATTATTGTGGATAAAAGCTAAGAGTTTTGTATCCTAGAACTTGAATGCAAACAATAAGATATCAAGTAGTGAATATATCTATGATTTGAGTCTTTGTTAACAACTTTCGTTGAGAACTTGGAATAGACCGTCGATCGATGCTATTAAGCTAGCATCAATCGATTCTCACATAAATCAAGAATTACGACCTAATTCAACATGTTCACTAAAATTACTAGACCAAATCTCGTATGTATCTAGAAACCTTGCTCAACAGGATTTATTTAGGTAATGATCATACTCTTGTAGTTGTTAATTATCCTAAGATTAGGGTTCTAGTTAGCTACTCTAGAGATGCAATAAGAACAATTCTATTGATAGATCTAATAATCACCCAAGCAGTACTATTGTTTGGATAATCCATCAGTACCATTAATAAACTCTAAATCTGACATCAGATCTACTCAGACATGATCAAAGAAACATAAATCATAGATGAATAGAAAAAATATAAATCAATAATAAAGAACCAAAGGAGTTCCAGGAGGACTCTGAAGAAGTTCCTCCCTTCTCTCCTAACCCTAGAACTATGAATGAAAGAAAGCTTAGATAGCTTGTCGCCTAAACAATGGCATAGAAAGATATAAATAGGGTTTAAAGTTGGCCAGAGGTATTATGGTAATTTATTATGCTTATGAACTTAAGAGTTCAATTTGGAAGTTATATGGCCGAGGAACGGCTGCAACGTGGCAAAGCTTAATTTCTTCAGGTTGAGAGGAAGACCAAGGTAACATATTGGGAATGTCCATACTTTATACCTTGAGATGTCGCTTATAACTGCTGCCTCAATAGCCAAGAATCCACATGATATGCTTAAATTAACTTTAGAGCAACTTTACTCTTTCAAATAAGAGGTCCAATTGTAGTACTTAGGGATCGTATCCACAAGGAGTGTGAGAACACAATAAACCCAATACAGTCGTGATTAAGCTAGGAAAATAGATTTAAAGCAATAAATAAAGCAAAACAGTTGATTGATTGATTGATTTGTAAGCAATAATAATAAATAGCTAGATCTAAGGTTTCATGCAATCAACATTATAGTGGATATAAGCTAAGAGTTTTTTTATCCTAGAACTCAAATGCAAACAATAAGATATCAAATATGAATCTATCTATGATTTAAGTCTTTGTAACAACTCTCGTTGAGAACTTAGAATAGACTGTCGATCGATGCTATTGAGATAACATCGATCAATGCTCACATAAATCAAGCATTACGACCTAATTCGATATGTTCACTAAAATTACTAGACCAATTCTTGTATGTATTTAGCAACCTAGCTCAACAAGATTTATTCAGATAATGATCCTACTCTTACAGTTGTCAATTATCCTAAGATCAAAGTTCTAGTTAGCTACTCTATAACACAATACTCTAGACCACAGGCAATAAACACAATTTTATTGATAGATCTAATAATCACTCTAGCAGGTTTATTGTTTGGTTAATCCATCAGTACCATTAATAAACACTAAATCTAACAGGAGATCTACTCAAACATAATCAAAGTAACATAAAACATAGATGAATATAATAAATAAAAATCAATAATAAAGAACCAAAGGAAATCCAGGAGGAATCTGAAGGAGTTCCTCCCTTCTCTCCTAACCCTAGAACTATGAATAAAAGAAAGCGTAGGTAACATGTCGCCTAAACAATGGCTTAGAAACATATAAATATGGTTTAAAGTCAACCAAGGGCATTTTGGTAATTTATGATGGTTTCTGAGCTTAAGTTGGTCATAAAATATACTCGTTCCATGTTTTGGCATCACCTTCAACCGACACCAAGGGCCATCTCTTCGACAGCTTCCTTCGCGAGGCAGAAAGACCACTCTTCAGTAAAACATGTATAATTTTGGCTCTAGGATCCTGATCGACCTCAAATTAGTGGCATTGGAAATATAAAGAAAAGTTCTATCTTGTGCCAAAATATTAGCTCAATGTCACACAAAGTTCTAGAATCACCAAAGTTCTACAAAACGTACATGAACCTGAAAACACTCTACAACAAATCTAAACACACATAATAGACTCTAAATAGGGCCTATAACATGGTATAAAAGTATGACTTCCAACTCCCACAAACTTAACCTTTTGCTTGTATTCAAGCGAAACAAGGGTAAAGCTGTGGAAGAGGTTTGAAAAACAAGGACTCACAAAATCTCTAATTTATCATTATCATCTCTACTATGTTGCAACCACATCAAATAAATGCTAATCTTAGAGGAACTTTATGTACTTTATCCTAGTATAGCAACCAAATTCATTATACTATTATCTTAGCAAATACTAGTCTGACTCACCCCTCTATTAACCTCATTTCTTGCATAAAATAAAAGTGCAGGCTTTACATTGCGAGTAATGATCAAAGGACACATGAACTCTTACTCAAGCTAATATCTGAACACAAATGCAATAGTCTTTGATCCCTTTATTCCCTCTTTTCTCTCTTCTCTAAATCTTTTTCTATCTCAAATCCATTGATTAATGCTGGCTATCCAGACATTCTGTCATCTTTTTTTTCGATTTTCTCTTCTTTTTCTTTATCTTCCCCCCCCCATTTTCCCCTTTTTTTTCTTTGAGAAAGTATAGGCGAATAGTGGGGTCATAAATAATTTACTTACCCCACGCTTCCAATGATGTGTGATCATTCGTTTGAATTAGAATAGTGGGGTCATCGGTAATGTACCTACCTCTCTTCATCTTAGGAAATCATCTCAATCTTTTCTTTTCTTTAGATTTCAAAGAGAGAGAGAGAAAGAGAGAAAGAGAAGGAAATCAAAGGCACACAAACTTTTACCTTCTAGACTTGCATGAGAAATATGATCTAGTGTATATCAAACCCCAAAGCAAGCAAATAAGTCAATATTAGGTTGAAGGTCAGCTTCGGTTCCATCAAAATTCTAAGCAAGTGTGATATAGTCGCAAGATGATGCACTTTGATATCTCTAGTACTCTATGCAATTAACAAATCTAAGAATGGTGCTATAGAGTGGTTAGTGAATGATTAAAAAAATAAATATGATTATAATTCCCTTCTTGACTCTATAAAAACTTAAATAAAACACATAAAATAAATATCAAAATAAAACCCAATATCAGCAATACCTCCCCTAGACTTAAACAACACTGTCCTCAGTGTTATATAGTCTAAGATTGGTGGGAAAATAAATCATAAGGACAAAATTTAACAAGGAAAAACAATATATCTCGCTGGATGTGAGTGTCGATCGACACAGTGAAGTGGCGATCATTACTTTTGATACTCTGTCGATCGACGCTGGCCAGCCATCGATCGATGTTTGGTGCAGAACTCTTCTTCCTCGGATCTCTTTTTTTTTTTCAAAGAAACAAATAAGAAAATTAGTAATAAATGAAAAATAAAACCAAATAAAAAACTTACCTAACCGTGGGTTACCTCTCACTTAGCACTTATTTTAAGTCATTTGCTTGACTTCTGGTGATCTGATTCAGTTCATATGAGAATGAGAACTTGCTCCAAAACAATTTTCAATTTCTTCTTTCTTCAGCTTCATCACGCTTTTTGTGAAAACCTCCATAGACTCTTCTCCTTTGTGTATCATCTCGGCAATAAGGAGTTGTCGAAGCTTTTTAAATGATTTTGAGAAGCATCTGCTGCGCACTTTGTATTTCCTGACACCATCTGAGAAGTGAGGAATCAATGATAACTGAGGGTATCGATCGATGTCAATCGATGTTATCCGGTGAGTTAATGAAAATTTTGCTGAAGTCTCCATATCTATTCCCAAAGTGTGATGATCGTCATCAAGCTTTTGCTCTGAATCCTGACCCAAATCTTCAGGTTGTGCTTCATCCAATTGTTTCAAGAAATCCTCTATCTCAAGAAATCTTCGATAATGATCTCTTGATCATAATCCAAATATTTAAGTTGTTCTCAATCCTTTAGATCCAAGAAATCCTCTAGATCCAAGAATTCCTCTATTTTGGTAAAGAGAACACAAAACTCCAAAATTTAACCATAGCACATATCACTAATGATACCAGAATAATCTTCCCTGCAAAGGATATGCTCTTAACAGTCAAAGAGTTCAGTTTGGAAGTTATACGCCCGAGGAACGACTGCAACGTGGCAAAGCTTAATTTCTTCGGGTTGAGAGGAAGACCAAGGTAACGTGTTGGGAATGTACCTACTTTAAACCTTGAGATGTTGCTTATAACTGCTGCCTCAATATCCAAGAACCCACCTGATATGCTCAAATTTACCATAGAGCAACTTTACTCTCTCAAATAAGAGAGGTCCAATTTTAATACTCAAGGATCGAATCCAAAAGAAGCGTAAGCACACAACAAACTCAATACAGTCGCGATTAAGCTACGAAAATAAATTTAAAGAAATAAATAAAGCAAAGCAGTTGATTGATTGATTGGTTTGTAAGGAATAATAATAAATAGTTAGATCTAGGATTTCATGCAATCAAAATTATAGTGGATAGAAGATAAGAGTTTTGTATCCTAGAACTCAAATGTAAGAAATAAGATATCAAGTAGTGAATTTATATATGATTTAAGCCTTTGTTAACAACTCTCGTTGAGAACTCAGAATAGACTGTCAATTGATGTTATTGAGATAACATCGATCGATGCTCACATAAATCAAGCATTACGACCTAATTCGATATGTTCACTAAAATTACTAGACAAACTCTCGTATGTATCTAGCAACCTAGCTCAATAGGATTTATTCAAGTAATGATCCTACTCTTGCAGTTGTCAATTATCCTAAGATCAGAGTTCTAGTTAGCTACTCTAGAACACATGCAATAAGAACAATTTTATTGATAAATCTAATAATTACCCTAGTAGTTCTATTGTTTGCCTAATCCATTAGTATCATTAATAAACCCTAAATCTAACAGGAGAT
Source organism: Moricandia moricandioides (assembly GCA_905132885.1). Classification (NCBI taxonomy): domain Eukaryota; kingdom Viridiplantae; phylum Streptophyta; class Magnoliopsida; order Brassicales; family Brassicaceae; genus Moricandia; species Moricandia moricandioides. Next base: position 226,816 of record CAJHQQ010000109.1, on the reverse strand, counting down.
TTACTTAGACATGATCAAAGTAACATAAATCATAGATGAATATAATAAATAGAAATCAATATAAAGAACCAAAGGAAATCCAGGAGGACTCTGAAGGAGTTCCTCCCTTCTCTCCTAACCCTAGAACTATGAATAAAAGAAAGCATAGATAGCGTGTCGCCTAAACAATGGCTTAAAAACATATAGATATGGTTTAAAGTCAACCAAAGGCATTCTAGTAATTTGTGATGGCTTCTGGGCTTAAGTCGGTCATAAAATAAACTTGTTCCATGTTCTGGGATCACCTTCGACTGACACCAAGGGTATTTCGTCGATCGACATTCCTTCATCTCCTCGACAGCATCCTCTCGCGAGGCAGACATACCACTCTTCAGTAAAACTAGTAAAACTTTGGCTATAGGATCCTTATCGACCTCAAACCAATGAAATTGGAAAGCTAACGCACCGTGTGAAGGTCTTCATCCATAGATAAACTTCTGACGCGTCTGCGCAGTTTTGGATCTCTAGAATCACAAAAGTTCTCCAAAACATACATGAACCGGAAAACACTCTAAAACAACCCCATCATACATAATAGACTATAATAGGGCATATAACATGGTCAAAATTTGTAAATATTGGGACCTATCACCACCAAAGAAGATTTCAGACTTCCCAGCATTCATATCAAGTCTTGACCACTCTTTAAAGCCAGTCATCGCCGCCTTAATACCAGAGATTGAGTGCCTGGACCCGTCAGAGAACATTAGTAAAACATCCTGAACAGAAAGATGCGTTAAAAACTCTTAGCAGACGAGATTCTGAAAGAATTCATCTATTCTAGAAACTACATCACTGTCCACAATATCCCAAGATGCATGTAGGAACTCCACCGAGTATCCATCAGGCCCATGACTCTTATCAAGAGGCATTGAGAAGAGAGTTCCTTTAATCTTCGCCTTTAGAACTTCTCTTTTCAGGTAAGCATGCTGAGAATCAGAGCATCTGAAAGTAAGCAGGTCCTGCAAGGAATCAACACTAGCTGGGGAAGATGGCATATTTGTTCATCCTAAGATATTCTGAAAGTCAGCTGAGGAATACGACTTAATATCCTCTATGCCTCCCAAGAAGTGATCAGATTCATCAATTAGGTAGTGGATATGGTTACTAGCATTGCTAAGCAACAAATTTATGGTAGAAGATTGTGTTCCTGTCCCCACGCTTGACCATCGGACACTCGATCGCTGCTTATAAAACTTCTGTTCTGCAGTAAGAAGCAAGTTCAGCCTAGACCGTTCCCTATCTTCCTCTTCTTTCGTGCTTCCATCAGGTTGAGTAAGCAAGGTCCGTTGCAATATGTATACAATCACCATCTGTTGTTTAACCCTCCCTGAAATCCCATGAAAATGTCTCTTATTTAGGTTTCTCAAAACCGACTTAGTAATTTCATTCAGCAAACTTAAACTGGTTAGTTCCTACAACTTCAGCACCTGTCTGTGCGTCTGAGACAACATATGAGAAATCTGGGTGATAAATGACATGGTGATAAAACCTGAATGGTTTACGCCCCTTTCTTCTGAGCGATGGAACCTTAAATACACATGGGGAGTGATCAGATTGTTCATGTTGAAGGAATTCTGCATAGGAATCAGGAAAGGATGAAGTCCAATGTTAAGAGCATGATCTATCCTTTTAGAGATGGGGCCAGCTGCATTATTATTCCACCATGTGAAGGGAACCCCTTTTGCTTGCGCTTCAAAAAACTTTGCTTCTTGTAACATCAGGTTCATGTCGTCAATCCCTACAATGTTAACAACCGCTTGAGGAAACCCTGAGTGATAGTGGTCTTGATGATCTGGTTGAAATCTCCTACAACCGACCAGGGGTTACAGTTAACAGGAGAAGAAAATTGTATGTCGATAAGCTCATCCCACAGCTGCTGACGCTCTGCTACCATATTAAAAGCATAGAAAGTAACTGTAAGATGAACCTTCTCTTCCATAATATAAGCCCCGCAGGTGACAGCTTGAGAAGAAGCTCCGAAGACACAAACAACGATCAAAGCGTCCCAAACTACTACTGTCCGACCTGACTGGTGGTAATTATAGTTGCCAAAATACATCCAACCAGCATGGATTACATTCAAGATTCTATTTACATTCTTCTCTTGAATATGAATCTCTAAAAAAACTCCGAAAAACAGTCTCTGAATATTAATCCAGTCTCTGACGATATTGTGGCGTTTATTATTGTTCAGTTGTCTCACATTCCACGCAATAAATATTGACATAATTTATTAACTGGATTTTGTGACCTTACCACCACACCTCCTTCGTTGAGTCAGGAAAGAAGGTTTATCTGCACCTGTAGACCTAGATGAATCAGTTGTACCAGAAGAGGCATGTATAACACTAGCTGCAATATCAGATTTTCTGGGAGAAATCAAAACACCAGTCAAGCCTGAGTTTTCCCCTGCAGTAGCAGTAACATCTTCCCTCGCACAAGGAGTCACAATATTAACTCCAGCAGAAATATTTCCTGCGAGAACTAGCGCTACATCAGATGAACACTCAGCCTTAAAGAGACCACCATCTGAGCATCCTGCGACCACATCTGAAGCTATTTCCCCCTCCTCCAGGGATGATTTATCTGCCACACCTTCCACTGCTGCCTCTGTAACCCCACTAGCCAGCACTTCAGTTGAAGGTGGAATGACACTAACATTCTTCTCACGGCCCTGTCTCGACTCCGGACGTGGTTTGGCCCTCTTCCCCACAGGTCTGATAGACCGCTTCCTCTCGCTGCCTTGACCCTTATGGAGGAACCTGCATTTAGTACGCAGGTGGCCATCTTTGCCGCAAGAGTCACACTTCATGGGAAGCCAAGAGTAGGAAACAAATACATCAACTTCCCTCCCGTTAGAGAACCCGAAGATAATGCTAAACGGAAGCTTCTTCGTGAAATCAACTTGAACATACAACTTAGCCACCTAATAATTTTCTTTCCGCTCAGTTTCAGGGGCGAGAGATTCCAGTTTTCCAACTGCTGTAGCCAGCCTACTCAGGATTTCTTTGTTAAATAAAAGATAAGGGAATCCCCTTAGTTCAACCTGAACTATTGCATGGGTCAAAGGTGCATCTTCCGGAGTGAAATAAGGAGACCAAAAAGCAACGAAATTTGTGTATTCTGCAATATTCCAACACGTCCTTCGCAGAAGAGCCTCCCTGGTTTTGACGTTAGTTACTTTCAAAAGGTACTCACCTTGACCCACATTGTGGACAAAGATTCTCGGGCCCGTTTTTTTCCCATATCGCATTAACAACACCAATAATATGCCCTATAGCAGGGAATCTCCGTGAAACCTCGCAAAGATGAGGTCAAGAAACTCTTCTTTGGATGCCTCGACGTTTTCATCCGGGATGAGAACAAAAGGAGCACCCGAGACATGTTCTGACGGCGTGCCTATCTCTTCCAGAGTAGCAGACTTCTTAAGAAGACTACCATAGCTCCTTGCTCCAGCAGATTCAGGCGAATGCACTTCCTGGGTAGGCGGACTTGCAACTAAAATGAGTACAGGGATAACTACCACATATACCTCCTCATTATTGGTTGGAGTAGAAGTAACAACAGCAACCACAATGGTGGTTAATCCAAACCCAACGACGGGACTGAAGATGAGGAAACTACAACCAAATCCATAGATGAGGCAAATCTGGTGAGACTGATTTCTTCCTTAGCCTTCGATTCAGTCACCATTACCACCTTGGCGGAAATTAAAGCATCAGCACAAGAAGTACTGGCGAGAGTTGGTGACTTCTTCAATGACTTAACGAAAGCAGGCGGTTTCAATGAGCTCTGGAGCCGGGCCAGATTGGAAAACCCATTCAGAGACATGACAGAGGAGAGAGCGAAAAGAAGGAAGGGTGAACTTGCCGGAGCGGCCAGCGGACTTCCAGCGGAGAAGACGAAAGGTTAGAGTTTCGCCTACGACATCACTCGAAAGAGGGGCGCGTCCGTCTCAGGCGTCAGTATTCTCTACAAGGATGCATCATTTCTATATCTCTCTTTACAATATAAACATTTACTTTATACATATATTATTTTGTGATGATAAAAAAAATTCAAATTTCAACCAACAAAACATACTAACACGTAATCTAATGAAAAAACGAGACTAAGCCGCTTTAATCAATATTTTTAAAATTTATGAAAACCTTTGTTACATATTTCATCTCTTCACATGAAAAGTGTTCCAAACAATTGCCTTGGTTGATGTAATAAATATCATACAAATATTTCTAAATAACAACAATCTCTTACAAATATTTATCCTATACGTCTAAAAATGGTCCATAATAAATGTGTTGCATATAAAATCCTTTATATTTTATTTAAAAAGAATTACAAGATTTGAGTCATCAAAATGTATCATCCTTAATAGAATGATTTTAAAGTTTTTTGGAAAAAGAGGTTCGTCCATTTAAACATATACTATACTTCTTATGAAACTAACTATAAAATTAGTTATAAATATACAAATAATAATTTTCCTTCTTTCCTTACATAAAAACTAAGAAATTACCTTATGTGATGAAAATATACAAGGAAATTAATTTTTTTGAATAATAAAAATCTGCTAACAATTTATGTATCATTTCTCATTTTTATTTTCTTTTTATAATATTAAAACTACAGTTTGATCCGCGTCCGAGCGTTTTTTTCTTTCTAAAATTGTATTTGATTTTTGTTTTTATAACAGACATGTTATTATGTTGTTATATAACTCTATGACATTATCATTGATCATGTTAGCATTATTTTTTTTGTCGGTAGCCTATTTAAACTAGATCAAGTGTTGGCCAGACGAGTCAAAACAACCTTGTATGTCTGTTAGCATTATTATATACTAGGTGATTATCCGCGCGTATGCGAAGAGTGAAATTTATATATTAATAATCGTTGAATATTAAGTTGTTGAATATCAGTCATGTTTGTTGATATTTTCTTTTTTAAAAAGTTATTTAATTTCATTTGGCTTCAATCATATCATCGGAATGTTATAATTCACAATCTCACTTCGATATGAAGAATTGTATTTCTGAAATGATATGATCAAATAAAATTTGAGATTCACACTTGTTCGAAATAAACATTACTTGTGTATACAAATTATTTATACAAATTATTATTTATATTTTGTTAATTTACATATTATGGAATAATAAATATACTGAATAATTGACAAGCAATTAACTATTACTTATATAATTAAGTTGGAGTAAGACATATAAATAAAAACAATATCTCTTTTTTATTTACAATAATTTTTGTTGGTAAAAAAAATCAAAACTATCATTTATTTGTTTTTATAGTATACAACTAAAATCAATTGATATTGATATATATATATATATATATAATATACTATGAATATTTATTAATTGAAGCTTCCTAATCAATGAAAAATTTGAAATTAACTTTTTTTATGTATTTTATATATAATATATTTTTTTTAATTTAAATGAGATATATATATATATATATATATATATATTTAATATGAATATATGTTAAATGATATTTCATAATTATATGATTTTATGATCATTTGTATCTTGTTATGACAAAAAGTTAAACCATTGATCAAAAAAATTTTATGTGAGATTTTTGATAGTCTTAGTAATTTATAGTTGTTTAAAAAAAAAAACATAGCATATGAAAAAAATCTATTTTTTTATTATATGATTAATGTGAATGTTTAACCAAATCTAATAGAAGGTTTGAATTGAAAGAGATCGGTCCATAACAAGGCCAATATTGTTTAATTTTTAAACAAACAAGCCCTAAATTGATTCTTTAATGTAAGCACTGCACTAACCCTTCAAGAATATGGTTAATGTGAATGCTTAATGTGATCTGACAAGAATATGGATCCGACAAGAATATGGCTAATGTGAATGTTAACCAAATCTAACAATCATAAAGAATCAATTCAAGGCTTGTTAAACCCACACCTTAACTGCCTCTAAGAAGGCCCATCTTGGGTCTAGATCCATTGCCCAAGTCCCTGTGCTGGTCGCATGGACCCCTTGGCCCATAACCATCTCGGGCCGACCACATGGCCTGTGTGAGAATAGAGTGATTTAATGTCTGGTTTGTGTTGAGAAATGAAGAACAACAAGAACATGAGAGAGAGAATTTCGTGGGGGAGACAAGAGAGAGAGATAAAATTCATTTCCTTGTTTTGTTTGGTTCTAAATACAAGTATATTTAAAGGGAGACAGATCCGCAAGATACTAATAAACGAAGAACTCTAGGAAATGAATAAACAAGTCTCCTTGTGGCAGAATAGCTTGGACAGACTTGGAGAAAGTGACAGCTCTCTAATCTCTTTCTTACTTAAGCCAATATGTGACTTCCCTTTGTATTCTTATTCGAACAACTCATTTTACCAATTTAAATTACTTCAGAGCCTCTTACATACTCATACACGAAATCCCTTCTCCCTTGCTTGCCTTGCAAGATAGGTTAGGTTAAGATGTGTGTTATAGTACACACTTGCTACTTTCTCTATTCGGATGATCTTTTTGTCTCTTTAGCCATTCTTATTTCTTCTTCATGTCAACACTCCCCCCTCAAGCTTTACCATAAAGACTGGTCAATCTTGGAAACCATATAGAACTATCTCAATAAAACCTTAGTGTGAAAAGCTCAATGAGACAAAAACACACGAAGGAAAAAGAGTAGAGAACTTCATGGCAAGAGGATTAGTGACAAGTGAGGTCTATGAGTCCAAGTTTTGAATGAATGAAATCACAAACTTTGGTGCTTGCTCCCTTGGTGAAAATGTCAACTAGCTGGTCTTCAGTTCTAGTGTAGCAAGGGAGGATAATTTGTTGCTCCACAACTTGTCTAACCTTGTGGTAGTCTACTTCAATGTGCTTGGTCCTTTCATGGAATATTGAGTTGCTGGCAATGTTAATGGCAATCTGATTATCACAATGCATTGTGATTGGTGATCTAATCTCAATACCCAAGTCTTTAAGCAGTCCTTTGATCCACACAAGTTCATTTGTGTGCTTCCTCATTATTCTATACTCTGCCTCATCACTTGAACATGAAATCACCTTTTGCTTCTTCCTCTTCCAAGTCACCAAGTTGCCTCCAACAAATGTACAATACCCTGTGGTTGATCTCCTATAAACGCTATCTCATACCCAATCAGCATCACTATATCCTACAATCTCAATTCTTCCATTGCAACCCATCCACACTCCTTAACCATGAGCTTCTCTTTAGATATCTCATGATCTTCTCCACCATGTTCCAGTGATGAACCTTAGGAGCTTGCATATGTTGGCTCACTTGATTTACAACGAATCAAATGTTTGGTCGAGTGATGGTTAGGTACATTAGCTTCCCAACCATCCTTCTATACTTCCTGACATCTTCATATGGCTTGTCCTCAAACTCCCCCTCTCGCAGCACCTTGTATCCATCTTCAAGAGGAGTCTTAGCTGGTATTCCTCCAAGGTTTCCTGCCTCACTCAACAGATCTAGTGCATACTTCCTTTGAGACAGGAAGAGTCCTTCCTTGGATCTACACACTTCAATTCCAAACTTAAGCTCTCTAAGATCCTTGATGTCAAACACTGATTTTAGGAAAGATTTGGTGGCTTGAATCCCTTGTCGTTTCCTGCGATGATGATATCATCTACATACACCAAGATAACAACAACGGTATGTGGACTGGTGAGGGTGAAGAGGGTATGATCAGCTTCAGACTTTACAAATCCCCTTCCATTGAGAGTGGTGCTCATCTTGTGATACCATGCTCTTGGTGATTGCTTCAACCCATATATTGCTTTATTCAGTCTCAATACATTCTCTGGTTTGACTAGGTGTTCTAAGCCATAAAGAGGATGCATGTACACTTCATCTTCTAACTCTCCTTGCAGGAAAGCATTCTTCACATCAATTTACCACAAATCCCATTCCAAATTGAAGGCAAGTGATAGAATGATCCTAATGGTGTGAAGATTTGCTACTGGTGCAAATGTATCAATATAGTCTTCTCCATATGTCTCAGTAAATCTTCTTGCAATCAGCCTTGTCTTGCGTATCTTCACCTTTCCATTTGACAAATACTTGAAGGTAAAAACCCACTTGCTTGTCACTGTGTTCTTCCCTTTTGGAAGCTCAACCTCATACCAAGTGACTTTGACCACCATTGCATTGGTCTCATTTCCAACATAGTCTCTCCACTCGTTATGCTCCACAGCTTCTTCATATGACCTTGGGATATACTCCTGATCCAGTTCACAAATGAACACTTGATGTTATTGTGGATATTAAGCCAAGGAACATACTGTTCGAATAGGCTGAGCAACCGCTTGATAGTTGAAGTAGACTCTTGTGTTAATCCAATTTGAAGGATCCTTCTTCAGTCTTATACTTCTTCTCAAAGGCTGAACCTCTTCTGATTTTTCTTCTTCATCAGATTCTACCTCACCAGGTTGAGAGACTGATTGTTATTGCCTTTCATCCTACGCATGAGCTTATGTACAAATATCTGATTCATGTTGATTGCCCCCTTTAAGATCAGGATGAATGTCTTCCACAACTTCATTAACCCTGATAGGGCCTGATATTTACCACTATTGTACCATGATATCAGCCCTATTTAGAGTATATTATATGTGTTTGGAGTATGTTTAGAGTATTTCAGGTTCAAGTACGTTCTAGAGAACTTTGGTGATTCTAGCGCTTTTAGAGATGCAAACCTGCGCAGATGTGTCAGATTTTTAGCTATGGATGGAGACTTTCCCACGGTGCGATTGAACCGATCTTTTGACAGAAGATAGAGCTTTGATTTAGCTTTCCAATGCCACCGTTTGAGGTCAATCAGGATCCTATATCCAAATCTCTGCATGTTTTACTAGAGAGTGGTCTGCCTGACTCGCGAGAGGAAGCTGTCGAGAGATGAATGAGTGTCGATCGATGGTGCACCCTTAGTGTCGATCGACTGTGATCCCAGAAGACAGGCCCGACTTGTTTCAAGACCGACTAAAGCGTAGAATCCACCATAAATTACCATAATGTCCCTGCACGACTTAAAACCCTATTTATGTGTATGTATGCCATTGTTTAGGCATCAAGATTTCTTTTATTCATTGTTCTAGGGTTGAGAGAGAAGGGAGAAACTCCTTCAGAGTCCTCATGGAACTCCTTTGGTTTTATATTATATTATTCTATTCATCTATAATTTATGTGACAAAGATCCTGCCTGAGTAGATCTCTTGTTAGGTTTAGGGTTTATTAAAATAGAATTGGTAGGATGATTATTAGATCTATCAATAGAATTGTCTTTATTTCTCTTGTTCTAGAGTAGCTAACTAGAACCCTGATTATAGGATAGTTAGGTGCAAGCGAGAGAATGGTCTTCTATCAGAATTAATCCTGTCGAGCTAGGTTGCTAGAAACAAACGATAGTTGATTTAGTTAATTTAGTGAACTTATCGAATTAGGTCATAAAACTTGACTCAAGAGACCATCGATAGACGCCTGATCATTGCCATCGATCGACAGTCATTCCATGTCAACAAGCGAGAGCTGAGACATCAGACTTAGTCAATAGATTAGACTCGCAGCGAGAGCTGGTAGTTTTTTTTACATTGGATATCGAGTTCTATGATTAATACCCTTAGCTTCTATCCTCTATAATCCACTTGCTTGAAACCCTAGATCTAGTTATTTATTATTATTGTTTATTTACTAATTGATAGGGCCTGATATTTACCACTATTGTGACATGATATCAGCCCTATTTATAGTTTATTATATGTGCTTTGAGTATTCTTAGAGTATTTTAGGTTTATGTACGTTCTTGAGAACTTTGGTGATTCTGGCGCTTTTAGTGATGCAGAACTGCGCAGATGCGTCAGATGTTTAGCTATGAATGGAGACCTTCCCACGGTGCGATTGAGCCGATCGTTTGAAAGAATATAGAGCTTTGATTTAGCTTTCTAATGCCACCGTTTGAGGTCAATCAGGATCCTATAGCCAATTCCATGCCTGTTTTACTGGAGAGTGGTCTGTCTTCCTCACGAGAGGAAGCTGTCGAGAGATGAACGAGCGTTGATCGATAGTGCACCTTTAGTGTCGATCGAGAGTGATCCCAGAAGACATGCCCGACTTGTTTCAAGACCGACTAAAGCCTAGAATCCACCACAAATTGCCAGAATGTCCCTGCACGACTTAAAACCCTATTTATGTGTTTGTATGCCATTGTTTAGGCAGCAAGCTTTCTTTTATTCATTGTTCTAAGGTTAGGAGAGAAGGGAAGAACTCCTTCAGAGTCCTCCTGGAACTCTTTTGGTTTTATATTATATTTATTCTATTCATTTATGATTTCTGTGACAAAGATCCTGTCTGAGTAGATCTCTTGTTAGGTTTAAGGTTTATTAGTGGTATTCATGGATTAGCCAGAAATAGAATTACTAGGGTGATTATTAGATCTATCAATAGAATTGTGTTTATTGCTTGTTTTCTAGAGTAGCTAACTAGAACCATGATCATAGGAAAGTTACGCGCAAGCGAGAGAATGGCTTACTACCATAATTAATCCTGTTGAGCTAGGTTGCTAGAAACAAACGAGAGTTGATTTAGTTAATTTAGTGAACTTATCGAATTAGTTCATAAAGCTTGACTTAAGAGACCATCGATCGACGCAGGATCATTGCCATTGATCGACGATCATTCCGCGTCAACAAGCGAGAGTTGAGACATCAGACTTAGTCAATAGATTAGACTCGTAGCGAGAGATGATAGTTTTTTACATTGGATATCGAGTTCTATGATTAATACCCTTAGCTTCTATCCTCTATAATCCACTTGCCTGAAATCCTAGATCTAGTTATTTATTATTGTTGTTTACTTACAAATTGATAGGGCCTGATATTTACCACTATTGTGCCATGATACCAGCCCTATTTATAGTCTATTATATGTGCTTCGAGTATTTTTTAGAGTATTTTCAGGTTTAAGTACGTTTTGGAGAACTTTGGTGATTCTGGCGTTTTTAGAGATGCAAAACTTCGCAGATGCGTCAGATGTTTAGCTATGGATGGAGACCTTCCCACGGTGAGATTGAGCCGATCTTTTGACAGAAGATAGAGCTTTTATTTAACTTTTCAATGCCACCGTTTGAGGTCAATCAGGATCCTATATCCAAATCTATGCCTGTTTTAATGGAGAGTGGCCTGTCTGCCTTGCGAGAAGAAGCTGTCAAGAGATGAATGAGTGTCGATCGATGGTGCACCCTTAGTGTCAATCGACTGTGATCCCAGAAGAAAGGCCCGACTTGTTTCAAGACCGACTAAAGCCTAGAATCCACCACAAATTACCAGAATGTCCCTGCACGACTTAAAACCCTATTTATGTGTTTGTATGCCAATGTTTAGGCATCAAGCTTTCTTTTATTTATTGTTCTAGGGTTAGGAGAGAAGGGAAGAACTCCTTCAGAGTCCTCCTAGAACTCCGCTGGTTTTATATTATATTTATTCTATTCATCTATGATTTCTGTGACAAAGATCCTATCTGAGTAGATCTCTTGTTAGGTTTAGGGTTTATTAATGGTTTGATGGATTAGGCAAAAATAAAATTGCTAGGGTGATTATTAGATCTATCAATAGAATTGTGTTTATTGTTTGTGTCCTAGAGTAGCTAACTAGAACCCTGATCATAGGATTGTTAGGCGCAAGCGAGAGAATGGTCTACTACCAGAATTAATCATGTTGAGCTAGGTTGCTAGAAACAAACGAGAGTTGATTTAGTTAACTTAGTGAACTTATCGAATTAGGTTATAAAGCTTGACTCAAGAGACCATCGAGCGACGTGTGATCATTGCCATCAAACGATGGTCATTCCGGTTCAACAAGCGAGAGCTGAGACATCGGACTTAGTCAATAGATTAGAATCGCAGCGAGAGATGGTAGTTTTTTTTACATTGGATATCGAGTTCTATGATGAATACCCTTAGCTTCTATCCTCTATAATCCACTTGCTTGAAACCCTAGATCTAGTTATTTATTATTGTTGTTTACTTATGAATTGATAGGGCCTAATATTTACCACTATTGTGCCATGATATCAGCCCTATTTATAGTCTATTATATGTGCTTCGAGTATGTTTTAGAGTATTCCCATGTTCAGGTACGTTTTGGAGAACTTTGGTGATTCTGGAGCTTTTAGAGATGCAGAACTGCGCAGATGCGTAGCTATGGATGGAGACCTTACCACGGGGAGATTGAGCTGATATTTTTAAAGACGATATAAATTTGAGTTAGATTTCCGATCCCACCGGTTTGAGGTCCATTGGACGTTTATGTCTAAAGTTATGACCGCTTTACTGAAGAGTGGTCTGTCTCCCTCGCGAGAGGAAGCTGTCGAGAAGATGAAGTAGTTTCGATCGACGGTGATCCCAGAAGACATGCATGACTTGTTTATGGCTGACTTAAGCCCATAAGCCATCAAAAATTACCAAAATATCTATGGACGACCTAAAACCCTATTTATATGTTTCTATGCCATTGTTTAGGCACGAAGCTTTATTTTATCTATTGTTCTAGGGTTAGGAGAGAATGGAGGAAATCCTTCAGAGTCCTCCTGGAACTCCTTTGGTTCTTTATTTGATTTCTATTCTATATCTATTCTATTCATCTATGATTTCTGTGACAAAAATCATGTCTGAGTAGATCTCTTGTTAGGTTTAGGGTTTATTAATGATATTGATGGATTAGCCAAACAATAGAATTGCTAGGGTGATTATTAGATTTATCAATAGAATTTCGTTTATTGTTTTTGTTCTAGAGTAGCTAACTAGAACCCTGATCATAGGATAGTTAAGCGCAAGCGAGAGCATGGTCTACTACCATAATTAATCCTGTTGAGCTAGGTTGCTAGAAACAAACGAGAGTTGATTTAGTTAATTTAGTGAACTTATCGAATTAGGTCATAAAGCTTGACTCGAGAGACCATCGATAGACGCAAGATCATTGCCATCGATCGACGGTCATTCTATGTCAACAAGCCAGAGCTGAGACATCGGACTTAGTCAATAGATTAGATTCGCAGTGAGAACTGGTCGTCTTTTACATTAGATATTGAATTCTATGATTCATACCTTTAGCTTCTATGCTGACATGGTTGTGTTTACTGTTATAGCAGGGTATAAATATCCTAAACAATTAACTATCAGATTAACCCTTAATCCTAACACACAAAACAATACTTTTTCCAAGAGAGATCAAGTGTAGTACGTAGGGATCGAATCTACAAAGAACAATGACACACAATAGATTTCTTATTTCTAAAGACTAAGCTAGGTGATTATATATATATTGGTAACAAGTAATTGGTTTAAGGAAATATTTCTTATCAGAAGGTTTAGATGCAATATGGAAATATGCTAGTAATGTAAATATGCTACTAAACTAACTAGATGTAAATGTAAATATGCTAGATCTAGGGTTTCAGGCAAGTGGATTATAGAGGATATAAACTAAAGGTATTAATCATAGAACTCGACATCTAATGTAAAAGACGACCAACTCTCATTGCGAGTCTAATCTATTGACTAAGTCCAATGTCTCAGCTCTCGCTTGTAGACACGAAATGACCATCGATCGATGGCAATGATCCTGCATCGATCTATGGTTTCTTGAGTCAAGATTTATGACCTAATTTGATAAGTTCATTAGATTAACTGAATCAACTTTCGTTTGTTTCTAGCAACCTAGCTTAATAGAGTTAATTCTGGTAGTAGGCCATGCTCTCGCTTGCGCCTAACTATCATATTATCAAGGTTCTAGTTAGCTACTCTTGAACACAAGCAATAAACACGATTCTATTGATAGATCTAATAATAACCCTAACAATTGTATTGTTTGGCTAATCCATCAATACCATTAGTAAACCCTAAATCTAGTTGATAACCACTCAGACATAATCACGGTAAGAATAGTAATCTAAATATGCATAAATAAAATATTGGGGTTGCAATACAAATCTCCCTAAGAGTTATGAATCTTCTCCCTAAATAAATCCTAAAACTATGATGGAGTTCTGGTGCACAAACAAACAAAGCACACTTACTAGAACCCATCACTCCAGCACTCTCTAGCTTGGTGCAATACATAAAGTATAAATACAAAACCCTAAAGTGTAGGTTAAAAATCGTCGAGGGGTAATCTTGTAATCTTGTGTCATGTCTCTAACTTGGGCTTGAAATCGACTGTCTACGAATTGGTCATCGATCGATGTCAGATGTGCGACATCGATTGATCTTGTTCATGTAACATCGGTCGACGCCAAGGTTGTGTCGTCAATCGACGACAGTCTTGTACTTCGACTCTCACAATGATCAGCTATGTATTATTCTCCTCTAAATGCTCCAACAGCTCCAAGTATGTCCATATATCTCCAAAACGTGCATGGACCTGTAAAGACCTTAAAACATAGCCTAAATACAAATAATAGAGACTAAATAGAGCCTATAACATGGCCTGAAACTGGTAATAAAGAGGCTATATCATATCCTCTATAATTCACTGCCTACAACCCTAGATATAGCTATTTATTGTTATTGTTTACTTACGAGGCAATCAATTATCTGCTATAGTTTATTTACTACTTATTGATCTATTTTACCTTAGATTAATCACGACTATATTGAGTTTATTGTGTGCCCATGCTCCCTGTGGATTCGATCCCTAAATACTACAATTTGACCTCTCTTGGCAAGAGTAGTTCGTAGGGTTAATTTGATAGAGTTTGCATTTGAGGATGTTGCCGGGGAGCAAGGATTCACAATTAGACTTAATTTTTTTGATTTAGTCTAGGTATTTTCTATATTAGTTTACTTACATAATTTTTTTTCTTGTGTTTCAGGTACATACTAGTACCATGAAGAAATTAGGACATGATTTTTGGGTTCTTCAAAAAAGGAACCTGCTGATTCGCGCACGATCCATAAGTCTACGAGGGCAGTCAACACCCTCCAATCAGTGATCGCTAACAAAGAGAACCGAGCATCGATCGACACCAATACTTCACCGTCGATCAATACAAATATCATGACATCGATAGACACACACACTTCGCCGTTGATCGATACTACTTGTGAGAAGTTAGCGAAGGTCAAAGTACTCATACTGAGAGTTGACAAGAATGGCATCTTACGAGACGAAAGAGGTCGTGCGCACAACAGTGCCGGGCAATTGATTCATGCACAGGGGACTACAATCCCTGATGATACCGCTGTTACTGTGAATTATGGGATTGAACGACAAAAGGCACTTAGAGACTACAAAAGGCCTGAGGATTTCTACGCGAAAAGGTTTGCGATGCGTTGTTCTGCACCATAGAGGAATGTCTTTGAGCTGAATCCTACATATATCTCTCATGCGGGTCAACATCCTTTTCATGGTCTTCCTCATGAATGTTCCACTAACGACCTTGAATCATTCGATGATTTAGAGTCGACCATTAAGTGCAATGGAGTCTCTGAAGATTACTACTTCTGCAAACTATTCCCATACTCTCTTGCTGGAGAAGCAACATGTTGGTTCAAGAGGTTGCCACCAGGATCTCTCACTACCTGGAATGACATCACGAACGCCTTCCTCAACAAATTTCTCTATGATACTGAAGCAAATATGAAGATCGAGATGGAAGCTATGCTGAGATATATGGGAGAGGAAGAAGAAGAAGATGGATATGGAGAGCCGAGCAATGTAGAAGAAGTTGATATTATCGATCCAGCCTCGGCGTCAATCAAAACTAAGATCTCAACGTATATCGACCCTAAGACCTCAGCATCGATAACCCCGATTATCGATCGACACCACTCGACATCCATGAAAGATCGAGTTATCTTCACGACATTGCAGACTCGACACTAGAGAGCACCGATGTATCAAGTGGTTATCATGCTCCAGAGAAGAATGAGTTTGAAGTGTTTCATAATCTCTTCGATGGAGGCACCATGATATCAGAGAAGTCTGGGGGAAATAAGAAGAGGAATTGGAAGAAGAGAAAAAGGATCAAGGAAGGTCCTCGGTTATCATTGATTCCCGACTTCTCAGATGGTGTTAGGGAAGTACAAAGTGCACACCAAACGCTTCTTTAATCCATTTGCAAAGCTTTGAGCACCTCTTATTGCTGAAATGATAGACAAAGGAGAAGAGTCTATGGAGGCTTTCACAAAAAGGGTGATGAAGCTGAAGACATTGGACATTGGGAATTTATTTGGAGCAAATCCCCAATCTCATCTGGACTTAATCAGAGCTCCAATACGTCAAGCTAAAGACTATAAAAAAGAGATGAGTGGGAGGAAACCCATTGTTTAGTAAGTTTTAAATTTTATTTTACTTTCATTTATTACTGATTTGTTTTTCGTTTTTGCTTTATTTCAGCTAAGAAAAGGATCTGAGGAAGATAGTTTGCACAGAGCATCGATCGACACTTGATCACTGTCGATCGACGGAGTAACCCAAGTATCGATTGATGGAGTAACCCGAGTACCGATCGATGGAGTAGCCCGAGTATCGATCGATCACCACTTAACTGTGTCGATCGACGGTCACCATCAGCAAGCATGTATATCGTTTTTCCTTCTAAATTTGGTCCTTTCTTCACCAATCTGAGACTGTATAACACTGGTGATAGTGTTGTTTAAGTTTGGGGGAGGTATTACTGATATTGTGTTCTATTTTGAGTAATATTTTCTGTAATTTTTATATAAAAAAAGATGAATAGAGTTGAAACTTCCACTGAAGAATAAACATCGATCGACCATGGATCATAACCATCGGTCGACGCCATCCATCTGCCATCGATCAACACTCTTTTACAGAGTCTGGTATCGAGTTTCTTACTTAAGCTATTTATTTATCATTTGAATTTTTCCTAACCAATCCCGGGCGGAGTACACTGGGGACAATGTAATTTAAGTTTGGGGGAGGTTCGCTAATGCTATTTAATTTATTTTTGAGTTTTATTTACTATATGTATAAGTTTTTCAAAATGTTTTTATAGAGTCAAGAAGAGGACTATGATCAAGACTTACTATTGACTAACCACACTTTAGCACCATTCTTAGAAGTTTGTTTGCAGAGATTACTAGAGATACCAAAGTGGATCGTCCTACCACTATATCACACTTGCTTAGAAAGTTTGAAGGAACCAAAGCTGATTTCACTAATCCTGAAATTATCAAATTGCTTTGGGATTTGGTATACAGTACATCAGATTATTTCTGCAAGTATGGAAGGTAAAAGTACGTGTGCTTCTGATTCCCCTCTCTCTCCCCTTGAGATTAAAAAAGGAGCCGAACAGAATTTGGTGGCTACAACCATTAAAGTTTGATTCATATGATCCTAGAAAGAGATAAATGTCAAAAAGAAGTGAATATTATCTGGTGGCAAAAACCATTAGGGCTTGATTCATGGAAGACTATCCAAATATCTCAGTCAATTAAAAAAATAAAATGATACCCTCAAAAGAAGGGAGACATTCACTGAGAAGAAGTGAGAAGAGAGAGAGGAAAAGAATTAGAGAAGACTGTCTGTGTGTTCAGATACTTGCAGAGGTAAAAGTCCATATATCCTTTGATCGATACTCCCAAGGTAAAGCCTGCACTTTTATTTTATGCAAAGAAATGAAAACAGTAGAGGAGTGAGTAAGACTAATATTCGCTAAGTTGTTGGTAGAATGAATTTGGTTGATGTACTAGGATATGGTATATAAAGTTTGTATGTGATTGACTTAATAGGATGTGGTTGCAACAAAGTAGGGTGATAGTTATACTTAGACATTATGTGAGTCTCCGATTTTTAAAACCTCTTTCACAGGCTTTGTTTGCTTTAGGACAAACAAAAGGCTAAGTCTGGGGGAGTTGATTGGGCCTGATATTTACCACTATTGTGCCATGAAATCCGCCCTATTTAGAGTCTATTAGAGTATTTTCAGGTTCATGTACGTTTTGAAGAACTTTGGTGATTCTGGAGATTTTAGAGATGCAGAACTGCGAAGATGCGTCGGATGTTTAGCTATGGATGGATACTTTACCAATGTGAGACTGAGATGATATTTTTACAGAAGATACAGCTTTCCGGTAGCTTTCCAATGCCACCATTTTGAGGTCCATCAGACGGTTAGATCTAATGTTATGCCATATTTATTGAAGAGTGGTCTGTCTGCCTCGCGAGAGGATGCTGTCGAGAAGATGAATGAGTGTCGATCGATGGCACAGCCTTGGTGTCGATCGATGGTGATCCCAGAAGACAGGCCCGACTTGTTTTATAGCCGACTTAAGCGCAGAAGCCATCACAAATTACCAAAATACCCATGAACAACCTAAAGCCGTATTTTATATGTTTCTATACCATTGTTTAGGCACCAAGCATTATTCTATATATTGTTCTAGGGTTAGGAGAGAAGGGATGAACTCCTTCAGAGTCCTCCTGGAACTCCTTTGGTTCTATATTTGATTTATATTCTATATATATTCTATTCATCTATGATTTCTGGGACAAAGATCATGTCTGAATAGATCTTTTGTTAGGTTTAGGGTTTATTAATGGTATTGATGGATTAGCCAAACAATAGAATTGCTAGGGTGATTATTAGAACTATTAATAGAATTGTGTTTATTTCTTGTGTTCTAGAGTAGCTTACTAGAACCCTGATCATAGGATAGTTAGGCGCAAGCGAGAGCATGGTCTACTATCAGAACTAATCCTATTGAGCTAGGTTGCTAGAAACAAACGAGAGTTGATTTAGTTAATCTAGTGAACATATCGATTAGGTCTTAATGCTTGACTCGAGAGACCATCGATCGATGCAAGATCATTGCCATCGATCGATGGTCATTCCGTGTCAAAAAGTGAGAGTTGAGACATCAGACTTAGTCAATAGATTAGACTCGCAGCGAGAGCTGGTCGTCTTCTACATTAGATATCGAGTTCTATGATTATACCCTTGGCTTCTATCCTCTATAATCCACTTGCCTGAAACTCTAGATCTAGCTAATTGTTATTATTGTTTACTTACCAATCAATCAATTATCTGCTATAGTTTATTTACTGCTTATTAATCTGTTTGCCTAGCTTACTCACGAATGTATTGAGTTTATTGTGTGCCCACGCTCCCTGTGGATTCAATCCCTAAATACTAGAATTTGACCTCTCTTGGCAAGAGTAGTTCGTAGGGTTAATTTGATGGATTTTGCATTGAAATACATAAAAACCCTCATGTCATCAGTTGATACCACTTGAAATCCAACAAAGATAGAGTTGTCTTCAGGACATTACAGACTCAACACTAAAAAGCATTGATGTATCAAGTTGCTATCCTTCCCTAGATGAAGACAAAGAGAACACCATGGAAGATTTCTTAGAGCTAGAGGAATTCTTAGAGCTAAAAGATGGAGAACAACTTGGATATTTGGATCATGATAAAGATATCACTATAGAAGATTTCTTAGAGCTAGAGGATTTCTTGAAGCAATTGGAAGAAGGACAACCGAACGATTTGGGTCATGACTCGTATCATAAGCTTGATGACGATCAACACACTTCGAGAAGAGATCTGGAAACTTCACCAAAAGTTGGCATTGATCGACAACCACCAGAGAGCATCGATCGACAGCCACCAGAGAGCATCGATCGACAGCCACCTAACTTATTCGATCGACACCCCTGGTTGCACGAATTGCCAGGTTACATGAATGATCTGGAACCAGTTGAGGAGAGAATAAACAAGTCTGAGGCCTCACAACTTACTGTCCACGAGCATATAAGACCACCTATCTGCGCATAAGAAGCTGCTGATTTTCACAAAAGAGTGAAGAGGATACATGATCCATTGAAGTCTGAAGTAGAACTACCTATTCCACCCGACATATGTGAGCATCTATGATACTACATTGGGATAGTGGAAGATTCTCTGCATGCAGTTGTCTCTCAAGAAAGATCAGGCCAAGAAGATGATGTTACAAAGGTCTCATCGATAGGCATATCGATCGACACTACTACCTCACCGTCGATTGATACTCATCATGTGTTAGAGAACAAGGGGTTTGAGGTGTTTCAAAGTCTTTTTAATGGAGGCACCACGAGATGAGACAAGTCTGGGGGAAAGAAGAAGAGGATTGGAAGAAGAGGAAAATGATCAAGGAAGGTCCTCAGTTATCATTGATTCCCCACTTCTCAGATGGTGTCAGGAAGTACAAAGTGCGCAGCAGATGCTTCTCGCAGCCATTTGAAAAGCGTCAAACACTCCTTATTGCTGAGATGATAGACAAAAGAGAATACTCTATGGAGGCTTTCACAAAAAGGGTGATGAAGCTGAAGACATTAGACATTGGGAATTATTTTGGAGAAAGTCCCCAATCTCATCATAACTAAATCAGAACTCCAAGGATGGAAGCACCACATCAATGCATTGATTGATGATGAATTTTGGCAGGAAGTTAAGAGAGAAAAGCTCCAAGAAGGACATTTTCGTGTGGAAAGTTTTATGTTATTTGACAGTTCCCATTGGTGCCGACACCAAGCGATGAGCGTTGATCAACAATAATTCCTGTAATATCAGTTGCTTCGTGTGAATCGACTAACGTCAATCGACACAGAGACCAGAGAACCGACCGACAGGAGATAGCGGTATTGATCGACAGTGCGACCTGAGAATCGATCGACAGATGAGAAAACCAGTTTGACCGCTGAGCATCAATGCGAGTTTGATTGTACGTCCAACTGTGACGGTTTCAGAACAGAATACAGACATGTATGAAGCATTGGATCTTGATAGAGAAAATGAAGGACACTCCAAGAGGAAGCAAAATATCCCCAAAACATCAACGCAGAGAAGCCAATGAAAAAGAGATGGATAGCTTTACTAAAAGAGTTTTCAAAATTCCATTAGATATTCCTTTTGATGAAGCTTACATATTGTGGATGTTTTTCAGGGAAACAAGGGACACAGATGATGATATAAAGATCATGTTCAATCATCTCAAAGAGAAGATGAAGTAGGGGACTTGTCTGAGGAAGAAAAGTGATCCTGGGAAGTTCGTGGTTACATGTTTCATCAAGGGCAACGAATATCCCAATGCCCTCTGTGATACTTGATCATCAGTGGGCATTATGCTAAGGACTATGGCAGAGGAGCTGAACCTCAAAGTGGAACACTCCAATGATTCTTTCACATTTGTAGACTGCTCAAAAGTGAACTCAGGAGGGATGGTTAAAGATGTTCCAGTGCAGATTAACAACACCCTAATCCTAGTAGACTTACATGTGACGGATATCAAGATAGATGGAACTATTCACTACTACTTGGGAGAGCATTCATGGCCACTTTGGGAGCTATCTGCGATATGAAGTTAAACAAGTTGTGTCTATCTCTAATTGATCAAAATATTTTATATTAACCTGTTACGAATAAGAACAAAGCTACTCTTATTGAATTGTGTAATGATGCAGAGCTTGTGGCCACATGTTTCTGCGATTATGAGTTCAATGAGGAGTCGTAAGATGGAGCATCAATCGATACCCAGCTCAGACAATTGATCGACGCATTTGTAGTTCAGAAATCGGTCGACACCCAACCTTTGTTATCGATCGATAATCCTACTTCAGAACCGATCAACACCTAGCAGATTTTGAATACAACCCAGCCTACCTCGGGTACGACAAAGATTACAGAGAGAAAGAGATAATCGAGTATCGTGGTATTGCTATGGAAGAGGCTGGTGTTTTCATGTTTCCAATCGAATCGGGAAATCGACATCGATCGACGGTAACCATATGCCCATTGATCGATACTGATGTTAAAGCAGAGTCCGTACTAAATTCAGCAGCAGAACATGAGAAGGAATATGATTATCTACAAAGAGATGAGTTCGATATTTTGAGAGATTCAGAGGGTCACGCAAGAGCTATGGATGGAAGACTTTTACATCTCACCGAGGAAGACATAGCAAAGATACTTGCCATGGCTAATGGATCCGGAAGCCTTCTCGGCCAACAATTTGATTATTGAGCATCGATCGACGGTCACCATACACCATCGATCGACAAACATCAGGCATACCGAGGATACAGTGAAGCTTACGAAGAATACGATGCAGATTACAGAAATGAAGAGCTGATTGAGTATCGTGGACTAGGACCAGAAGACGCTGGCTGGGTAATGAATGCGAAAGTGGGTAATCGAGAATCGATCGACGGCATCTCCTGGCCACCGAACGACATCAGACACAAACCATGACAAGAACTTAAAGCAGAAAATACAAACATTGGTTATCTTTGACCTGATGAGCTTAGAATTTTCAGAGACCTAGAAAGACGTGCATGGGCTCTTTATGGGAGAATTCTACATATATCTAAGGAGGATGTAGCAAATGTCCTTGTTATGGCTAATGGATCAGGAAATTTATTTGGCCAACAACACAACCATCGATCGACGAACAGATCACATAGTCGATCGACATTGAGGAGCAGAAGAATGAGCCGATCCATAATGATCTATACACTTCTAAACGTCCTAGATCGATCGACGACAGTCAGCATGCATCGATCGCCACCACCATTCCATGGGTACACCGGTTTTGTACTTCTAATTCCTATGGTTCAGAAAGTCGAAGATCGATCGTTGGATCAACCCACTATCGATCGACAGTTGTATAGAGCATGGAAAGAGAGCTTATGATGCTGATGGGTATGGCATCTACAGAGATGAGAATGGCAATGCACGAGCTATAGACGGAAGAGTAGTGAATGTGCAAGAAGAAGACATCAAGTTCTAGAGAGAGCTACTATGTTTGAGCAGAGCTACATATGTTTACCAGAACATGCAGCAAAGATCGCTATGTCTATGAAGAAAGAAAAGACATATAGCAGAGCAGAGATTGATGATATTGTGCATGAGATTTACAAAGCTCAAGAGATGTCACTGGATGATTTCTACAAGAGGCTTGATGATGTTTACTATCCTATAGACAAGTGCCTCACCGGCTTGCCTACACGCATGGATGAATTGAAGCAAGATTTGGATACTGTTCAGAGACATCATGCGATTGGAGCAGACAGACTTACATCGATCGACGGCAGCATCAAGCCATTGATCGATACTGAGATAGACAGACAGAAAACAACACCAGAAAAACAATTTTAAAACATGTTCGATGAGATTGCTTTTTCTCAGAGCCTGATGAAGGAAGATATTTCTCAGCAACTGGAGGATATAACAGTGGCTACAACTGTCAGACTTAGAATGCTACATCGCAATATTGCTAATCTACAAAGGATAATGCATTCATCTGAGGTTGCTGGGGAGATTATAAAGAATGAGAAAGCCATAGGAGATGAGGCAATGAGAAGCTTCATTGGTACATGTTTTCATAAGAGCAACGAAGATGTAGATACTTGTTTTCCAAGTGTTGATCCACCTCCATACTAGTCAGAAAGTTAAAAACGTCGAGCTTAAGACTATAACCAAGCGCTGAGTGGGAGGCAACCCACGGTTTAGTAAGTTTTCATTTGGTTTTTACTTATACTACTACTTATTTCAGTGTTTATTATGTTTTGAAGGTATAGCAAACTGTTCGAGTCCACTATTGGTCGATACCATCAGCTTATCATCGGTCGACGGCTTTGATGGTCTACCATCGATCGACACTCACGTCATTCCATCGATCGACATTCAAGTCGGAGTTTTGTATACTCGACTTTCTCTAATACTTTTTTACTTATGATTTGATTTTTCCTAACCAATCCGGGATAGATTACACTAGGGTTAGTGTAATTTAAGTCTGGGGGAGGTTCGCTGATGCTATTTGATTTGTTTTGAGTCTTATTTACTATATATATATAAGTTTTCAAAAAGTTTTATTGAGTCAAGAAAGGGACTATGATCAAGATTTATTATTGACTAACCACACTTTAGCACGATTTTTAGAAAGTTGTTTCCAGAGATTACTAGAGATACCAAAGTGGATCATCCTGCCGCTATATCACACTTTCTTAGAAAGTTTGAAGGAACCGAAGCTGATTTCCAACACTAATCTTGACATTATTTTCTTTCTTTGGGGCTTGGTATATAGTGTATCAGATTCCTTCTGCAAGTTTGTAGGTACAAGTCATTGCACCTTTGGTTCCCTTCCCTTCTCTCTCTCTCTCTTCAGCATCGACCTAAAAACTTAAAAGATTGAGATGATTTCCTGAGATGCAGAGGGGTAGGTACATTACCGATGACCCCTATTTCTAATTAAGAGGAATGATCACAATTCGGAGGAATGATCACAATTCGGAGGAATGATCACACATTGCTGGAAGCGAGGGGTAGGTACATTACCAATGACCCCACTATTCGCCTACAACTTTTCCCGAAAAGCAAAAGTGAAAAGAAAAATGAAAAGAAAAGAAAATAAGAAGAAAATCGAAAAGAAGATGGCATAATGTTTGTGTTAAAAATTGATCATTGGATTTGCGATCTAAAAAGATTCAGAGAAAAGAGAAAAGAGGGAAGAAAGGGATCAGAGAAGACTTTGTGCATGGTTGTCCAGAATTGCAGAAGTAAGAGCCCATGTGTCATTTGATCGATTCTCCCAAGGTAAAGCCTGCACTTTTATTTTATGCAAAGAAATGAAATCAGTAGAGGGGTAAGTGAGGCTAGTATTTGCAAAGTTGTTGGTATAATGGATTTGGTTGCTATACTAGGATATGGTATATAAAGTTTCTCTGTGATTGACTTGATAGGATGTGGTTGCAACAAAGTAGGGTGACAGTTATACTTAGACATTATGTGAGTCCTCACTTTTCAAATCTCTTTCGTAGGCTGCCTTGTTTGCTTGAGAACAAACAAAAGGTTAAGTCTGAGGGAGTTGATATGGCCTGATATTTACCACTATTATGCCATGACATCCCGCCCTATTTAGAGTCTATTATATGTTCTTGGAGTATGTTTTAGAGTATTTTCAGGTTCAGGTACGTTTTGAAGAACTTTGGTGATTCTGGAGCTTTTAGAGATGCAGAACTGCGAAGATACGTCAGATGTTTAGCTATGGATGTAGCCCTTACCACAGTGCGATTGAGCTGAGAATTGGCAAGAATATATATATATTTGAATTATCTTTCCAATGTCACCGATTTGAGGTCAATCATGATCATACATCCAAAGTTATGCCCGTTTTACTAGAGAGTGGTCTGTTTGCCTCGCGAAAGGAAGATGTCTAGAGATGAATGAGTGTCGATCGACGGCACAGCCTTAGTGTCGATCGAAGGTGATCCAAGAAGACAGGCCCAACTTGTTTCAATACTGACTAAAGCCCAAAAGCTATCACAAATTACTAGAATGCCCATGTACGAATTAAAACCCTATTTTGTGTGTTTCTATGCCATTGTTTAGGCATCAAGCTTTCTTTTCATCATTGTTATAGGGTTAGGAGAGAACAGAGGAACTCCTTGAGAGTCATTCTGGAACTCCGTTGGTTTTATATTATATCTATTCTACTCATCTATGATTTCCGTGACAATGATCATGTCTGAGTAGAACCCTTGTTAGGTTTAGGGTTTATTATTGGTATTGATGGATTAACCAAACAATAGAATTTCTAAGGTGATTATTAGATCTATTAACATAATTGTGTTTATTTCTTGTGTTCTATATTTGCTAACTAGAATTAATCCTGTTGAGCAAGGTTTCTAGAAACAAACGAGAGTTGATTTAGTTAATTTAGTGAACTTATCGAATTAGGTCATACAACTTGACTCAAGAGATCATCAATTGGTGCATGATCATTTCCATCGATCGACGGTCATTCCGTGTCAACAAGCGAGAGCTAAGACATCGGAATTAGTCAATAGATTAGACTCGCTGTGAGAGCTGGTCGTCTTTTACATTGGATATCGAGTTCTATGATTAATACCCTTAGCTTATATCCTCTATAATCCACTTTCCTGAAACCCTAGATCTAGCTATTTTTTATTATTGTTTACTTACTAGTCAATCAATTATTCGCTATAGTTTATTTACTGCTTATTAATCTATTTGCTTAGCTTAATCGCGATTGTAATGAGTTTATTGTGTGCCCATGCTCCATGTGGATTCGATCCCTAAATACTATAATTTGACCTCTCTTGGAAATAGTAGTTTGTAGGGTTAATTTGATAGAGTTTGCATTGAAATACATAAAACCCCTCCTGTCAAACCCCATCTTCATCAACTATAATTTCTGGACCAGATGCTGCTTTAGGTGGAACACCCTTGTTTCCTGATTCTCTGGAGGCATGCTAATAACAAGGTTCTCCAATATCATCCTGAGACTGGTGGTTTGTTCTGATGATTGAGATAGATCTTTCAAGTCATCCCAACTCTTCTCCTCATAGTATCCCTTAGGGCCACAAATTTCACATCTATTAGACTAAAACCCTCCATATCACTGGATCATAACACTTATACCCTTTTTGTGCTGGAGAATAGCCAATGAACATAGCCTTTGAACTTCTGGCATCTAACTTGCTCCTCTGTTCCCCTGGTATCAATACGAAGCAGAGGCAGTCAAAGACACACAAATGATTCAATGATGGCTTGTTGTTGTTTAGTACCTAAAATGGAGACAGGTCATTGAGTATCTTAGTAGAAATCATGTTGATAAGAAGATAACAAGCAACCATCACATCATCACTCCAAAATCTTTTTGGGACATTGGTATGGAACATTATTGACCTTGCTACCTCCATCATATGCCTATTCTTCCTCTCAGCTACTCCATTTTGTTGAGGAGTATAAGGACAACTTGTCCGGTGTATGATCCCATGTTGAGCTAGATATTGCTTGAATGCTTGACTTGTGTACTCTCCACAATTATCTGACCTAATGATTTTGAGTTTGGCACTGAAATGGTTGGTGAAATGGGTCTGGAATTTTTTGAAAGCTTCAAGCACTCTATCCGTAGACTGAATCAGTGTCACCCAATTGTACTCAGACTTCTCATCAATGAAAGTCATAAAATATTTGTGCTTCTCTCTGGACAGACATGGAGCAGTCCACACATCAGAACGAACAAGGTCAAAGCACTTCTCATATATTGTGCTGGACCTTGGAAAGATTGTCCTACAATGCTTCCCTAAGATACATGCTTCACACCCATCATTTTCAAACACCACACCAGGAAGCATCAGATTTAGAGCTTTAGCATGAGGATGTCCCAATCTGGCGTGCCATGTATTTCCATCAACCACAGTAGATGTACTGACCATGCGTATAGAAGGAGATGATTATGTCATTTGGAGATGAAAAAGCTCATTATGGATGTGTCTTGTTCCAATCACCCGCCCTGTCTTTAGATCTTGAAACTCAACATCATCAGGTCTGAAGACAACTTAACAACTCAAATCAATTGTGGCCTTCCTTACTGATAACAAGTTAGATGTAAAGTGAGGCATATATAAAACAGATGATTCCCTATCAAACAACTTAAGGTTCTTTATCCCTTTTATCTTAACCTTATCTCCATTTGCTATAATCACATTCCATGAGGCAGACTTGACATCATTAATCAAATTCCTATCACTAATCATATGGTGACTAGCTCCTGAATATATAATGATGGGTTTAGAGTCAAGAAAATGTGTACCAGCCTTCTTGGATGAGATAATGGCCTTGACAGTCTTGATGAATTCATTCAAGTCACTCCTGGTCACTAGGCCATCAATGCTAGTCGCCCCATCCTTACTTTTCCATGTTCCTCCTTCATTTAAATTACTGATGAAAGCTGAATACATGGTTTTACCTTCAATCGTTTGATGCTCAATCTTCTTGAGCTGCCTTCTGGACAACTTAATATCCACCACTCTTGACTTCAGGTTCTTTCTTCTATGTTGTTTCTTAGCTTTCTTATACTCTCAAAACAAAACCACTCTTCCTTTATTACTTGAATGTTCTTTGTTGGGCGAGCAAGCTTTTATTCATTCTCAAAGAGTGTGTGAGTGACTTGTTCTTCTGGATAAGAGCACACACATCCTCTACACTAGGAAGCTTATCTTCTCTTAGAACATGCTTGATAATATGATTAAATGAAGGCTTTAGAGTCAGTAGTAGACTAAAGACCATATCTTATTCTTGTCTTTCTCTAAAGACTTCAGGATCACTAGAGCTTGGTCTAAGCATGTTAAGCTCTGACCATAAGCTCCTAAGCTTCCAAATATGCTGGTTGAACTCGCCTTCATCTTGTTTCAGGTTGTTGATATCTTGTTTGACATCAAACACCCTGCTTAGATTAGATATGTTGCCATACACCTTCTGAAGTGTATCCCACAATTCTTTGAAGTTTTGCAATAGGAGTAAGCTTCCAGGATAGATGACTCAAGGCTGTTTTGAATGATGGACAACACCATAAGATCCTCATGATCCAATTTTCCATCATCAGCCAGCACCACATCTTTACCATCCTCTCCTAGGCTGGTTTTCTTTGGAGGTTTGTCATCACACCCATGTGACCAGAGACCTTTCCCCCCCAGAGTAGTCTTGATAAGGCTAGACCACAGGAGATAGTTAACTACCTTGAGAGTAACTGGAATCACCTCCATTTTGAATTTTCTATCAAGAACACCTCAAGAACAGCTCATGAACATCTATTATCCAATGGGTAAAAGAGTGTTTCTAAGAGAAATTTTAAAAATCAGAATGAAACATAACAGATTTGCGGAAGTAATGTAAGAGAATGATGAGAATAAGGTCTCGAGAGATTTTTTTCTCTGATACCATGTGAGAATATCATGATTTAGTGTCCCGTTTGTTGAGAGAAATGAAGAACAACAAGAACATTAGAGAGAGAGAGAGAGAGAGAGAGAGAGAGAGAGAGAGAGAGAGAGAGAGAGAGAGAGAGAGAGAGAAAATCTATTTCCTTGATTTGTTTGGTTCTGAATACAAGTATATTTAAAGGGAGACAAATCCCCAAGATACACTAATAAACAAAGAACTCTAGGAAATGAATAAACAAGTCTGGTTGTGGCAGAATAGCTTGGATAGACTTGGAGAAAGTAACAGCTCTCTAATCTCTTTCTTACTTAAGCCAACATGTGACTTTCCTTTGTCTTCTTATTCCAACAACTCCTTTGACCAATTTAAATTATTCCAGAGCCTCTTGCATACTTAGAAACGAAATTCCTTCCCCCTTGATTGCCTTTCAAGATAGGTTAGGCTAAGATATGTGTTATAGTACGAACATACCACTATCTCAGCTCGGATGATCTTCTTGTCTCTTCAGCCATTTTTATTTCTTCTTCACGTCAACAACCCAACCACGGCCCGGACTAGGCCCAACTGTCCAAGACCCGAACACTCCATCTTGCTGCGATGAGCTGATCCCTAGATGGTACAGATGAGTGAGCTAGTAGTCCAGCTGGTGGAGCTGACTCTACTCACTGTGAGCTAAACCGAGCTTGGTCGAGCTTAGCCCAGCTGATCGAGCTTCCAATTCACATTGCCCATCTACCGTATCACTCGTTCAGCTTGTCTATTCTTGCTTCCTTCTGTATTTGGTTAAGTCTTATAATAATAAATTTAACCTTCTTCTTCAGCCATGGCACCCTTGCCTTTGGGTCCTATAACCGGCTGGTTTGTTTCCTCGAACCATGGCATGTCCCATCGATCTTATCCAGGTTTGGGGGTATTACAAGTCTCCCCCACTTGTGAATGGATTTGTCCTCGAATCCGATCCAAGAATGTCTTCCTCCATAAACTGCTTAAACCATTTGGATAATTATCTTTTATTCAAGCCTTTGTTTCCTAAGACAAAACTTGTGGCACATGATCCAATCTTTCTAATTTGTGATCCTAGTATCCACCAAGTGTATGTATTTCGCTTGAATATTGTATTTGTTAGACTTTATTCTCTCTCTGATCCTAGTCCTTCAGACTCGATCTCATAATCCCGACTTTAGTCTTATCCAGACTTGGTCTTAATGTCTCGACCTTATCCCATTCTAGACACAATCTAGTATCTCATGATCTTAGTCAATCATGACCAGATCATACATCATAGTTTAACGACTAACCCATTACAGTTCCTAAGCCACTTGAGGCACCACTCGATTTTTGGTTGATTTATTCCCAATCTCAAGCCGCACGATGCACCAACAAGTCTTAGTGAACCTTTCCAACTTTTAGAGTACTCGTATTACCATGAGGCCTAACAGATTGTTCAGACCCTTCAATAGATCATGGAATCTAACCAAAACTTATTGGATCATCCCTTAACCGACCACAACCTTTCACAGCTTCGCCACATTTCAATCTTAGTCCTTACTAGACTAATTCTCTTATTCTTGACTTATGTCCATCACCAGATTTTGTCACACTTTGATATTGGTCCGTTCATGGACTCGATAAAATTGTCATCCTCGTCCATTACAAGAGTCAACCATATTGCGGTTCTGGTCCACTCCGGAACTCGTCCATCACCAGATTTCGTCATACTTTGATATTGGTCCGTTCATGGACTCGATAAAATTGTCATCCTCGTCCATTACAAGAGTCAACCATATTGCGGTTCTGGTCCACTCCGGAACTCAATCATCTCACCCCAACCATAGGTCGCTCTATGACTTGGTTGTATTGCGATCTTTTTCCCTCACTGGACTTGATCGTCTCGTCTTGATCATATTCAATCACGATTGGATCTCACTCAGACTTGATTGCGTAAGCCAACCCTGGTCCTTCCCTGGACTTGATTACATTACCAAACCTGGTCCTTCTCATGCAATTCTTCCAATTGCTTCTTTCACGCAATTAAAAGTTCTCACGCGGTAAGGAATTTTAGACATTGGGGCCATCCCCTGTTCCAGTTCTATTGTAAATGGATCCGGCCTGTCAAGGGGTAAGCCCTTAAGCGTCTGAAACACATCCTCAAACTCTCTGACCACTGGAATCCCATCCGGGTCACCACCCCGCTCGACTCCCTTGGTGGCGATTGTGGCTACGTAAGCCTCACAACCTCTCTCCAGCATCCTTCCCGCATGAACTTCTGAAACCACCAAGATCCCTGAAGCTGGATTTATTCATTTGAACTCGATCGGATTCTGTCCACCCTTAAATCGTCCAAGCCCATGATGGTAGTTTATGGTGGCCCGATACTTTTCCTAACTAGTCCATACCTAAGATCACCTAGTGATTCTTTAGGGGGACAACAATTAGATCCACATGTATAACCCTGTCTTGGATCTTCACTGGAATTCTTTCAATAAGTCCTAGTGAAAGCATTACTTGGCCTCCAGAAGCATTTTCTATCCTGCCACATTCCCTGGTTCCCATTTGGAAAATTCCGTTT
The DNA here is from genome assembly GCA_905132885.1 of Moricandia moricandioides. Lineage (NCBI taxonomy): Eukaryota > Viridiplantae > Streptophyta > Magnoliopsida > Brassicales > Brassicaceae > Moricandia > Moricandia moricandioides. The sequence continues at coordinate 195,444 of CAJHQQ010000109.1, read as the reverse complement.
CCAATCATCTCCGGACTCACAAAACTATGTGTAGCCCCTGAATCTAAGAGCACGGGTGTTTCCACACCACCAATCACGCCAAACTGATCGAGCCACCAAAGGATCCATCTTAATCCCTTAAGGAGTAAGGCCTTATCTTGGTCAAGTCATGGTTCGATCATACAATCCATGAGTTACTCTAACTTAGACGACTTGTCACATCACCCAAGCCGCTCAACCATACGCATAGCCTACATTAAACCGATTCACGCCATCATGTTGTAATCATACAACCTTGTCAACTTATGGAATATATCTCAATTCATGACCACACCATGAAGAACGTCCCATAATACCCCTCATTGTGTTGCCAATCACTTAATACTTCCATTTCCATTGGGTACCTATATGAGTAGGATCTTGGTTTCATCACACATTTGGAGAACGTCCCATACCATTCCCAAAGTGTCACACTTTTACGAATGCTGACACCATTCACAAGAGGATTTATAATACAACTCAACCCCATCATACTAGAATACAAACATCACTTTCCTTCAAGACCGTTCATACTTCTTATTAACTATATTGACTAACCCTCTAGTATAAGACTCTTTCCCCTGGAGATTGTATATTGGATAATCTGGTTCGTCTCATAACTTCCCTATTCTAAAGCACGATACCTAACTTACCTCAACTCTCACTTGTCTCACCCAAACTAAGGTTTTATAATCAACTTAGTTTCTTCAGAAAAATGTCGGTTTGAACTTAACATCTTTAAGCACCGTCCTGAACAGAATTAAGCATGCTCTGATACCAACTTGTAATACCCAAACCTGGCTAACCAGGCCACGATCAAAGGCCTACGTCGCTCCGTCCACTTACGGGCCGGACCTCTCTATTCATTGAACCCTTCTTAATTAATTTCGCCCTTAGGCGTGGGTTCACTTAGACCTAAGCTAAAGACTACCTAGTCATTTCCTAGCTTAGATCATTTCTAACAATATGCAGTGAAATATAATGATTTAACCCTTGATCTAATCCCATCAAGTACTCGTCCGGTCTAATTGTCTAAGACATGGTCATTTCACTTAACTAGCATTTCAGCTTATAGACCAATCCTTGACATGGTTCAATTCAAATTAATATGTGGTTCCATTACAATAAACCATTCTACCAGTATCCTAGCAAGTTACTAATCTATCCAAGTAATTAGTAATTCATATCTTTGCCACATCCACGGAGCTTGTTAGCTCATTGGTCCTCCATTGATCAGAACTACTCTTGCTTGTCAATAGAACAATTCAACTCATTAAGACTCCTCTTGGTCTGCATTAAACAACTCCCTTTGGTACTTAGTCATTCAGCCATCCATCCCCACAGACTATGTAACCATTGAGAAGTCTTCAACGGTTAATGATATGCATCCGGATCATGCATCATCCTTTTGCCTCAACGGCTTATCACATCATGTCCATCCTCTTGACTAACAATTCCCAACAGATACTAAGTCAATCAACTAACCAGCCCACATGACTTGGATTCATTGAGTCTTCACTCCGGCTTGACCGGCCATGGAATAACATTCCAACGAACCGATCAGCCTTGCCTTCCAAACCACTGCATCTCTGATCAAGTTAGAGCCAACCCTTTGATCAATAATCTATAGATCAAGATGCCAATACTCAACTATAATCACACCATACACGGCCCTCCTTTCAGTACTTATGGTCCACGACTCATAGCACTATCCATACTCTTCCTCATGGCTCTTAGCTAATCCTTTGGCCTTGTTTACCAACACCAAGGTTGATATCAAACATTCCTTATGGTCACTATAATTTACCCGACCTTGATACATAAAGAAGGTAGGACCATCGATCCGGATCACCCATGGATCATGGATTAACCACCATTCCTTACGCACCTCTTGTCTCCTATTAATCCAAGTCGCATCCTTCCAAATGACTCGTGCCTCTTTGTTAGGACCACACCATACCATTAATACAAGTCCAGATTATGGTTAATATATTTAGCCATCAATAGCCTTTATAGACTATGCGGCCCAAAAGTTTATCTTACAACAATTTCCGATCACTCAGTTATCTTTCATAATTAATGACCTTGGTGAAAGGTCACGACTCTTAATATTTGGCCCATGATGAAAACCATTCAGACACAAAAATATATCACATTCTAATGGGTCAGGCCGTGATAGACTCAAACCAAGTTTCCATAACTCGCTCCATATAATCTGGTAGATGCATCGCATCTGAGCATTACTCCATATGATCGAGTTAGACCAAACTTGATCCACTCCATACCAACCATTACTCGGCCCATTCATAAACTTCAGGGATCCTGAGATCACATCTAAGTACAACCCGATACACTTATACCATAACCGTATTGCCCTTGGTATGACCAAGCCATCGATATACCAAACCGATCCACACCATGGTCGATTGGCACTGGCCCAGGACTTGGAAGAAGTACCATGTAAGGACCAACAAGCAACCGGATTGATACCTTAGTCTAAAGAGACCATCTGGTCCATGGTTGGTTTCATTTGGCCATGACCTTGGCTTAACACTAAGACATTCCCACAAGAAGAAGAAGAAGAAGAAGAAGAAGAAGAAGAAGAAGAAGAAGAAGAAGAAGAAGAAGAAGAAGAAGAAGAAGAGAAGAAGAAGAAGAAGAAGAAGAAGAAGAAGAAGAAGAAGAAGAAGAAGAAGAAGAAGAAGAAGAAGAAGAAGAAGAAGAAGAAGAAGAAGAAGAAGAAGAGAAGAAGAAGAAGAAGAAGAAGAAGAAGAAGAAGAGAAGAAGAAGAAGAAGAAGAAGAAGAAGAAGAAGAAGAAGAAGAAGAAGAAGAAGAAGAAGAAGAAGAAGAAGAAGAAGAAGAAGAAGAAGAAGAAGAAGAAGAAGAAGAAGAAGAAGAAGAAGAAGAAGAAGAAGAAGAAGAAGAAGAAGAAGAAGAATTCAAATGTAAAAGGGAGAAATGGACATAACCGGTCACCCCTGGCATTAGATCCGATCGAACCACCAGATGGTCTAAACTGATAGTTCAATGATTACTACACTAACCTTGGATGTGCTCTCTCGTGTGTTAGAGCCCCTATCCAGGAATTTCTCCTTGCCTCTTTTATTCATACCGGTCGGCCTTTCCTTGCCACAATCGATCATTCTTGTTGGATCCACCGAATCACCAATATCGGCCTTGCTATGGGCCGATCTATTTCTCTTTTTCTTTCTCTTCTCCCTCTCGACTTTCTCTATTTATTAATCTGTAAGAGACAGTCATACTGTCCCCAAGCCCACGAAATTTCCCTCCTTTTATAGAAAAATGGCAGTTACCCATGACTTTCTCTATGTATTAGGTTGCATCTGTTTGGTATCATTTCTGGCCATTGATCTAATCAATGGTACAGATCGGACCCTTCACCTATGGAAGTTACCCACTCAATTAAATGCCCCTAATAATTCCCATCTTGGGACTTGACCCATTGGCCAAGCCCTTGTGCTGGTCACATGGACCCCTTGGCCCGTAACCATCTCGGGCTGACCACATGGCCCCACGGCCCAAACCCGGCCAAAATTTTCTGAGACCCAAACACTACATCTAGCTGGGATACGTAGCTGGTATAGATGAGTGGGCTAGTAGTCCAGCTGGTGGAGCTGACTCTAGTCAGTGTGAGCTAAATCGAGCTTGGTCGAGCATACCAAGTGATCAAGCTTCCAACTCAATTGCCCGGCTACTGTATCACTCGTTTAGGTTGTCCATACTTGTTTCCTTATGTATTTGGTTATGTATTATCATAATAATGCACTTAACCTTCTTTATAGGGCATGGCACACTTGCGTTGGGGTCCTATGACCGGCTCGTTCGTTTCCTCGTACCATAGTCTGTTCCATCGACCTTATCCAGGTCTGGGGGCACTACAGGGTATAACACAACGTCAAACGGGTGTGACACATACAATTGGTTGAGGTGTTTGTGTTGACATGGCCACCATCTCCTTCATTGATCCACTTTGAGGTACCCGCAACACGTGCCCCATCAGCACTTGTTTCATGTTGCTCATTGGTTCCATAGGAGAGGTGAGCTCTTGCATCCTTGTCCTTCATGAACTTAGTTGGCTTCAAGTGTGGGTGTAATATATAACACTTACTCTTCTTTTGTCCATGCCGCTTACAATGATTACATATCCCATTGAACTTCCTTTCTTCAAACCAGTTGTGCATGACTCTGTTTTCTTGAGGAATTTCAACTTGATTGGCTAGAGAGAGCTCTCCTTTACCTCCAAAGAGTCCAAGAGACCCTTGCTCCTTCTGAATTTGGGTGAATACATCCTCTAGATCAGGAAGTTTCCCGGCCCTAAGTAAATGCTTGATCATATCATTGTAAGTGGGATTTAAGGTCAGCAAGAGGCCAAAGACCTTGTCTTGCTCTCTTCTCTCATTCAGCTCATCTTGGTCAGCAGTGTTTGGCCTCAACATCTCCAGCTCTGACCATAAAGCCCTAAACTTTCCCAAGTGTCTTGTAAACTCCATGTCCTCTTGAACCAGATTGTTGATTGCCCTCTTCACCTCAAACACCCTACTCAGGTTTGAGATGTTCCCATACACCTTCTTGAGTGTATCCCAAAGATCTTTTGCCTTCTCACAGTAGATATATGCCTCCAAGATTGAGGGATCCAACGAGCTTTGGAGAATAGACATAACCAACATGTATTCTTGCAACCACTTGTCCTCCTCGATTGTGAGATCCTTCTCATCATTTTCATCCTCATTAATGAGTTTTGGAGCTTCACCAAACGTGATCTGTCCCCACAAACCCTTACTCCCCAAAGCAGTCTTCACCAACCGAGACCATAGGAGGTAGTTTCCTCCCTTGAGTGTAACCGGATCCACAACCTTGTTGTTTTCCATCTTGATTGTCTTGAACAAAGGATGAGATCCAAAAGTCTTGTGTCTTTTGCGAGAATCAAACCCAGATTATGAGGAACCTGGCTCTGATACAATAAATTGTTTTAGATAATCTTAGGTTTGATGATAGTTTAGAGATTAGAAAGAAGGCCTAACCAAAGAACAAGTCTAAAATGTAATCATGTTTAGGAGTCTGAGAGAATATTATGAACTGTCTGATTTATTCATTAATATTAGATTACAAATATATAGAGTAGAGGTTATGACGAGGGTTTGTTTTTATGTTCTAATAGGGTATAAATATCCTAAACAAATAGCTGTCAAATTAACCCTTAATCCTAACACACAAAATAATACTCTTGTCAAGAGAGATCAGGTGTAGTACTTAGGGATCAAATCAACAGCGAACAATTGCACACAATAGATTTCTTATTTCTAAAGACTAAGCTAGGTAACTATATATATTGGTAGCAAGTAATCAGGTCAAGGAAATATTCCTTATTAGAAGGTATAGATGCAATATGGAAATATGTTAATAATGCAAATATGGAAATATGCTAATAATGAAAATATAGAAATATGCAAATAATTTAACTAGATGCAAATATAAATATGCTAGATCTAGGGTTTCAGGCAAGTGGATTATAGTAGATAGAAGTTAAGGGTATTTAATCATGGAACTCGAAATCTAATGTAAAAGACACCAGCTCTCGCATGCGCGTCTAATCTATTAACTAAGTCCAATGTCTCAGCTCTCACTTGTTGACACGGAATTACCATCGATCGATGGCAATGATCCTGCGTCGATCTATGGTTTCTTGAGTCAAGCTTTACGACCTGGTTTGATAAGTTCACTAGATTAACTAAAACAATTCTCATTTGTTTCTAGCAACCTAGCTCAACAGAATAAATTCTGGTAGTCGACCATGCTCTCGCTTGCGCCTAACTATCCTATTATCAGGGTTCTAGTTAGCTACTCTAGAACACAAGCAATAAACACAATTCTATTAATAGATCTAATAATGACCTTAACAATTCTATTGTTTGGCTAATCCATCAGTACCATTAATAAACCCTAAATCTAGTTGGTAACTACTCAGAAATAATTAAAGTAAGAATAATAATCTGAATAAAATGCATAGATAAAATATTGAGGTTTCAATACAAATCTTCTTAAGGAGTTATGAACTTCTCTCTAAATAAATCCTAGAACTATGGTGAGGTGGTGCACACTTAGCCCTCTCACTCACACACTTTTGGCACTTTGCACCAAACACTCACCAACACCAAGCACACCTTTTTCTGTGCAATACATAAAGTATAAATATAAAACCCTGAAATATAAGTCAAAACTCGTCCAAGGGTAATCTTGTAATCTTGTGTCATGTCTTTAACTTGGGCTTGAAAGTCGGATGACTGCGAATTGGACATCGATCGATAGCAGAGGTTCAAAATCGATCGATCTTGGTCATGTAACATCGGTCGACACCAAAGTTATGTCGTCGATCGATGGTAATCTTTTACTTTGACTTTCCCAATGATCAGCTACGGATTATTCTCCTCTAAATGCTCCAAAGCTCCAACTATCTCCAAAACGTACCTAGACCTGTAAAGACCTCAAAACATAGCCTAGACACACACATGACAGACCCTAAATAGAGCATATAACATGGTCCAAAACTGGTAATAAATAGGCTATATCAGGTTACAAGAGTTTTCAGAAACAAAGAATGGATCATGTGGTCTAATATAGGTGTGGAGCGCCTAATTTGAATTGTAGGCAAAGAGAGCCATTCAAGTGGTATCTAGCATCTTTGACCAGATAATGGTTACTTTCCAGCTGTTCCAGCCTGTCAAGGCTTATCCTTTCTTCCTTTGCCATGGATGGATAAGGGTAAATACCCAAGGAGAGGCGCATGGTAACTCCTTCCTTTACTCGTATGATCTTTTACCATTTTACTGTCCCAACCATTCTTCTCCCATTCTTTAATCCTCTTACCCCAAATATGTACCTCAACTTAACAACTCACGAGTTTATACGAAATCAAGCCAATCCATATGACGGTATGTCTTTTATATTGTAGGAAAAGATAAATGTCAAATTCAAAAGTTGAATGTGAAGTTTCTGAAGACAAACACGAAGATCGAAGAAAAATGGAATATTCTCAGAAAGCGATAAACTCGATCGAGGGCAGAAAGGAAAAGAGCAAACTGCCTCTAGGTAGAGTATATAAGGATGTCAAGATTGAAGGTGCAAAGGACACACAATTTTTTACTCAGAGCAAACATAGCACTTAGGGAAATTTAGGCATATTTCCGTTTTTATGTTATCGAGCTGCGATTCAACTAGGTTAATCAAGTCTTACAAGGTTAGAACTAGGAACTCACCGACGGCTCTTACCGCCTAGGCTTTACCTGTTGTAACGCTCAAATCATAGATTCAGAATAAGATCTTCTTTTCTTTCTTTTCGTTTTATTGATTCGTAAAAAAATTGTTTGTTCTCATTGTTTGATTGCTTGGCATGTGGTTTATTAGATATCCGGGACCTCTGGGAAAGTTAGGTTTACTTGGCTTTCCTATTTTCATCTGAAATCGATAGTGCAGATTTTAGTTCCCACATCAGACTTGATCATTAATGTTTATCATCGAGTCTTAGTCCAAACGAGAGTTTAGGTGCTGAAATCGATTGACAAAAGGTGAAGCTCCACGAGAGTGGGCTGATCTACTCGTAGTGTTCCGAGTTCTAGACTTTCTCTTAACTGAACTTGAATAATTGTTTGGCTCACGAGTGTTTGATAACCAATGAAACAACCCTACGCTATCATTCTTAATCATCTGAAAACCTTAAACCCATTTGTTACTTGCTTTTTACCTGCTTTCTTAGTTTAATTTCATAGATTTTCTTAGCTTGATATTGATCCTATAGAGATAAAGTGCAAACAGGTCCTTTGGAATTGAATCTTAGTTATTACAACTACCACTATTAATTTGACAGTAGCAAAGATCCAATTTTAGTGTATCAAGTTTGGCGACGTTGTGACGGGGAGCAGCGTTTTACCTTTATTTTCGGTTATATATTTAGTCTAAGACCTTTAACTTTCTCTATCCTATTTGTTCAGCTAATGTTCCAGGTGCATGCCTAGTTGACATACTCGGAGAAACGCACAAGGAGAATTAGTTGCACTTAGCAATCAGGAGCTAGGAAGGTTAGAAAGAACCAACCGACAATAAGAAAGGACAAACAACACCAACATGGGTGATCAAGGCCATCCGTATGATCTTGCTTCTACAATGAAACATATTCAAAAATACATGCAGCATATGCAGTAGACCATCCAAGCTCAGCAGGAATCTGCTCTACTCGATGCACAGCGAGAATCTGCTTTACTCGCTGCACAACAGCAGCAGCAACAGCAGGAACAAGCTGCTCCAATCGGGCAGAGAAACCTTCTGCGTAACTTCTCTACTATGCGCTTTGCCATTACTCCTCCACCCTGTTTGAGGAAGGACTTCGATATCAAGCTAGCTTTAATCGCTCTGGTTCAGAGGAAAGTGTTCCATGGTCTCTCGGCAGAGATCCTGATGGAGCATATTGAAAGCTTTGAAAAAGTTTGAGGCTGTACTCGCGCGAATGGCGTACTACCAGACTACATCAAGTCCATGCTATTCTCGTTCTATCTTGATGGAAAGGCAGCAAGGTGGTTAAATTCTCTCTCTAATGGCTCTCTCACTTCGTGGGAACAAGTCCGATCAGTATTCCTAAGCGATTTCTACACGAAGGCGAAAACTGCAGCCTTGAGGAATAAGATATCCTCCTTTAGGAAGCTTACTGATGAGCCCTTTTGTGACGCATGGGAGCGTTTCAATGACTAGCGAAAAGAATGTCCTCACCATGTATTTGATGATGATTACCTCCTGGGCATTTTCTATGATGGAGTTGATTGGGAATTGCAAAGTGCTCTGAAATCTGCGAGCAAGGGAGACTTCATGACTCATACAACTGAGGGAGTCTTTGAAATGATTGAGAACATGGCAGCTAGCTCAGCCAATAAGAATCCGGAGAGTGGCCGCTCCAAGAAAGTAAACAGTATTGACTTTCAGAAGATAGGGGAGTTGATAACCAAGGTTGATCAGCTGCTTAAGAACAATCAAGGGAAAGTCAACATCATGGAGGAAGCGATAGCTGAGCAGATCCAGATCACTCAAGAAGCTGCACCAGATACTGAAATGCCAACATAGGATCAGCAAGAGGTTAGCTACATCAATGGACAAGGTTATCGGTTCAAGAACTACAATCAGAACCCCGCCAATCAGAACACTCAAATACAGGGATCCGATACCAAAGGATCTCTCCGCAGGGATTCCAGGGTAAAACCTTTGTTTTCAGTCAGGCACATAACCGGTTCGTGGGTCAGAATCAGAATCAGTATCAGCAGAAGCTGCAAAGATACCATGAAGCTGCTCCAGCTACCGCGAATGGTCTGCAAGATGAGCTGAAAAACCTCAACATCATGATGCAGCAGATGCTTCAGAACCAGCATGTTGAGGTCAAGGCACTGAATCATGTTACCACATACATAAACACCAGGATGGACAATATGTTCACCGAGCTGAATACAAAATATGATATTGTGAGCAGCCACATGCGTAGGATTGATGTTCAGCTTTCTCAAACAGCTGAGAGTGTCAAGAGGCTGCAAGGGACACACCTTGGAAAAACTGATAAAAATCCTAGGGCTGAGCACTGTAATGCAATAGAGCAATTGTTTGATGAGACTGTTTTGATCGCAGAAGAAAGAACCGAGCAGCCTGCTAGCTATGAAGCGACTGCTCCTATCAAACCTGCTGATACTCCATCAGCTCGAGTCTATGTTCCCAAAAAGATCCCATTAGTGCTGAGCAGCTGGCTGGATTTAGGAAGATGGTGAGAAGGCATCCTAAAAAGATCTCATTTGAACATGCTTGGGATATTCAGCCATTGCCTATGTTCTTCAAAAACTGTAGAGAGACTCAAGAGGGAATCAAGGCACTCTTTACTGAAGCATTGACACCACCAATGAAGGTATTGCTTAAGGTTGATGACCCTGGAAGTTTTGCTTTTCCATGTTTCATCGCTGGAGTTAAATTCAAGGAAGCTCTTTGTGACTCTTGGTCTAGTGTGGATCTTATTTTGAATGCGGTTGTAGACAATCTGGGCATTGTGGATGTTGAGCCTTCTCAAGTGAATCTAAATGTTGCAAAATCTTCCACAACAGTCCCTTATTGCACCATTCGCAACCTTCCTATCCAAGTTGGAGATTGTATTCTCTGCACACTGAATTTCAGATTGTTGAGATGAGAAAGAATTATGAGATGCCCTTGATCCTTGGAATATCATTTATGACCCCATCAGATTTTCCACACTACACGCCTCCTGCATCTCAGTGGTTTGTAGAGAGAAGCTGAAGGTTATTCATAAGAAGTAGCTTGGTGATAAGAGTGAGATCAAGACTTCCCCAGACGCATATCCTCACACTGATACCTGGAAACTAAAAGGGAATGCGAAAGTGAAAGATAAAGTCCAAAGCAAAGGGATCAAGGGTGATCCTACAATGACTTTGATACCACGCAAGTGTGATGAGAAATACATTGAGTATGAGGTAAAGTGAAAAGGTACCCCTAAACCATTCTCTAAAGTCAGAGTCATTCTCACAAATGAGCTGAAACAGAAAGGGAAAGCTGCTGTAAAGAGTTATTGAGTAAAGTTTTGAAGTTGAACATGTCTGATTGTGAAGCTTGTTTTAGAACAAGAGCTCATGCTCAACCTGACTGAACCCTATCACCAAGTCAAGCCAGTGACTTAAACCAAGCGTTTGCTGTGAGGCAACCCACTGATAAGTTTAAATATTGTTAGGATTTTCTTTTTACTTATTTTTTGTTTTAGTTTATTGAGTCTCAGGTCAAAAAACAGAAAAACCGAGATGCTTCAAAAACTATGGTTTTCAGAAATAGGTCACCCATCCCTAAAGAGCAGCTGCTCCAGACGGAGATCTGACGATAGAGCACCCAGAATGCTCGAAGAACCAGCTCCACAAAGGTAAGTATCTCGACCAATAAAAATCCATATTCTTGTTTACACCTTCTCTCTGATGTGAAGTAAGTATGGGGGAGGTTTTCATTGTTTACTAACTCACTTATTTCTATTCTTTTTGAGTCATTTTGATCTTTTTATCGAGTCATTTTTTTGGATCGAGTCAGTAAACTTTGTGGGAATTAGTACCTTATTTGTAATGATCATTAACCACCTCGTGCCTCAGTTATCTTATTCAGTGACCTTAGCAAAGATGAAAGACACACATGTGGACCTGGAACACCCCATGACATTTATGTCATTTTCTCCAGAAGATTTCGGCTTGTCGAGGTACTCTGGAATGACTTAACTCCATTTACTTGAACCTAATCTTGACTGAAATTCTTATTTTCATGGGTGTTAGATCAGGGAAACAAGATTATACTCAGAAATCCTTCTTCTTTCTATCCATCTTGTTGATCCTGGGTATCTAGCCCATTTTTATCTAGTACCCACCTTGAATCCCTAAGCCTTTATTCTGCCCTCATGCATTTCGTTGTTTAGTATCTTATGTGAAGATATGTGCAAAAGGGCCAGAGAGGAAAGGATTGACGCAGCCTCTTACTCATTACTGTTTCAGAAAAACAGAGCATTCAAAGGGGAGGAGGCACTAAAAAAAGAACAGCTGCTCCAAGTACAAACAGTAAAGAGGCAGGACCAAAAATGTGAGATCAGAGATAGGGGACCTTTTCTATCACTACTTCATCCCATCTTTTAAAATTTATGTTGCTAAAAAATATAATAAAAAAACATAAATAAAGTGGTGGAGAAGGGGAAGAAAGATCATGGAAACGTTCCTCTGGTAAACTTAATGAAGAGTGAGTACCGAGTTGAAAGAACGAGGAGCAAGCAGATAATCAGAGCAGTCGCTCCAGAGAAAGCAAAAATGAGTAGAGGCTGTGGATATCAATGGATTCATCCTATTTTGCAATTTTTGCGATTTCATGCATCATATACAAAGAAATGGTAACCCCTAAATGTTCATAGCTCCACCATAAAATGGCATGTTCTACACCTATAACCACTTACCCTGAATAATGCATGTGATGAGAGCTCACACCACTCTTAATTGAATGTAAGGGGTTTTTCTGGAAGGTGTGACTTTTGCTGGTTGGAGATATAGAGTATGGAGCCGGTTTGAACAGCAATCAATGGGATTTCGGTAAGGGTGTGTTGTCCTAGTTTTATTGCTTGTATGGTTCAGAGATTTGTAGTTAAAGTATGATTGATGAGAATAGGAGAGTTCCCACACTTTCAAACCTTTCTCCTTGTTCTTGATACTTGACACTGTTTGAGGACAAACAAGATCTAAGTTTGGGGAATTGATATATGGTGTTTTTGACATATTGTACGTATGTTTTTAAAGTATTTTCAGGTCTTTATTGAGTATTTATAGTCCATCTTGAGTTAATTTCGGTCCAAAGTAGGTTAGGAGGCTCTTGGATAGATTCCTAGAGAAAAGAGTACAAATTGAAGATTTTCGTGAGGAGAGGCCGAACAGAGCAACCTGATGGGTGTTCCTGAGCAGAGCTGCCGCTCAATTTCTCCCGATATTTAAGGAAAGCAAGATGATATTTTGGGATTTCTCCTAGTTTCTCTATATTATTATCCCATCCGCCAGTGGCCTCCATACATCTTCTTTTTTTATTATTTCCTTTTATTTTCTACGCTAGTTTTCACATATAAACAAGATTCTAGATCTTTTGGATTGTTGTGATTTTCTACCTTATAAAGGGAGAAGGATCTCTCCATTGCCTCAGAGAAAAATTCCATGAACCTTATTTTTACTTCTTTTTTTAATAATCGCAGTGATGTATTATTTAGTTTCAATCTCTGTGTTCTCTGGCTCCATAGCTGACAAGTCGGCTTGCTTAGCTTAAGTTGTTAGATCTGTGAGCTAAACATAGATAGGTTGATAAATCGAGTGTCTTCATTGATTGCAACATTTATTGCTTGTGCTAAAATGATCACTTAGTGTTTGAACTTAGGCTTAATCTATGCATCAAAAGTGTTATAGGTTGCTAGACATTGAATGAATGAGTGTTGCATCCCTAGCCAGTGAAAGTAGATGTTAGGGTGTTTTGTGAACAAAGCGGACTTGATCATAATGTTTATATTTGAGTCTCAATCGAAACGAGAGTTTAGGTGCTGAGATCTATTGGCAAAAGGTGAAGCTCCGCGAGAGTGGACTGATCTACTCATAGTGTTCCGAGTTCTAGACTTGCTCTTAATTGATCTTGAATAATTGTTTGACTCACAAGTGTTTGACACCCAATAAAACAACCCTAGGCTAGCATTCTTAATGATCTAAAAACCTTAAACCAAATTTTTACTTGATTTTTACCAGCTTTCTTAGTTTAATTTCATAGATTGTTTTAGTTTGATATTGATCCCATAGAGATAAATTGTAAATTGGTACTCTGGAATTGAATCTTAAACATTACAACTACCACTGTTAACTTGACAGTAGCAAATATTCAATTTTAGTGTATCAGTAAGCAGTTTTCTGAGAGAAAATAAGATATTTTTTCTCCAATCTTTTACTTTAATTTGCTTGTAGGTCGAGGTTAATGCATCACTTCTCCCTTGTTTCTTAAAGTTTGTAGGTCGAAGTTATGTATCGAAACTCCCCTTATCCAGTGGGACTAAATTCAGGGCACGCAACCCACTTCCAACTAAGAAAAGAAGCTGAGAAATTTACCCTAGTAAAAATAATACCACATGTGAATGCAAATTCTATGATAAGAGCATGATGTAAGATTAAGGGTTGGTCTCACAAGTGTGCACCGGATGGAACCAATCAATTGGTTGTGTAACTCTTCGTGCTTCATCATTTGACAGAATGAAATGGTTTAAGATGGAGTCTATGCAATTGGTTGTATAACTCTCCTTAATTAGAGCAATGGTTGGAATGATGGTGAGGAACAATGGAATGAGAGATGCAACAAAGTCTATGATGGAACTTTGGTTAGTTTAGAACACAAGAAAAATGAATCACACTCAATATTTCAAGGCTGTAAAGAGACTTCATATAATGAATCACACTCAATTTCTACAAAATATGCAATATTTACAAGGCTGTAAAGAGACATTATATAATTATCATATCAACTGGTTTTGAAAATAGATTACAATCTATATATAATAAAAACTAACTTTTTTTCTCTGCTGACATCATCTCTTTTATGGGAAAAGAAGTTTCAATCCAACGGTAAAATTTTCTATTTTTAAGAATTAAAGGATATAAAATATTTTTGCTTATATCATCAAGAAAATAGTTTGGCAACTCTTTCATGAATAGTTTTTTTTTTCAAACAACAAATCCCACATACAGTAACAAACGTACATTTTCAGTGAATAATCTCCTTTCAAACAACCTCCCCCCCTTTTAGAGTCAAAAACATACATTTTCTTAATGTTTTTTTCTTGTTATATGGCAAATTTACTTTATGTTCTCTGCTGACATCATTTTTTTAATCTAACAGTTGAGTTTTTCCTTATCTTTAATATAACGGTTACAATTTCATTTGGAATTTGAGCATGACATCATAGTTCCACTTAAACAAAAGATGCATTCTTTCCTGAAAGTGAAAATGGCTAGAATAGCATAGAAAAGTTGTTCTATTACTAGAATAGTATAAATCTTTTGAAAATTACTTGAATGTTTATGAACCCTTAGTAAATTACAATAAAGATCCTTGTTTAGTTTTTTTAAATGAGATTATTTTAAATTAACAAATCCACATCACTAATTTGTTTATCCACGTCATTAATTTTTGTGATCAAAAGAGAGAGACAAGACAATCAACCGTCATAATTTCGGTGTGACAAAAGAAAAACAAAACTTTCTCTTTGTTCTTCGTCGCTTGAACACAACTTTCTCTTCGTTCTTCATCGCTTGATCACAACTTTCTTTCTTCATCACTTGAACCCTAACCGTTTAGTCAATATTGTTGTTTATCGTCTCGAACTGTATTCTCAGATATCTCTTCGCCGAAATCGTATTCTCCACAAGCGCTTCTACGCAATTGTCTTCGCCGTAGTTGTATCTACGAAATCATCATCTCCGGTATGTTGTGGCTGAGTTTGATTTATGTTGTGACTGAGTTTGGTTTATATTGTGGCTGAGTAATTTTTTTGTGTTGTGGTTAAGTTAGTTTTCTATAGCAGTGAGATATATATTATGTTGTGGCTTAGTTAGGTTTTTATTGCGGCCGAGTTATATATTATGTTTTGGCTGAGTTAATTTTCCTATTGCGGCTGAGTTATATATTATGTTGTGGCTAAGTTTTTTTTTATTGCAGCTGATATATATGTGTTTTATAATCAGATGGATGTTTTTGAAGATCAAGCATGAGATTACCCTCCAAGACTTTACGTCGAAGGGGATTTTAATCTAGAAAATAAAGAGATTAACCACAATATCCATATGGGAGAATTCCATCACGTTAGAGAAGAAATAGGACGGGATGTGTGGGAACACCTGAAGTTTCCTATTGGAATAATTGTTAAGCTAGCTGAACGTAATAGTGTGTGGTTTGATAGGATTGTACACTATCTACTATGTAGACAACTGCGAGTACATAAGAAGGAGATTTGGAGTCTCGTTGGTGATGAACCTATCAGGTTTAGCTTACACAAATTTGGTGAGGTCACTGGGTTAAACACAGATCTAGTGCCAACATAAAATTTTGCACCTGACCAATAAAAAAACATTTGGGAGGAGTTGAATCTGCCGCTTGGGATGAGACCCAAGTTAGATGAATTGAGGGCAGCATTAGAGGTCTATCTGTCCTGGAGTTTTTGAAAAACGCAAATGGTTAGGGCTGTTACTTCTTCAAACCATGGGAATTTATGCTTTGCATCTTAATTCTAGGATACAATTTGAAAGTGCTAACCGAGTATTCGACGATGAAGCCATGATGACGTATTCATGGGGTCAGACTGCATATGAAGTTCTTGTTGATTCTATTAAGATGTTGAACCCACAAGGAAGGTCATACACCATAAGCGGCCTGAAAAAACGTGGTATTGATTTGGGCGTATGAATATGTCACTTGCTTTGGTGAGCGTTTTGGGAGAGTTTTCAATGGGCAAGAATTTTTGCTTTTCCGATGAGGTGGAAAGCGTACACATTCAAGTTTTGCTAATGTTATCTCTGAGGAGATCAGAGATCATGGCGAGGTAAGGTTTCACACTGAGTTATTATTCATTTGGTGGTTGAGTTGTGAGTATTTGATTATTGAGTTATTATTTAGTAGATGACTAACTTATTCGTTTTTGATGGCTGAGTTATTAAGTATTTCGTGGCTGAGTTATTTGATGGCTGAGTTATGAGTTATTTGTTAGTTGAATTATTAGTTATTGTTGCAGGTGCGTGTGCGAAAAATGGTTATGAAGACTCTGTAAAAAAGATGTTTCCTGAGTGGCCGGGTGAAGCAAATGACACATAACTCCTTAACTTGATAACAAACATACATGCATACATGTTTTTTTGCAGATTTTTGGGAAGTGCTGAGGAATGAGAAGGATAAAAAATGGAAGCTGAGCCACCCACCAAGAAGCATAAGAAAGTTAAGAAACATAAGGAAGTGAACACGAGTGAGGGTAAAGCTGCTGCAAAGGGAAAGGGTGCTAGCGAGGGGGAAGGTAAGGAATATATGGGGAACAATGCGGGTCTGGGGAGCATAACAAGTACTCTAGAGAATATTTCCAAAAAAATAGAGAACTATGATGGTAGATTTGAAACGTTTGACTCGCGGTTAATCGCCTACGATTCCAACTTTGGTGAGTTAGCTTGGAACGTGGAAAATATGGATTATTTGAACATTGCTGATATAGTCAAAGTTGCAGTGGATGAGCGTCTAAAAGTTTTGGGGGTCGAGGAAAGTGTCGAAAACTATTATTTCCTCTCAAAATTTAATGAACCATCTTTACTTATAGGATCACCACACAATTTACCACATAATTCCGTCAATAGTCCAACAGCAGTGAAGACCCCTGATGAAGGTTTGGGGCCGAAACAAACTTTGGTTGGTGAGCTTGCTAAGGCCAATGTCAAAGGTTTGGGGGCTAAACTGAATTTAGAAGATGAAATTGATAAGAAGGCAACTGAGATGAAAAGGAATTTGGTTGAGGATTTTGGTACTGATGTTGCTACTTATGTTGATTTCATTATTGTTTCTTCTGCTAAGGACCCAACCTATGGACGCGGCTACGGGATAAATCCAAAACAGAAAGAAGATGAGGTAAAAAAGAAGGATGTGAGTGAGTTACAAAGGAAGGAGGCAACTGAGTTACAAAAGAAGGAGACCACTTCTAAGAAGGAGGTGGCTGAGTTAAAGAAGAAGGTGACGGAGGAGTTAAAGAAAAAACAGGCTGAGTTAAAGAAGTAAGAAGCCGTTGATAAGAAGAAGGAGGCTGAGTTAAAGAAGCGACATGAGGCTGAGTTAGAGAATGAGGCCCCTGCTACAAAAAGGACAACGTGTGCTGGTGTAATAAGAATATGTCTTCCACAAAAGAAGCAAATTGAAGATGACAGTGAGCTTGTGGATGTGATCGACCAATTTTTCATGGCAGAAAACGAATTGTTGCCTTAGTCTGATGTGGAGGACGAGAAAAAGATTAGATGTGCAAGAATAAAGCGTATCTCCAAATGGGTGTGAAATGATCCTTACATGTGCTCCTTTAGCATGGGTCTTTCCTTACATTGGAGACAATGGAACGACGTGCATGAGGATGAATTTTGAACCTTCCGCATGAATATATGATCCTCTAGCTCCTATTGATCTGGCTATATTGGATAAACTTATGGAACACATTAGAAAACTTCCATTTATGGAACCATGAACTAAACTAACAACTGAAACTGAGGGTGACTTCCACAAAATCCTCGTCACTAGAAGACCGTAGTCAGACAAAGAATATGGATGGCTGTTTGATAATGTAAGTCTACATTATGTCTGAGTTAAGTAGTTTATAGCTGAGTTATATATTCTATGTGGCCGAGTTATATATTATACGAGGCTAACTTGCGATACTTTACGGTTGAGTTGAATATTATTTGCTGACCGACTTAATCTTCTTAGTATACCATGTCGGTTCTTATATTAGAGTCCTCATTGGAAGGTGAATGCAAGATCCCAACCCATTATGGTCCAAGCGCATTGCCTTTATTGTCATTTGGTTCCTCATGTGTATATGTTCACTATTACAAGCAGTTCAAGATAAATCCGCAGATGAAGAAATTAAAAGGCACTGGTTATGAAGAATTAACAAACGATAGAATTTCCGTAGACGCTCAAACAAACTTGAAGTGATTTGAAGATGTGGATCACTTGTACGGAGTGCTTCAAGTTAAAGGCGATCATTAAGTGGTGTTTCACGTGGATCTGATGAAGGAGAACATTGATTGCTACGATCTAATCATTGGACAGGTAACACCCGAAAGATAGCTGAAAATTCTAAATGCATTTAGGCCGCTTAATCAAATGATCTTTGTGTTGTTGAATGATGTTTTTCTTGCCAAACTCCGAAAACATAGCAAGAAGTAGTTTGCGTTCCGAAGGAGGAGAGGCAAATACATTTCACAAAACGTCCAAGTTGGCGATTGTGGGGTGTATCCATTGAAGTTTGCCAAATGTCTAGTGCTTGTTGTAAATGATAAAACTATTCAAGGTTTACGGGTCAAGATGGCAGCAAAGATCCTCGATGAATGAGGAAATGGTGTGATAAACAGTGTGTTTAACGGTTGAACCCTTTATATTGTATTTTGCTTAACTTATGCTGCGAGTATATAACTCAGCCTTATCGTTTATATATCTCAGCCGTGTTGTAGATTTTTAACTCAGCCTAATAAGTTTCATCGAGATGATGACTTTTTGAACATCAATCTTGAAATGTTTGGGCAAGGATCGATGAGTCGACTTTGGGATGGATCGATAGTGGATCGGTTGGATTGTTTGGATTGGGCTCTGATACCATGTTAAGCTAGATGAACTTCAAACCTAA
Organism: Moricandia moricandioides; assembly: GCA_905132885.1. Lineage (NCBI taxonomy): Eukaryota > Viridiplantae > Streptophyta > Magnoliopsida > Brassicales > Brassicaceae > Moricandia > Moricandia moricandioides. Next base: position 176,419 of record CAJHQQ010000109.1, on the reverse strand, counting down.
AACCAATTGGTAATTAAGAGGAGTGATCCATATATCTTATATATTGTTAAAGATTCCTTCCAACTACTTATGTGGGACCTTTATTCCTAATAAAGCACAATAACTCAAATTGGAATGGTGGTAATTGGCATGCTCAACAACAATCATCATGGCCTGGACACAATCAATCTCAATAGCCTGTTATTACTCCATGGAACATGTACCCACAGTGGCCTAATTTTCTGATGTGGCCAAATACTCCATGGTCTCTACTGAGAAATCAAATGAGATCTACGCCTAATCTTACACACCGCCACTAACGACACATCCTTCTCAAGGAATATTAGGTTCGGCTCCTTCTCCCACTGGTTCTGCATATCTTGCAACAATGTATCCTACTCCATCTCATGGAACAAATGACCTCATACCCACCACTCTTGCCAACACAGTCAACTCCATGACCCTCACTGATCCATCAGACGCGGGATGGTACATGGACTCCGGTGCGACGGATCACCTGAATTCTCAACCAGGTACTCTCTCTACTATCCCTTCTTCTCCACATATATCTCTTCCCTTGTTACTGTTGGTAATGGTTCTCTTATCCCTGTCACTGCTTCTGGTACAACTTCCTTTCTATCTACTTCTCGTATGCTGTATCTGAATAATGATCTTTTATGTCCCAAAATTTTAAAGAATCTTATATATGTGCAACAATTTACAATTGAAAATTCTTGTTTTGTGGATTTGATCCTCTTGGTTTTCTTGTAAGGACCTTCATACACGGACTCCTCTAATCCGATGTGATAGCAGTGGCCCGCTTTACTATATTTCTTTACCCTCAGCTTGTCATTCTAGACAAGCTCTCATCACTTCTGCATCTACTTCAACTTGGCATCGCCGTTTAGGCCATCATGGCCATTCTGTTTTTCGTCGTCTTGCTTCTTCTGTTTTTTTTGTTTGTTCTAGAACTGATGTTTCCTACCTGTGTCATTATTGTCAACTTGAAAGCACATTAGACAACCCATTTATTCTTTAACTTCGTCTGTTTAACTCCTTTTGAGACAACTCACTCAGACATTTGGACTTATCCTATATCAAGTGTGAGTGGAATGAAGTATTATGTGATTTTCTTAGATCAATATTCACATTTTGTTTGGATTTATCCCCTTCGTAAAAAGAGTGAAGTCTTTACGAAATTTTTACGTTTTCTAAAATACGTTCAAACTCAATTTAAAAATCCTATAAAAAGTTTTTAATGTGATAATGGAGGAGAGTTTAATAACCGACACATTTTGGATTTCTTTTCTTCTCACGGTATTGAACCTCCATTTTCATGTCCGTATACGTCCTCTCATAATGGCCGTGATGAGAGAACCTTCCGCACCATCAACAATCTTGTACGTCGTGCTCTTTGATATGCTCAAATTAAACCTAGAGTAACTTTACTCTCTCAAATAAGAAGTTTAGTTGTTGTATTAAGGGATCAAATCCACAGGGAGCATGACACACAATAAACTCAATACAATCACGATTAAGCTTCGCAAATATATTTAAAGCAGTAAATAAAGCAAAGCAGTTGATTGATTGATAGACTGGTCTGTAAGCAATAATAATAAATAGCAAGATCTAGGGTTTCAGGCAATCAAGATTATAGTGGATAAAAGCTAAGGATTTTCAATCATAGAACATGAATTAGAGTAGTAAAGATATTATAAGTTATATCAATTATATAGCTAAGCTCAGAGTCTACAACTTTCGTGTGCAAACTCAGAATGACCGTTGATCGATGGTATGCAAACGACGTCGATCCATGACTTTCTTAGTCAAGCATTAAACGATTAGATTCTATTGGTTCACTTAGAATCACTAGACCACTCTCTTGATTGTCCATAGTAATTTAAACGCATCAGAGATATTTCAAGTATTGATCATGCAATCACAAAATTCTCAATATCCTAATATTATGGTTCTAGGTAGCTAATGAAAAATACAATCAATAAGTACAAATCTGATGATAGATCTAATAATCACCCTAGCAATTATATTGTTTGGCTAATCCATCAGTGACATTAATTAACCCTAAATTTAACTGGAGATCTACTCAGACATGATCAAAGAAACATAAATGATAGATGACTAGAATATAAATCAATTGTAAAACCAAAGGAGTTTCAGGATGACTCTGAATGAGTTCTTCCCTTTTCTTCTAACCCTAGAAATATGAATAAAATAAAGTGTTGCCGTCAACAATGGCTTAGAAAATAAATAAATATTGTTTTGGGTCGTCGAGGAGTATTCTGGTAACTTTTGGTTGCTTCTGGGCTTTACTCGCTCTTGAAATATACCCGGCCCGCGTTATGGGATCACCTTCGATCGACAACAAGGCTGTATTGTCGATCGACACTCCTTCGTCTCCTCGACAACTTCATCTCGCGAGGCATGCAGACCACTCTTCAGTAAAATGGACATAACTTCTGATATGGGATGCTGATTGACCTTTAAACCAGTGAAATTGGAAAGATAACTCAAATCTCTATCTTTTTTCAAAATATCAGATCAATCACACCATAGGAAGATCTACATGGTTATCTAAATATCTTACAAATCTCTGCAGTCTACACCTCAAAAGCCTCCAAAATCACCAAAGTTCTCTAAAACGTACATGAGCCTGAAAACACTCTAAAAAAAAATCCAAACCCATATAATATACTCTAAATAGGTCATATAACATGGTCTAAAAGAGGTAAAATCCATGGTATACCAACTCCCTCCAGACTTACCCTTTTGATTGTCCTCAAGCAAAACATAGAGTAGTCATTGGCAAGAGGTTTGAAAACAGAAGGGACTCACACAAGTTTTTTTAAACTACTACCTTCACCTCTACATGTTGCAAGCCACATCAGATCAGTGCCAACTTTAGAGGCACTTCCATGTACTACACACTAGCTTAGCAACCAAACCATCCAGCCCACAACAAAACTGATTTCGCTTGACTCGCCCCTCTACTGACCTCATTTCTACAAATATATGTGTAGGATAAATCTTGGGAGTATCGATCAAAGGACACATGGACTCTTACCCCAACAGGTTTCAGAACACACATGCAGTCTTCTCTGATCTCTTTCTTCCCTCTTTTTCTCTCTGAGTCTCTTTATATTTTTTTATAAGTCCAATGAATCAATGATGCTAGTACAATTCATCTTGTTCATATTTCTTTTTCTTTCTCTCCTTTTTTGACAAAGTGTAGGCGAATAATGAATTTACCTATACCTCGCTTCCGCAGTGTGTGATCATTCTTTTATGAATTTGAATAATGGGGTCACAAGTAATTTACCTACCCCTCTGCATCTTTCAGGAAATCATCTCAATCTTTTATTTTCTAGATGTCGAAGAGAGAGAGAGAGAGAGAGAGAGAGAGAGAGAGAGAGAGAGAGAGAGAGAGAGAGAGAGAGAGAGAGAGAGAGAGAGAGAGAGAGAGAGAGAGAGAGAGAGAGAGAGAGAGAGAGAGACGATAACGGCGACGACGACAATAGAGATAGAAGTGAATACAAAAAAGGTAACAAAATGGGAAGAAGAGTAGTGTGTTTGTGATATGTATGATTTTTTTATTGGTGGGCTCGTCTTTGATATTTTTAGAAGATTAGTGAGATTTAAATATTTATACAACATAAACTTTTGTAATTAAAAATCTTTCTCTTACATAAAAGCAATATTATAATTAATTTACAATAATTGGTTGTAGAATTACTTTATATTTTATTTTAACACGTGAAAAACTGGAAATAATATAGCTTTCAAAAGAAAGAATAAAGAGTGTTTTTTGGTATAGCTCCAATAGGACCAATATAATTAGTGGCTTTTATTATGAAGATCTTTTGTAAATATTTTTGTGTGGGCTTTAAAAACCTTAAAAGGTTCTAATAATTCCTTACCTACAAATCTAAACTTTTATATAAGATACATAACCATCAAATTTATTTCTATAATAATGTTAAAGTATTTTATTTAACTATATATAAATGAATGATAAAAATAAAGAAATTGATAAATTAATATATATATATATATATATTATTTCTCTAATTCTACATTTAGTTACCATAAATCATTATTTGTAATATCACTTGTGTTATTTGTTAATTTTATTAATTAATTTTGGAATTACCTTTTATTCTTAGAAGTTAACTAATAAAAGTTAACAACCAATCAATAGTGATTATTTTTTGAGAAATTGCTAAGAATAGCATAAGTTAAGTACTACTTTACAAACATACACAATATCAAAAATATATTAACATTTGGGTTTACACTTTAGTGATTATTGTTTAGGGTATATTGTTAAAGGGGTGAGTTTTAGTTTCTAAATTTATTATAAATATTTAGAAAATTGATTAAGTCTATTTTTATCAAAACGTTAAGGTATTTTTGAAAATTGTCATTCATTATAGGTAAATTTATAAAGTGGTATCAAACTTGTGGTAGAATTTCTTATTTTTTTAAACTTAACCTATTAACGACACATAAAAAATACTTAAGTGACTTTTAAATTAATATATATTAGGATTTATCTCCTTAAAACTAAGGATAAATTTGATAAACGTAAAAATAAAAACATGTATTAAAAAATGGTAGTTTCAGCAATAGGGGAAATTGCTAAAAATGACTCAAAACTTGATTTCAAATGCAAAAATGTACACCAAATTCAATCAAATGCAAAAGTAACCCAAAAGGCTAGTGAAAATACAATAAACTCCTTGTGAGCAAACAAAAAAACTGTATTCAATTTTACCAAAATAACCTTCTCGCGTGAGAAGACTACTATAGAAGTCTTTTGCGAGAAGACTTCCCTGTAAGTCTCCTATGGAAGACTTCTCTAGAAGTCTTCTCTAAGAAGTCTTCCGGACGTCTTCCGTGAGTCGTTCAGTAGTCTTCCGAAAGTCTTCTTTGAGAAGACTTCCATGTACGTATTCTCTGGAAGACTTCTCTAGAAGTCTTCTCAAACAATAAATCCTAAAAATAATTTATAAAATTCATAAAAAATATTTATATAGAGGAAAAATAGAAATCATGTAACCACAAACATTTGTAAATAATGTAAATTTATATCAACTAAAATTGAATTGTTTTCAACCTAGATGATTTAATGTAGAATGAGTCATGGTATTCATTGGTTTAGGGTTTAGTAACATATGTGATAGTATTGTAGGTAGTTTTAGGTGTAGATTTTGAAATCTATCTTCTTAACTTTTTTTTTTGAATTTGACGAATATGTGTTAGTGATCCTCTAATAAGATGATTTTAAACACTTTCTAAGTTTATTTTATGTTTAAGGAAGTGTTTTTGGTTAGTTAATTGATTTAGGGTTTCGGAAGACTTCCAGAAGACTTCTCGAGATGTCTTCTAACATATAATGCAGTAGAAGATTTCATGGAAGTCTTCACAGAAGACTCTACAATTTTACCGCTTGAATTTTAGTGAAATTCAAATTCCCGCCTAATGGCGAAGTCTTCCGGACGTCTTCCGTGAGTCATCCAGTAGTCTTCCAAAAATCTTCTCTGAGAAGTCTTCCATGTACGTATTCTCCAGAAGACTTCTCTAGAAGTCTTCTCAAACAATAAATCCTAAAAATAATTTATAAAATTCATAAAAAATATTTATATAGAGGAAAAATAGAAATCATGTAACCACAAACATTTGTAAATAATGCAAATTTATATCAACTAAAATTGAATTGTTTTCAACCTAGATGAATTAATGTAGAATGAGTCATGGTATTCATTGGTTTAGGGTTTAGTAACATATGTGATAGTATTGTATGTAGTTTTAGGCGTAGATTTTGAAATCTATCTTCTTAACTTATTTTTTTTTGAATTTGACGAATATGTGTTAGTGATCCTCTAATAAGATGATTTTAAACACTTTCTAAGTTTATTTTATGTTTAAGAAAGTGTTTGTTGGTTAGTTAATTGATTTAGGGTTTCGGAAGACTTCCATAAGACTTCCCGGGATGTCTTCTAACATATAATGCAGTAGAAGACTTCAAGGAAGACTTCACGGAAGACTCCGAGAAGACTTCTTAAGAAGTCTTCCAAACCAAACTCGAACTTAATTTACCTTCAATTTGAAATTAACCGGAAAAAACTAAAATATATTTAACCTAACCTGATAATTTACTGTAAATATAAATAGTAGTTTTCACTGTTTTTTTTCACCTTTCGGTGTTTCAAAAAAAAAAGTTGGTGAAAACCCTAGCGTCCTCTTCTAAGGCGATTACTATGACAATTTCCGACGAATCTCTTCCGACTACCGATTCCTCTTTATTTCAGATCTGAAACCGTTCGTTTCTCCCCTTGACTTCTTCCTCTATTTCTTTCCTTTCCGACCTCAAGTTGACCCATTTGTCCGTAAGTCTCCCGGAAGTCTGCCGTAAATCTTCATGGAAATCACCCGTAAGTCTTCATGGAAGTCATTCGTAAGTGTTCATGGTAGTCATCCGGAACACTTCATGGAAGTCATCCGGAAGACTTCATGGAAGTCATCCGGAAGACTTAATGGAAGCCATCCGAAGTCTTCCGTAAGTCTTCCATGAAGTCTCCCGTAAGTCATCGGTAAGTCTTCCGTAAGTCTTCAGTAAGTCTTCCGAAGTCTTATGTAAGTCTTCCGAAGTCTTCCAAAGTCTTCACAGTCTGTATGTTAGTATAGAACTCTTGGTGTGTTTGTTTTATGTTTGAGATGTTGTTTATCATTGTTTGCAGGCTATACAATGGAATTACCAGTACTCCCGAAGAGGTTGTTCACCCTAGGGGAATAACCCAATCCATTGAAAAGCATTGGATATCATACTGATGACCCCAGATTACTTCCTGCTGTAAAGGATGCTCTCCATGCTGATGAATGGGATGAGCTGAAGAACTCTAGGTTGGGAGTCTTCATAAAGTTCTGGGAGTTGAACTTTGGTTGGGCGTCTAGGCTGGTTCACTATATGCTCTGTTTTCAGCTCGATGTCAAGAAGAAGTACGAGCTGTGGAGTCTCATTGGTTCAGAGCTGGTGAGGTTTTCACTTATTGAGTTCGAACATCTCACAGGTCTTAACTGCGACTATGTTGAGCATGTGGATAATCCTCATGTAGGCTAACAGAGGATTTGTATCGGTTCTAGGAGTTGATGGGTGTTGATATCGATTCTGGTCTAAGCTACCAGCAAATAGTGGCGGTGTGTGGGAGATGTGGACAGTGGTCTCGGGATGACCGCATGAGGCTGGGATAGCTAGCCATCTACACAGGATTCATTGAAGGAAGAAAGTCCACATCCGCTACACGGGCTAGTCATGCCAGGCTAGTGATGAATCTTGAAGAGTTTGAGGCCTACCCATGGGGGAGATTGGCGTTTAAGATCCTTATGGACTCTGTGAAGGCTAAGGATTTGACAAAATCTTACACCATTGATGGGTTTATTCAAGTACTCCAAGTGTGGATCTACTTCGCTCTGCCCGACTTTGCTGCGGAGTATGGAAAGACCATACGAAACAAACCTAGTCCTCCTTTGCTGGCTTATAAGGGGAATAAAGGACGAAAATTTGTCAAAGAGGGTATCTGCACACAGGTATGTCTCAGTATCTAACTTGATATGGTAGTGATTATTGTCTCAGTATCTAAATTGATATTCATTACTTCCTGCAGACTCGTGTGGTGAACCTAGTGGTGAAGGAGCTTGGTGAATTGTTCCCTCAGTGGGACAATGATAAACACCGAGGAGGCAGTTGAGAACCTCGTGAATCTCATCTGTGGTGGTGAACGTAAGATGAAGTGGGACAAAGAGTGCTGGGCAGACATTGGTACTAAGCCGTGGACCAATCTAAAGGTCATCATTGTCAAGGAGGAATCTCTTGAGCTTCCTTTCAAGGAAGAAAGAAGACCCTGGAAGAAACTTCGTACTGAGGCTCGTACTGAGGCTCCTTTTGAGGATCGTACTGAGGCTCCTTCTGAAGCTCGTACTGAGGCTCCTTCTATTTCTTGGAGTGGGTTTAAGAAAGAAGATCTTGAACAAAGTTTCAAGAACTTGACGAAAGTTATGACTAATGGGTTTTGGCAGTGCCTAAAGGAGATCAAGCTTCTTGCCGATAGGATTGAAGCTGTGGAGAAGAAGGTGGGAATCAACCACAATGAACTTCAACTCACAGTTTCAGAACTGGATAATACTGCGCATGAACTAGGGCTTAGTACTGAAACCTCTCCCAAAATCAAACTGAAGAGGAATACTAAGAATAAGAAGTGAACTCGAAATTTGTTGATTGGATGGATGGTACATGTGTTTCATTTGTTGATTGGATGGATGGTACATTTGTTTCATTTGTTGATTGGATGGATGGTACATTTGTTTCATTTGTTGATTGGATGGATAGTACATTTATTTAATTTGTTGATTGGAACCTTTGGCTAAGTTAATTTTATGTGGATTGAACTCGAATTTGCAGAGTGAGAGTGTGAATGGGAAGAAATCAGGAAGTGTCAACAAAGACACTGACCAAAAACAAATGAGTAGCATCAATGCACCCGGGTCCCAGAGGTGGAAGATCCAAGTGTTGTCATTATGGACAAAACTGAGCCAACTAAATCAGACTTGGATAGGGCGGACGAGAGACGCCGGGTAAAGAAAGATGCTACCATGGCATTCCTCAGGGGAAAGAGTGAACGAGATAGGAAGCTTGCTGCATCACAACAGTCTCCTTATCAGGGCAACAGCACAACCAAAGTGATCGTGCCGAACAAGAAGGCTGGTCTTGGCTATGATCCGTTTGCTCCCCTCGACAAGAATAACAATAAGTTGATTATTGAATTTTTGAAAAAAGATCCGTAAGTACGAATCTCTCACAGAACATTAAGTTGGTTGTTGTTGTTTGTTGATCTGGTTTTGCTGTTTTCAGGACTCATAAAATCGTTTTTGATAAAAGACCACCGGGGCCAGGTCTGTGGTATTCCACTATCCAAACACCCCTAGAATGGCTCTACGACTCGGTAAGATTTTTAAGGTTTACTTGTGGAAGTCTTCTGGAAGTTTTCTGGAAGTCTTCTGTAAGTCTTCCGGAAGACGTCTTCCGGAAGTCTTCTGTAATTCTTCTGGAAGTCTTCTGGAGGACGTCTTCTGGAAGTCTTCTGGAAGACTTCTGTAAGTCTTCCGGAAGTCTTCTAGAAGTTTTTTGTAAGTCTTCTGACTTGTTATGTCTTCTTGAAGTCTTATGCATTGTTATGTTTTCAATGCAGCATATGGATGGTTACATCAATTTACCGAGACAGCGGTTTCAGAGGCATCCAGAGCACTTTAGGAGCGAGAGGCTTTGCATTCTTGATCACGTGTTTAGCAGAATGTGGACGTTCAAGTACCCAGAGTTTAAGAGATCAGAGCCTGATGCAAACGGGTTAGGAAGGATGCTCCCTGCAGGGAGTTGGGATTATTATGCTGGTTTACTACCCAGATTTTGCCAAACAACAAAGGTTTGGGGATCGAATGTGGATGAAATTTATGCGCCAGTGAACTTCAAGTATGATCATTGGATTGCTATTTGCGTGTCCATTCCAAACAGGCACATCACCATCTGGGACAACATTATAAACCATATTAAACCTGCTCAACTCGCTGATTTAATGGAGCCTTTTTCCAAGATGCTACCTTATCTGCTTGTGGAATGTGCTGCCTCCTTCGAAGAGCGTGTGAAATGCACACGAGAGCCATTCACATATGAGAGAGTGGCTGCCGTAGTACCTCAATGTCGTGCTGGTGATTGTGGTGTGTTCACCTTGAAATACATTGAGTGTCATGCTCTTGGAATGGAATCATTTCCTCCTGCCTTATCTGATAAGAACGTCAAGAGCATTAGGGAGAAGATGGCTATTGACCTATTTAATGAGACCCCTGGCAACAATGGAGAAACCGATATTGAGGGATTGGATCTGTATGATTGAACTAATCATTCGTAACTTGAACTAATCTTTTGTAACCTTGAACTAATATTTTGTACATAATTTTAATTCTAATGAAGGAACCTATTCAAACACAATACATAAGACATAAGATAAGTTCATAAGACATAAGTTCATAAGACATAAGACATAAGATATAAGTGCGCAAGACTTCCAGAAGATATCCTCCAGAAGACTTACAAAAGACATCCAGAAGACTTACCGAAGACTTACAGAAGACTTTAAGAAGACACCCTCCGGAAGACTTACAGAAGACATCCAGACGACTTACCGAAGACTTACAGACGACTTACCGAAGACTTACAGACGACTTACAAAACACTTACATAAGACTTTAAGAAGACACCCTCCGAAAGACTTACAGAGGACATCCAGACGACTTACCGAAGACTTGCCGAAGACTTACAGAAGACTTCAAGAAGACATCCTCCGGAAGACATACAGAGGACTTTCAGAAGACTTGCAGAAGACTTACAGAAGACATCCTCCGGAAGACTTACAGAAGATTAGTTCTCACTATTTGGACAATTTGGACGTGTATGACCAAGTTGTCTGCAGTTTGAGCAGCTATAATCCTTGTGTAGCTTCCGCGGTTTGTGTCCTCTCATCCTAGATAGTTCCAACCAAGATTGCCATCTTGATTTCTTTTGTTACCCTGGACCACGCTTTACATCTGGAGGAAAACAAGTCCAAGACTCAACTTCTCCACCACAAGGATATATATTATGTGAGTGCATACAAATATTCCTTCGAGTATAGGGGGCACACAAGTGTTGCAATATGCTGATTAGCAAAGGTTCCAGCTGTTATAGCATGCGAGCAAGGTATTTTCTCGATTCCATAGACACCACAATCACACTTACTATGTTCCAAATCGACAACACAGTCACGTTTGCCACCTGCCACAAAGAATCAACTTCCATCAATTGGTTGGACAATCATCTTATCCGCTAACTCCTCACGAATCGCCAATAAGTATTCAACTCCCCGACTATGTTCAATTGTGAGATTCAGAGCATCTTCTCGCCTTTTCCAATACCACCTTCCCAACTTTTCCCTTATAAACTCCAAAAGAAACACTATGGGAAATCCTCTTGCTCTCTTGAGAGCGGAGTTAATAGATTCAGCTATGTTGCTCGTTTTTATATTGTACCTTTCTCCATGACAATGAACCCGTGACCATAGTCTCACGTCCGCTTCCTCCAAATATGTTGCCAGTGTCGGGTTAGCATTCCGGATCTCCTCCATGTAGCGGTTAAAGTCGAAGAGTGTATGAGCATAAGCAGCGCCCTTAACCAAGTACAATAGATGCTTCTATTTATACTTTTGGACAATGTTCTGTTGCAAGTGATAATAACATATTCCTCGGGTTGCACAAGGGAACACCTTTTCACACGCGCTTTTAATGGCTCTATGCCGGTCGGAGACTATCATCAAAGCATACTGATCAGATACACAACTCCTCGGTTGTGTGAAAAACCATTCCCAAGCATCATCATCTTCTAAATCTACGATTCCAAAAGCCAATGGAAATATCTGAAAATTACCATCTTGTGCAGCTGCAACTAACATAACACATTCATACTTCCCACTTAGGTGAGTCCCATCCACCACAATGACCCTTCTTTGATACTGAAAACCAGCAATAGAAGCTCCAAATGATATAAATAGATACTTAAATCTATTCTCAGCATCAAGTTCTATACTAGTCTTCGAATCCGGATTTGCTAACGTGATTTGCTCCAAATATGAAGGCAGCCTCTCATACCCTTCTTCTGCTGATCCTCTTACCAATTTTTGAGCATGTAGCAATGCTCTGTATGAAGTGGTGTAATCTAGATTCATGCCAAACATGTTCCTCATTGCATCTTGGATATGCTTCAGATTTAACCCATCAATGATTCCAACGCGATCTATGAAAAGCTGACCAACATACTTTGCAGTAAAATGTTTCTGGTGAGCCCGTCGTTCAGACACATAACATGTATGAGTCTTCACATATTTTTTAACCCAAAACGTGTTTGTTCCATGTTTGACACTTGCTCTAAGCTTCCATTTGCACCCAGGAACACGACATTTTGCTACAAGTAGAGTCTTAGTGGTCTTGTGTATTTTGAAGGAGAATTTATGCTTCACTGTTGTCAACCGCAACTCTGAAACCAATGCCGCTTTAGTGATAAAACTCTGGCTGACATAGATATTGGTGTCAACTATCCCATTCGAGCTTTCTCCTTCATTAGCATATGTCTCTTTGAAATTCTTAAAACATATATCTTCTTCCTGTTCCTCTTTCTCTTCCTCTTCCTCTTCCTTAACTCTTCCATACTCACTGTAATCTCCAAACTCATCATCCACTTCAGCAACATACTTCTCCTCCTCATAATTTATATTTTGAGGAAAATTATCATCATCTTCCACTTCATTTTCTTCTTCCCCTCCATTTTCGTCTTCCCCTCCATTTTCTTCTTCTCCTTCAACAGCTAGGTTTCCTTCAGTGTTGGCATCATTGACATTCCTCATCCTGCCTCGGCTTGATACACAAAGACGTACAACATGTGTTTTACTTATCTTGATCAAGTTCTGAACTTGTCTATCACTTGTAACATGAATAGGAGGAGTATCAGGAGCTATTTGTTGCATTAGTGCGTCTGGTAACAAGTAAGTTAAATCCACAACCTCAGCGTTCTTATCTAGGTTAAAATCTTCTACAGCCATTTCAACAAGCTCATCATATGAAGAACATTCTCGCTCCATTGACATTATAAACCACAAAATCCCAAGAATTATCTTTCATCAACCATTCTCTGTAAACAACAGGTAACTGAAGCATCATCTAAAAAAAATCATATTAAAACACATTAGCAAACACACAACATCATTTTAAAAAAAAACTGAGAAGACTTCTTAAGAAGTCTTCTACGTTTAGCTAGGAACATTAATAAACATAAAAAGTTTGTAACCTCATAATTATCATCATTTTAGTTATGAATTTCACTCAGGAGCCCCAATACACATTAATTAACAAGAAAATATTAAAAATTCGTTTTGAGTTTTGAGAAAATTGAAGTTTAATAAACATTGACGTAGAAGACTTCTTAAGAAGTCTACCCTGAAGAAAACTTCTAAAGAAGTCATCCCCAGAGAAGACTTCTAAAGAAGTCTTCCGTTTAGGTCACTTTTGCAATTGTAAATTTACGAAGGAAGACTTCTCTAGAAGTCTACTCAGTAGAAGACATATTGAGAAGTCTTCCTTTGTAAATATTGGCTTACTTTTGATTTTGAAAAATTCTCGAAATTCCCAGAGAAGACTTCCCTAGAAGTCTTCTCGGATAAACAAGTTGGTTTTGCAATTGACTGATCGTTGTCAGAAATTTGACTTCTGTAGAAGACTTCTCTAGAAGTCTTCCGGTGGAAGACTTCTAGGGAAGTCTTCTTTTTTATAACATGAAGTCTTCTCAGCGTCGCCAGAAGTCTGTCTGGGTTGCTTTTGCAATTGAGAATTAATAGCAAAACATTAAATATTATTGAGAAGACTTCTCTAGAAGTCTTCCGAGGGAAGACCTCTTAAGAAGTCTTCCGACGGAATACCTCTTAAGAAGTCTTCTCTCGTTACCAAAGGTTTGACCAGAAACCCGGAGTAAAACAGCGGAAGACGTCTAGAGAAGTCTTCAGCTGGAAGACTTCTACAGAAGTCTTCTCATTAATATTTAATGTTTTGCTATTAATTCTCAGTTGCAAAAGTAACCCAGACAGACTTCTGGCGACGCTGAGAAGACTTCATGTTATAAAAAAGAAGACTTCTCTAGAAGTCTTCTGCCGGAAGACTTCTCTAGAAGTCTTCTGCCGGAAGACTTCTAGAGAAGTCTTCTACATAAGTCAAATTTCTGACAAATTTCGGTCAATTGCAAAACCAACCTGTTTATCCGAGAAGACTGCTAGGGAAGTCTTCTCGGTTTTGCTTGCTTTTTTTTGTAATCAAAGGAAAGTTAGAAGACTGTTGGGGAAGTTTTCTAGTCAAAACACGCAAAAGGTCAATTGCAAAACTAACTTATACATTGACCAGAAGACTTATCTAGAAGTCTTCTTCGCGAACAAATCTGAAAAACAATATCGATTTCATACCTTGGACCGTCAGATGACTTGCTTAGGCTTCTCCAAGCACACAAAACTTCAATACTCAAGCTACCAATCCTTTACTCTATGAACATTACAAAGTTTGGAATAAAAATCTTGGGTTTTTTGAATGATTTTTTAAGGAAAGTGAAAGACATGTGGTTTGAATGCACAACAAATGAGATAGTAAGAGAAAAATTCATTTTTTTTTGTCATTAAGACCTTCAAATTGGTTGTTCATGGTAGTTGGGGGACTGATGGCAATGGCAATATTGTAAATATTTGGTGAAGATAAGGATGATAGAGTAAAAGACTTATTTTTTTAAACAAAAAGCAATGACATTTTTGTGAATAACTCGAAAATTTAGGGTGAATAAGGCAAATAAAAGTTCCAAAAAAATAGTGGGTTAGTTTTGCATTTGAGTTAAAATTTTGAATCACTTTTGCAAAACACCCTTCAATAACATCTCTCATAATTTTTTCAAATCACAAATCACACTTTCTCACTCATTTTTATTTAGTGTTTAACATAAAACTCAAATGGTTTAAGGAAACAAATTTTTCTTTAAGTTTTCTCTGATCATCACACTATTTTATCAAATACTAATTCATCAAAAAAAAATTATTATTAAAACTCAGCATAGTTTAGATATCTTTTAAAACTATTATTTTCATTTATTTTAAATTCCTTAAAAAATACATATTTTAATTAAATCTCATTAAATGATTATATATATAAGAAAAAAAAATATTTTAAATAACGAATGCTGTTATTTTAGGCATATATACTTAATATTAATGTGAGATCCAATGTTAAATCAAAATAAAAATGTTTTTATTTGTATTAACTTTGTTAATTTCATACTATTGTACATTTTAAAGTTTATTATACCACAAAAGAATACATCTTATTATTTCTGTAAATTATATTTTCTTACTTTCAATTTACATTATATTTTTCATCTTTGATTTTAACAATTACAGAACTGGTAAATTTTATTGATATTCATTTCTCAATTTAGCTTAACATTTTAAAACACACATAAAACTAAGGGGAAACTGCAATTATACCACAAGTTTGATACTACTTTGCAAATTTACTTTTAATGAATGACATTTTTCAAAAATATATGTAAATTATGATGAAAATAGACTTAATTATTTTTTCTAAATATTTATAAAATATTACAAAAATAACCTAAACGAAAGACTTCTTAAGAAAATATAAGTCTTCTTAGGAAAAATGACCTAAACGGAAAACTTCCTAAGAAGTCTCCTACGTCAATCTTTATTAAACTTCAATTTTCTCAAAACATAAAACTAATTTTGCTTTTTTTTTGTTTTTAATTAATGTGTATTAGTCAATATTGGGTCTCTTAGGTGAAATTCATAACTTAATTGATGATAATTACGAGGTTACAAACATTCATGTTTATTAATGTTTCTAGCTAGACTAAGAAGACTTACAGAGAAGTCTTCCGTGAAAAGACTTACAAGGAAGTCTTCTATGTTCGTTTTTGTAATCGATGCAAAGAAGGAAAAAGGCCCATGAAATCGATGCCACAGCAATCAAACACTTCAACTTCAAGTATGAAATTTTGTTCCATCTCGTTTCTTTTGCTGATTTTACCTCTTCGTTGGCAGGGATCGCATTTTGCTACATAGGCTTGAGTGTCTCGTTACATGGTCGGCCACTAAAAGCCTGCTTGTAGGATTTTTGACAATGTCTTAAAACTAACGAAATGTCCGGCGTAATCGGATCTGTTACAATTATATAAAATTTCCGGGGTTTTGCTTTCGGCAACACATCGTCTATATATGCCGTCATAACAGTGTTTGTAAAGATAAGGTTCATCCCAGTGATATCTCTGGATTTCTCTCAAGAATTTATTTTTATGATATCCTTTTAAAATTTTCGGTTCTACTTCGGCCACAAGATAGTTTATGATATCTGCATACCAAGGTCTTTCGGTGGTGTTTAGTGCACACCCCCCCCCCCCCCCCGACTTAAACTATGCCTCCAGAAGAATCATCATTTGGGGTCGAAGGATTACAACTGACGTTGATATTTATTAGAATGATTATCTCAGCGTTCTTTTTAAATGCTCCGTCAATCTACAGGGGATGGAAAAGATTGATCGATGCTGTATGGCTACAATCGTTCGATGGTATCAGTGTTTCGTCGATTGATTCTTCTTCATGCGCCGAACTAACACTATCGACGAAAGTCGATTCGGCTAAGTAGACATTTTTTGTGGGTAAGAAGTCATCTATAATGACGTCGTCATCTACTCTAATTCGTGATAAGTGATCGGCTACTCCATTTTCTTCTCCCTTCTTATCTTTGACTTCTATGTCGAATTCTTGGAGAAGGAGAATCCACTTTAAAAGTCTCGGCTTAGCGTCTTTTTTTGTTCATTAAAAATTTCAATGCTGCATGGTCGGTGTGAACTACTACTTTCGAACCGACTAGGTAGGATCGGATTTCTCAAAGGCAAATACCACAGCCAATAACTCCTTTTTCATTGTGGCATAATTACGTTGCGCAACGGCTAGAGTTCTGCTGGCGTAGTATATAGCATGCAATATTTTTTTTTTATTATGTCCAATTACTGCACTACTGCACCTACAGCGAAATCGTTGGCGTCTCACATAATTTCGAATGGCAGATCCTAGTTTGGTGCTTGGAAAATAAGGGTGGATACGAGTGCTGACTTGATTGTTTCAAATGCTTCGAGACATTCAGGCGTAAAATCGAATTTCACCTCTTTACACATAAGGGCAGTGAGGGAAGATTAATTTAGGAGTTTAAAATTTGGAGAAATTCTTAGGTAGATTTAAATAATGCAGACTAATAGATTGCTAGGATTTTATAAGTATCATTCTGAATTTAAACCTTAGGGTTTTGGAGATCACTCTCGCGCATCTCTGCTGAGCTTCGATCGATGGCATTAAGATGGTGTCGATCAATTCTCATTCTAAATAGTATGATTCTCGGTTTTATATATTCTATAAACTTCTAATTCAATTCTCGTTTTTTAATAGTTATTTAGATTGTTTAAGATAGATTCCAGGTTATAAACAAGCTCTCGCTTGCGCTATAGAACCCTAATTTCTAAGGTTAAGGGGATGAGTTTCAACTTAGCATTAAGAGCAACTTAAACAAAGAACCAAGAAGATTACCTAACAATTTCTATAAAATCAACAATACATTACTACCATTGAATAACCCTAAATCTAATAGAAAACTATTCAGACATATCAATAAACAACATGAATAAAGTATGAATAAATTGCATAGAATAAACTCAGTAAAAAGATAAGGAGTTCAAGATATTCTCTGTAATGATGATTAGATCTTTTTCTCCAATAGATGTATCAACGTGTTCCAACTCTAAAACTCTCGTGTAACTTTGCGGCTACTCAGTTTCTGATCCTAACAGCTTCTTAAGGCTTTTTCAGCATAGGGTTTAACAAAGATAGAAAACCCTAATAAATAGTCTAAATTTTTGTCAGGGACTTGTCTTACAATTAATGAAACTTCTAGGTAAAACTTGTAATTTCTCAATCTTTCTATCGACTTCACCGTCGATTGACGCACAGTGTGTGACATCCATCGATGGTCCATTTATAAATCTGGGTCAGCCTCTGAGTTTCTGCTAGGCAATCCTAATTGCTCCAAAATAGTAAAAGCTCTAATTGCTTTCAATGAGTACCTAGACATGTAAATACGCTAAAACAATACAAAATGCATATAAAAGACTCTAAATGTACTATATATCATAGGTAAAACCCATAGTATATCAGTAATGCATATCGATTTCTGGTACATAAATCTGAAATATTAGATATTCATGAAAATACAGTAATGAAATCAACAAATGCATCATTCTTCGAAAATATTTTCTCTTGCAAGAAAAAACAAGGTTCAAAACAAACTCGAGAAGAATGAGACGACCACAATGTTTCAGAAACTGAGACAAATGCCAAAATTTCTATTAATGATATTTCTAAAAAAAAAATATGAACCTAAAAGAGCAAAAGAGCTCGAAAGGAAAATTCTTTTGGTGAAGATTTCTTAATGGCATTTTTAGTAGAAAATGATACAAAAACTTTGGTAAAAGCCATGTCTTCACCATAGGGAATGAAGTCGTTAAAAGTGAATTTGATTCTATCATGCAATATTACACATAGTATATAACATATTTACCACATGGCTGCAAAGCATTACGGAATAGATGTATAATGAAACGAAAAGTAAACCTTGATGGAACACCTAGTTTACACAAAGCAAGGTTTGTAGTTCAAAGATTCTGAAAAAAGAAGGCCTTGACTATTTTGACACTTATTCTCAAGTAACGAGAATAACATCAATAAGGCTAGTGACAATAATTGCAGCTTTAAGAGACCTAGAAATTCATCAAATGGATGTAAAAACTGGTTTTCTAAATGGTGATTTAGAAGAGGAAATTTACATGAAACAACATGAGGGTTTTGTTATTCTTGGACAGGAAAACAAAGTAAGTCGACTTGTAAAGTCACTTTATGGGCTTAAACAAGCTCCTGAACAATGACATGAAAAATTTGACAATGTAATGATGTCAAATGGTTTCAAAATTAATGAATGTGATAAATGCATATACTACAAAAATACCAAAACTGCGTATGTTTGTTTGTGTCTATATGTAGATGATATGCTCATTATTGGAAGAAATATAGATATCATCAATCAAACAAAAAACATGCTTAAAGAAAAATTTGAGATGAAAGATATGAGATTAGCAGATGTAATTCTCGGAGTTAAAGTCACAAGAAATACAAAAGGAATTATCTTAACTCAATCTCATTATGCTCAAACGATATTACAAAGATTTATAAAATACTCCAATAGAGCGGCAAAAACTCCGTTAAATCCCCAAATGCACTTGAAAAAGAATTTAGGTGAAGCGATTTCACAAAAAGAGCATGTACGTTGTATTGGAAGTCTCATGTACTTGACCAATTGTACTAGACCAGACCTAGTGCATGCATTAAACGTACTTAGTCGATATACAAGTAATCCAGGTCATACACACTGGAAAGCTATAACGAGAGTACTCAATTACTTGCACTACACCAAGGATTTTGGGTTTCACTATGGTAAAGATCCAGCAGTTTTAGAAGGATACAATGACACCAATTGGATATGAGATTCAAAAAAAAATACTCAAAATCCACAAGTGGATATGTCTTTAAAGTAGGAGGAGCAACAATATATAGAAATCTACGAAACAAACAGTGTTAGCCAGATCCACCATGGAATATGAGTTTATAGCCTTAGATAAAGCAGCAGAAGAAGCTGAATGGCTTAGAAATTTTTTGGAAGATATTCCTATGTGGGAGAAACCCGTGCCAGCAATACGCATACATTGTGACAGTCAATCAGCTATAGCTCGGGCTCAGAATAATCTTTACAATGGTAAATTTTGTCACATCAGAAGATGACATAAAACCATTAGACAACTTATCTCAAATAGTGTAATCACAATAGACTACATCAAATCGGCTGACAACCTAGCAGATCCATTCACTAAAGGTTTGCCACGGGATATTGTTGCTAAATCATCAAAAGGAACGAGTTTAAAGCCTATAACGAATGAGGATGCTTGACTGCAACCCTACATATCATGACTGGAGATCCCAAGACGTAGGTTCAAAGGGAAAACAAAACCAAACAGAATCTACCAAAACGCACTTTGAGACAAGTAGTCTCTTCCCAGCTCCTATGATGACAAAAGTGCTAATGTGAGAAGGATAAGCATATGCTTTTAATGATTCCATATCTTCTAAAGCGGAGTATAACTCAATACTTTTCATGGTCAATCACCTAATGAAGGTGAAATGGGACCGTTTCTAGGAGAATGAATGCAAGGCTATACTCTCTAAGTTGACTCATGAAAACCATGAATAGTTCAGGGCCACAATGAACACAATAGAGAACTAAGTTCTACAAGAAAATGAAGTTGTGTTATGCATGTTGTCTCAGTCTACATATAACATTGGTTGATTCAAGACATCATGTTCACCTCCTGGTAATGTAAATCTGACATATATTAACTATGAGTGGTTCAAGGTTTAAAAATGCCACCAACTCAAACACAATGAATTTTTCGCAAACACTCTCTGTAAGTATGTCTAGTCTAGTCAAGATTAGAAGAAGTATAGTATTTAGAGTCTATCGAGTCTGGATTTAATCTGTATATGTTTAGATTCATTTATATTCATGTGGAGGATTGTTACATCAAACTAAAAAGCCCATGAACTTATTAAAAAGTGAAAACAAAATGACTTGGGCTGTGATGAGAGAGAGGAGGACTCAACGCGCGCCGCGGCCGTCCGGTCGGTTCGGCTCAGCTCGGCGTGTGCGTGGGCTTGGGCTTGGGTAAATGTGGCCCCAGGACCACTACAAAATGTTCTTTTTGTGCCCAATTAAGATTAACGTTTTTGGCCCATTTTATACCCAAAAACAACATGCATTTTGTTTTAAGGCGACAAGTAGTTTTGTCTACAAAATAAAAAAAACATCATGCAGTTTATCCTCTCATCAAGAAATGTAAACGAAAAGAAACAATCAGAGATTCTTGGGGAATAAGTCTCGTACTCAACATTTCTCGATCTCCGCGAGATTTTCTCCCACGTGCATCAGCTGGCTTTCGTTCTTCTCTTTAAATAAATCTAACTCTCTTCATTCACTTTTTACGTTTTTGCAGAAACGAAAAAATCATCACATCAAATCCCTTAGCGTAAGTCAATAGTCCGAAGTGTTTCGTAGATTGTTAGTTCGAAGAGACGTTCATGGGTGAAGCGTGAATCGTCTATTGGTTGTATCTTGCGACTCTATTTTGTACAAGTCTATCTCACTACGGAACGAATAGTAAGAGTTAAGAAAAGAAATTCGTCTCGACTTCATGGTCTATTTTGGAAAACGTTTTCATATTGGTTTTTCATTTCGTCTTTTTAATCGTATATTCCATAACATCGTTTTATTTATATCGTTTATATCAATTCGGTTTTTCTGCTTTACCCTGATGAATCTTGTGTGGAATGAAGTCGGAGAGGAAGCAAACCCAAATCCCCTTTTGATTTCGATAAAGATTTTTTTTTCGCAGGAGCAGTTATGATTTTGTTGTCGGTAAAAAATGGTAATGTTTATTCTGGAAATAAAGGAAAGTTAAGTAAATCGGGCTTCACTTTAGCATACTATTGCTAATGTATGTTCAGCCCAATACATCAGATCAAATTATATAAAAAAATACCAGTTTTTTTTTTGTCTGAAAACTAGGGGTGAGCAAAAAACCCAGACCGAACCGAACCGACCCGACCCGACCAAAGTTAAACCGAACCAAACCAAACCGTGTTTATTATATAACCCAATTGGTTCATGTTTTATTCAACCCGAATGGTTTAGTTTGGATTGGGTTTAAACCGAAATAAATTCAACCCGAATGGTTTGGTTTTGGTTTGGGTTTAAACCGAACTAAACTGATAACTCAATATGTTTTTTCTATTAATAAATTATATATATGTATATATTAACATATTGTGAATATATTGGTTAAGGTTTATTTTTTTCGTAATTTCTATATTTTTTAAGTTATGATACAAATAATATTCTAGTTCTAATCCTAATAATATGTAATACTTAAAGATTTTAGTACAAACAAAACCTAAAAACTATAAATTATTTAAAGTCTTGTGGCCATTTTATCTTGTAAATTCTTCAATTTATATTGTCTATAATTAAGATTATCTAAAATAAATTCTTCTAGGATCAATAAAGATCAAAGTTAGGTGCAAATAGTCTTTTAGTAAGTTAATTGTTTTATAATGCAATTAGTACAAATATATTTTATAACTAAATCGAATTGCACCGAACAGAACCAGAGCAAACCATAATAAAGTGAACCGAACTAAATCTAAGCCGAACCGAACCAAACCGAACCAAACCAAACCCGAACCAAAGCTACTTTGGTTTTGATTGGGTTAAGTTTTATTACACCCAAATTAACCAAACTGAACCGAACCCGAAACTAAACCGATATGCCCACCCCTACTGAAAACAAACCTAATTATTGTTTGCAAACTGTATGATGTATAATATTATATTGGAGACTTTTAATTTCTTTTTAAATTAATGGTTCTGTAATTTATAAAAGTACATTGAGACGCTACTATTTTATTTATTATAAAATTTAACATAATTTAACATATAATATATAAATAAATTTTAAAAGTCTAAGCAAATAATCGGGCTATATATATATGAACTTATTAGACAAAATAGTTCTAATTTGTTTAAAAACAAAAAAAAAAGATTCTTACTTAAGTGCCTATATAAAAAACGCATCATAGATTATACATATCAAGATATAGGTGATGTAAAGAAGATAAACCAAAACAACTTTAAGCAGATAAATGGTAAATAATGTTTTATTGAAAAGATCAGTCGACACACATTCCCCTTCTATATCACATTAAAATGAATAAAATATCACATTGTTATTAGTCTTACATTGTGTTTTTAATCTCTAGGTTGCATGGAAGCTTCGTCGGACGCTTTGAAACCGGAACCAAAATCAGAATATTGTGGAAGTTTACAGAATTTCGCTTCCAAACGCTTCTAAAATATCTTATTTAAAAACACGTTGGAAATTTATGATTTCGTTTTGGAATCACTGTCCAGGTTACACTACAAGAAAACTAAGCTTTTACTAGGAAAATTTACTAGGAAAATAGTTCCTCGTAAAATTACTACGAGTTTACTTCGATTTTACGAGGAAACCAGTTTTCCTCGTAAAGTGCTCGTAACCTTACGAGAAAAAAGTTTCCTCGTAAATTCGAAGTAACCTTACGTGACTATTACGAGGAAAATGTCATTTTCCTCGTAAACTCATAGTAACTTCTCTCCTCGTAAAGTCCTAGTAATAGTTTACTACGAAATTAGGAGGAAAAGTTTTGTTACTACGAAATTAAGAGGAAATGGATAGAAAATATCGAATTTAAATCAAAAACGTATTTTGTACTTACTTTTCCTAGCAATTTCCTAGTAAATTCTCAGATTCGAAAATTCCTATAAATACCACCATATGTGATTCATTTGAAACACACCAAAAAAAAATCAGCTATAAGCTTAATCAAACACAAAAAAAAATGTCCGGTCCGGGAAATATTTTCGAGTTGCGAAAGTGGATGTATTCACACAAAGATTTATGAAGTTTAATTCCCGGGTATGGGTTTGAAATGTGTTATCTTCAAGTGTGAGTGGTACGACCCCGTCGTAAACAGAGGTGTTCGGATAAACAAGAACGGTGTAGTTGATGTCAACGGTGGACGAAGGTACACCAAATTCTTTTTTTTTAATATCCAGGTTTTCAGTATTAATTAAATTTTACATAATGATCTTTATTTTCGTAGGTACAACAAGTTCGAGCCTTTCATATTAGCTTCCCAAGCAGATCAAGTTTGCTTCATTCCATACCCTCGGATTACTACCTCGGGAATAAACTGGTTAGCTGTTATCAAAGTTACACCTCGAGGACGAATAATCGCTGGAGATGAACCACCATTACAAGAAGAAAACACCAATGAGATCGAGGTAGCTGAAGCAGAAATTGATGAGTTCTTACTCATTGATCCGCATAATCGTGAATACGAAGATGTTCCTGATCACTCAACGGACGAAGGTGTAGACGACGAGTTTTTAGAAAATGATGATGTTTCAACAGATGACGACAATGTATCCGAATGAATTATGTATGTTTATAAGTTTGTTTAATCACAAAAATGAATTTGGATTATATATGTTTTAAGTTTGTTTAATCACAAAATCAATTTGCATTTGGGGTTTGGGGTTTATGTGTAGAAGAGGTTAGGAGTTTGGTGGTAGAAGAGGTTATAAGTTAAGGAAGTTGTGGTTTGGGGTTTGGGGTTTTGAGTTTAGGGATTTATAAACCCTTTCCTCGTAAAACCCTAGTAATAGAAAACACGGGCATAGCTGTTTCCTCGTAAGGTCCTAGTAAGGTTTACTAGGGCTTTACGAGGAAACAAACGCGGGCATAGCTACTTCCTAGTAAGCTAGTTTCCTCGTAAAGGCCTAGTAACTGCCTTACGAGGACCTTACGAGGAAATAGAAACACGGGCATATCTATTTCCTCGTAAGGTCCTAGTAACATTACTAGGGCTTTACGAGGAAACCAAATTCCTTATATATACTCGAGCAATCCAGTTTCTCATTTGCTAGCAACCTTCTCTCTAAATCCTCTAAAGGTACTCTACAATTCGTAGTTAGGTGATTAGATTAGGGAATTTAGATTAGGTGGTTAGTTTAGGGAATTTAGATTAGGTATTAGTTTAGGGAATTTAGATTATGTTGGTTTACTTTTTTTTAGTGTTTTTTTAAATTATACGGGGAACTAATGTTTCGATTTTTTTTTTAAATATAGATGCCTAGACAGAGCAAGCTTGCTAAGGCTGCCGTTAGGAGGACGTCGTCTCTCGAGGGGAGTCACTACAGAGACATGTTTGGGCGTCAGGATGCTCTGGGTTCATCTTCGTCAGCTCCCGGTTCATCTTCGATTCCCGAGACTCAGGGAGCTTCTACGGCGTCCCGGGAACCACATCCTCCTCCTCCTCCTCCTCCTCCACCGGTCGGGGTTCATCCCGATTTGGATGTGCCGCCGAACGCACCCTTTGCGGTGTACACGGTGGAGGATATTTTGTCCCTTCCAGGCAGAGAAGGGCTCGCAGAGTTAGACCCTATCCGACGGGACGGCCGAAACGTATTATGGTATGTTTTAATTTTTAAAAAGTTTTTTTAATTTATTTCTTAATTAACAAAATATTTAGAAATTAATCTAATTAATGATTTATTTTGTGTCTTTCCAGGTTCGGTGTTGACAATTGTGTCGGATCTAGCGTCTCGGACTGTATTAAGGGATACTTTCCCTATCCAGCTCCAAACTGGAAGATGACGGCGAGCCACACAAAAAAGACGTGGTTCAAATCGTTCGTTGTAAGTTTAATTAGTTAATTTATTTTTAATTATTTAAAATTATTAATATTATTGAACTAATCCGTCTTTTATTTTTTCTGGTTACAGCAAAAGTATTGTTGGTCTATTGGGATTCACTAGCGGGTGAAGAAGGAGTTTGAGGCCAAGGCAAGAGCACGATTGCTCGACATGGTCTACAACTAGAAGGGCGACTATCAGGTATAGATTTATAAATTATAATATATATATATATAGTTTTAAAAATATTATATACTGACTTTAATTAATTTTATTTTTTTTTAAATTAGGTGGATGGTTACGAGGCCGGGAAACCCGATTGCCTCACAACCACGGTGTGGGATGGCCTCATCAGCTATTGGGAGTTGCCGGACTCGGTCAGAACCTCCAACACAAACTCCGGGAACCGCATGACCAAAGACGAGCATGGCAACACGAAGGTGCTTCACACCACGGGTCGAAAACCTCACGCGGGAATTCGTCTAGACATGGTAAGATGATTTTTAATAACTATTTAATTTTTATTTTATTTGAATATTCCAAATTAATATTTAATTTTATAAATTAATTTTAGGCTAAGGAGACAGGAGTTCTTCCATCTCTAAAAGACCTTTACGAGAGGACCCACCGGAACATGGCTGGGCAGTTTGTAGATCCTGCTTCCGAGCGGATCTACAACGAGGTTGTTGCCCGAGTTGACGAACGCCAGATCCAGTTGACTCAGCAGACTGGGACTCCAGTCATATTATCCACTGTTGAAGTGGATAAGATTTACGAGGAGGTAAATAATTTAGTTTTACTATTAATTTTAAATATTTTTTAAAAATTTTTCTTAATGTTATTAATATTTTTATTTACAGGTCGCCCCTAAGAAAAAGGGGCGTATCATTGGGATTGGCTCGGTTAACGATGTCCCTGCAGCGACATCGTCTTATCATCAGGAGCAGCACGATGTCAATGCTCAGCTACGCTCGGAGTTGTCTTCGCTCACCGAGCATGTCACTTCTCTCACCGATGTCCTCGAGATTATGGCGGTTGGAAACCCGCATTTGGAGGAGATGTTGTGTCAGAGACGGGAACGCGGAGGGATTCCAACCCAACAGCATCCACCATCACAGTCACAGCCGGCCACCAACTATGGAGAGGATTTCCCGAGCCAGGACGACTTCGTTCAACAATTTTACGACCACCATCCCTAGTTTTTTTTATTTTTAATTGTATATTATGAATTTTAAAACTTTCTGTATATTATTTTTTTATTTATAAAATATTTTGTTTTTTAGTTTTTATTTATAATTTGATTTTTTTAATTTATAAAAAATAAAATAATTATATTTATAATTAATTTTTTTAATAGGGAAAAAAACATTTCGAAGCAAAATTCTCGTAAGGATTCCAAGTAAAATCCTCGTAACAGATTCTAGTAAGTTCCTCGTAAGTCTTTACTACGATCTTACGAGGAAAATATTACTACGATGTTACGAAGAAACCTTACGAGGGGCTTACGAGGAAACCATACCCACGCCTTTACAAGGAAATGTTTCCTCGTAAGTTTTCTACGACCTTACGAGGAAAAAGGCTTTACGATGAACGTGTTTCGAGGAAACGTGTTTCCTCGTAATTTCCTAGTAAATGGCCATTTACTAGGAAATTACGAGGAATACACGTCCTAGTAAGGGGCGAGTTTTCTTGTAGTGTTAAAAACCACAGTGTCATAAATAAATAAATAAAAACATAGTATTTATGTTTTTATATAAAATATAAATTTAAAATATTAACATATAAAAATATTAAAACTAATATTTTAGATTATCTTTATGCACTATATTTTCTTATTAGAGATATAACATACATATTTAAATATATTTCTAAATTATTTAGGAAATATTAAAAATAATTAAATTGATAATACTTTAAACTTCATTTATTTATATTTTCAAAATTATAATATGAAACTGTTAATTTTAGTATAAATAAATAAATGATTTATTTTTCGTTTGAATAATTTAATTTTTAGTCATATATTCATAATATTTTAATTTTTAACATATATATATATATATATATATATATATATATATATATATATATGTCTGTGTGTGGGGGGGGGGATATACATTTCCAAGACGTCCATGCTTCCTATTTTTTTTTTAAAAAAAAATCGCGTCTATGAGCTTCTAATCAGTAACGGTTCCGTATACTCGTTTTCGATTTCATGTAACATAAGTCATGCAAAAAAACCAATATTACCAACTAAATTTACATATTATACCATTCAAGATTTATACATGCAATCCTCATGCTTAATTTAAAATAGTTCTTCATGCTTAATTTGAAAATAGTAACAATTGAAATTGTATGAATTTAAATTTCACTCCACACAGAGCATGGATTATCACCTAGTTATAAGGTTATTTTAGTATCTCCTATGGAAAAGCAAAAGGCAATACATATTACGTTAAAGTGCAAGTTGTAGATGCCATCGCGTCATAAATGGTCAGCATCCCTTATTTCACCTTTTTACTTTTCTACTTTGTCCTCGTAACATATTTGTTCTCTGATGAGTTCACACCGTGTTAAACCGACTACGAAGAAAATAAAAGTCAAAACTTGATAGGTCACGCCAAAGAAAGCATTGTATTTTTCTTCAATAAGAAATCTATTGGTCTCCTACTGACCAATAAAATTTTTCCACTCTTTACAACGGTATTCCCAACTATTTTTCAATTGTAACTCTTTATTTCTTATAAACAATTGTTTCTTCCAACCTTTTATGAAAGTCGTCGAGTTTACTTAACAACATTTCTTGTGGAGAAGCAGATAGTTTGCCAAATCTCATTCAATATTCGATTGTAGTATGATTACACGTTGCGTTTGTCTACTTTAATATCCCCTATATATTATTTGAGAATCATTTAAAAAATTGTAACCTTAAGTTTGTAAGAATTGAAAATAACCCCAATCCTACGTGGAATAGCTCTTTGACTTCTATTTTCAAATCCCAAGGATTCTAGAGTATGTGATATAATGTATAGTTTAAAAATAATATTCTCTAGAAATATAATATTCCGTAGACTATAGTTGGTCGCATATATTAAATATTTATTGTTTCACATGCTTTCCTTAAATAAAACCTACGGAATTACCTAATATGATCAAAATATATATATGACAATTAATGATTTTAAACAATAAAGATTTGATAACAATCTGTATACTTTTTTCATTTTGTTTATTTCTTTATTATTAAAATAAATTACACAATTACATTAATCATATAATAAAAATCTAGATTTTTTTTTGTGTATGTTGTATTTCGAATTTTTCAAAATGAGTATAAATTACTAAAACTGTTAAAAGTCCCACATAAACTTTTAAGAAGGTTTTAATTTTTTTTTCTATACTAAAATATAATGATTAGAAGACCATATGAAGAAATAATTTTAGTTTATATATATTTAACATCATTTTAATTAAACTATACATCGTATGAAAATACATACTTATATTTTGATATTTGCCTTGAACATATATTGAAAAGTCAATATTTTAATTTTGAAATATGTCATTGTTTTTTTTTAAATGATTATAAATTATTGAAACTATTAAACATCTCACATTAAAAAAAATCGTTGGTGTAAAGTTTTGTTACACAAATATGTAAATAATCATAAAATCATATGAGTAGAAACCTCATTTAATTAATATCCATATTAAAAATGTATTATATTACTATGTTTATATCATTTAAATTTAATTATATATCATATACAATATATAAGATTGATTATTTTGCTTTATTTACCCTAATTGTGAATAAACAAGAGTAATAGTTAAATTTATATGCATACGCCAATTTATTACATAATAGTAACTGATTTCTTAGTTATTTAATATGTATTTATTATTTATAATATGCAGAAAAATATAAAATAAATAATAAATATAAAATACTTATTATGCATAAAGTGCAGATCTTAACCTAAGTATGTATCTCTTTAATTATTTTAAATCTTAAGTATTTTCTAAAACAAACGAAATGAGAATAAAATTCAAAATAAATATTTATATCGAGTAATAACCAAAATATAAAAAAAACATAGCAAGCGAAAAATGGAAGATAAATAGGACTGACACGTGAACGTAAACTTCTCATAACCATAATTAATTTTTAAATTGTTAAATCATGATATAAAACTGACTTAATTTTTAATTTGTTATTTTTTAATTTTTTAATATTTTAAATTATTATGGTTATGTTAAATCATGACCATAATTAATTTTAAATTATTTATTTGTATTTGAAAAACTTAAAATATTGTTTTTAAAAATAATTTAAAAATTAACATAATTTTTTTATAAATTATTTTAAAAAATAATAATTTGTAAAAAAATATAATTTTCTAATATTATTAGACAGATAAATAAATTATATTAAATTAGTTTTGAAACTTTATATATTTTAAATGCAAATATTTTACCAATTGCTTCTTAAAAAACATTAGAAAACTTGCTAATACTCTACCAATCAAGCGTAGTAATACGCCATTTATTTTCCATCACTCGAACACTGAAAAGTGAAAAGATATATGAAAACAGATCCATTAAATTCTAAGATTTGATCTACATTTCTAATTAAAATTATTTCTGATCCTACGTATAGATAATTATATAAAAATTTCAAAATTCTTAAATTTCAAATACATACAAAAACAATCATATGTAAATTTTAAATTTGTCAATACTAAAATTTTATATTTTAATTACATATATTCACCCTGCGCAAGGCGCAGGTCTTATCCTAGTATGATTAGTAAAAGATTGAACCTACGTCATCCAATTAGACATATGTGAAAACGCGATAACAAAGTAAGATATTCCAACATTCTTGGTCAAGAATTAATGCTATTTGCTTACACACGCACACTCACACAAACTCATATAATTGAACAAAGTTCACGAAACCATTTCTAAATATCTCAGAGAGAGAGAGAAGACGATAGAGATAGAAGTGAATACAAAAAAGGTCACAAAATGGGGAAGAAGAGTAGTGTGTTTGTGATATGTATGATCTTTTTATTGGTGAGCTCGTCTTTGATGTTTGGGAGAATTGATTGCAGAGCCCTACGGTCGAAGCCACTGAGAGATATCAACGGCCAAAATCAATCGGCGGTGGGCATGAAGGTGAAAAACAGCTCGAGCAGTCAATTTCCTCTTATGAGGAGCTATGGTTTCCGGTTAGCGTCTGGACCGAGCAGAAGAGGACGTGGTCACTAATCAACAATCACCATTTGGTCTTTTTTTTTTTTTTTTTTAACCGTATAAATCACAAGTTTTGTTGAATATTTCGTAACTGTCGCCCAAGTTGTAACGTGTAAAAGGAAGTTACTAGCTTTATCCCTCGATTGTATGAAAATTTTGTTTTTTTTTTCTTTTCAAATGGATTGAAGAGCATCATTATTTGTTTCTGTAAAAGAAATACAATCCTAATAGTGTGGATAGAAAAAGCAATAGAAACCATTTTCAGTTGAATTGTAAAAAAAAAATTATTGAATAAAAGGTGGATAATATATGAGTCAAAGATCATAGCAAATAATAGCCAATCTATCATATTCAATTGGTCGCCTGGCCAAACATATGTTACCATGTTGCATTAAAGATTTGCTAAACCTTTCACGTTAGATGTTGATCATGGTTTTTTTTTTTGTTGAACTTTTATTTGCATTAAAATATTTTTAGGGTTTTACATTTTTTGAATACACCTTTCCAATAACCCCTATTGGACTCAGATAAACAAGCCTAAACCTACACAAACCCAGACAATAATTACTGCCCCTATAGAAGTTCATGTTCGTTACATAATGGAGAATATTACCAATTATATAAACAATCTTCAAGAGGATTATAAGAAAACGCCTGCTTCATATTTATTAAATATTTAGGGTTTGATGAGTGTTGATTTAAAATGAAACTATAATATCAAAGGCAGCTCAATTAGTCGTGTTTGCTAATGTCAAACTGTTAACCATCGCCTTTTTTCTTTTGACTTCCTTTATTTGTATATTCTTATAAGTTTTACTTTTGTAGTATTGTGGGCCATTTTTTCTTTTACAACTTATAAATTAGCTCAAATCTCTCAAATAAACATTTTGAAGTTCTTGTCACAAAAATAGTATTCAAGAAAAAAATGACCAAAATAAGCCTTTTTTTATTTTGAAAAATTTAATATTTTTAAATTTTTATTTAATTATAAACCTCACCTCCAAAACTCAACCCCATAAATCTAAACCCCAAGTTTAGATTAATTAACCCAAGGGGTATAAATATATATATTTACACTCTTTAATAAAGTCTATTTTGATCATTTTTTTCTTGAGTGCTATTTTGGGAACAAAAACCTTTTAAGGTCTATTTTGATCTTTATCTCTATAAATTATATAGCTAAAATTTAAATTTACTTATTAATATATCTTTTCAGATCTCCTATATATTAATCCTGAAACATTGGTTAAATGACAACTTTGAGGAACATGCTAACGTGTCAAACTGAGAGCGCTCCTCAGCCCTGTTTTTTTAATTTGACAGACTTTACAAGGATTGTTAAAAATGTGACATTGAAAAAACCACTAAATACTTTATTATGTGTCACTAAATTCGAATATGGAAAGAAATAACTATTTAATTATTTCCTTTCTTGTTATTGGTAGTTAATGTATTAAATTTATTTTTTTTCCCTTGAATTTTGATCCGCGAATCTGACTAATAAATCTACAAGAGTAGTTAAAAAATAATAAAGACATGATTAATTGATTCCTTTAAAGAAGTGTAAGACATTATCTAGACTTAAATTTAAATTAACAGAAAAGTCACGGTATACAACATAAGAATTTACAAATTGGCTTAATAAGATTGAGTGTTTTATTATATTTTGTTTTTATATATGTAAAATCAATTATGATGAGATAAATGAAAATTTGAAATGATGTTAAAAAGGAGAAATTTCTTAGGATAATTTTTTAGTTCTTTTCACCTAAAAAGACCTCAAGGAATAGAATGGCCAAAAAAAGGTTTTCGTAAAGGGTAAATATAAAGTTATATCTTAGGGTTCACTAATATAGACTTAAAATTTAAAGTTAAGGGGTAGAGTTGTGAGGGTGAAATTTTTTTTTTTAATAATTAAATAAATATAAAAAATCTACATAATTTTTTAAAAAATTGTTTAAAAAGCATTCTTAAATTTCAAAATTTAAAATTTTTTAAAAAATTGAAAAAAATCATAGTTTTTTATAGGTCGAATTTTAAAGCATATAATTCGAAACTATATAATTTTTTTTATTATTTACTCATATTTATAAATCTATAAAGCAAGAAGGTAGCTTTTGCTTTTTTAATGAAAGATTTTTTTGACATTTTTCTCCTTAATGATTTATTTTGTGACAAAAACCTAAAAATGTCCTATTTGAGAGAATTGCCAAAAAGTGGGAATTCAAACACAAAATTTTAAACAATTACCACCATCAAATTAATTAAATAAAAAAACAAGAAACATTATTTAATAATTTGTGTCATATCTATACTTTATTAAATTTGAAACATTTTTTCACTAGTAAAAATTTCGCTCATAGCCACGACAATGCTACGAAATTTTCGTAGCAAATTTTAAAAAGCTACGAAAAAAGCTACGAAAAGCTACGAAATAAAAAACGTAGTGTTTCGTATGTAAATCGTAGCAAAAAAAGCCACGAAATTGCTACGAAATAAAACGTGGCAACCAATAGCTACGTTTTTGCTACGGATTTTTCGTAGCAATATTGCTACGAAATAAATTGTAGCTATAATCATGGCTACTTTGCAAAAAAAATATTTTTTTTCTACGATTTGCCACTAATTTTTTCGTGGCTATCATAAAATAGCTACGATTTTAACATGAAGTAGCCACGGAAATTTGAAACCCTAAACCCTAAGCATACTTTTAAACCCTAAACTCTAAATACAAACCTTAAAACACTTATTTTAACTTTAAATTGCATCTTAAACTCAAAATTTAATCTTTTTAAAATTTTACTTTCAAATCTTAAATCTAACCTCAAAAACTATATTCCAAACAATACACTCTTAACCTAAACATTATACCCTAAATCATAAATCCAAACACCAAGACTAATATTTTCAAACTTTAAGCTTAAACATAAATTACAAACTCTATACCTTAAATCATAAACATAATCTTTAAAATAAAAAATCAATGCTCAAATTACAACTATCAGTTATTTATACAAATATTTAAAATGTTACAAGTAAATCTAAATTAAAATAAAATAGTTTCTTTAATTCTAAGGCTTAGAATCTTAAACCTAAACAAACCCTCTATAACCTCTAACTCAAACTCTTAAGCCTTTAGTTCTAACCCTATGAACTCCAAACCCTAATCTTTTATTATTATAGCTTTAAATCTTTAACTTAAACATCAATCCTAAACATTAAATATTAAAATCTAAATTTTTAAAACTTAATCTCAAACCTTACCATACACTCCAAACATAAAATCCCAAATACTATACCCCAAACTTTAAATTTTAAACCTAAACCCAATACTCCAAAATAAATCTAAATTTTATACTAATTTCAGTAAACCATAAACTATATATATCTCAAATGTATATTTTATATTTTTTTTGAACACCAAGTATTCTTTATTTAAAACTGAAATAAAACAATATATTTTGTCTTCCCTATATATTAAAACTAAAGTAAATTAAATATAACTAATAGTCATCTTTAATTTTTATTGGCTAAAACAGTGGTGTGAGGATTGCTACTATTGACCATTGATTAAATCTAATCAATGGTCCAGGTTCATCTTTGTGTTTCTTCTCTCTTTCCAAGACCTCTATGTTCTATTTTTTCTTCTTTCTGTAAACTGTATCTCTTCGACAACCATCTCAGAGCTTCTTCTTTCTTTTTTCCTTTGGTCCGATCTGTTCTCTCTTTTTTTTAGTTATATCTGCTTCTCCTTTCAGCAGTTGAGCGAACTATTTTCTGGTTGGGACAGAAGCAAAGATTCTAGCTTGGTCAGAGAGATCGAATTCAAGATCTGGTTTTGGTCGGTTAGCGGAAAAGATCTTTGATCCGTTTATCTCGGCTCCGCCTTCGTCATGTCTCTGCTCCTCCGCCATCTTCACCACCACCACCACCACCGTCACACTCTTCACGACCGGTAGCGTCTCTCTCTCTCTCTCTCTCTCTCTCTCTCGCTCTCTCTCTCTCTCTCATGTGTGTTGAATCTGATTTTTTTTGGTAAAGGAAGATGGAGGAGGCAGAGGAGATTGATGGAGGAGGAGGTAGCAGAGGTGGTGGCTCGTGACTCGTGAGCATAGCCAGCTTGAAGGTTGAAGAAGAAGAAGCTACGGTGAGGACGCAGAAGAAGCGTGACGGCGGAGGAAGCGTGATGGCAGAGCAGGCATGACGCGTCCGTGGTGAAGCCGGTGGCGGAGCCGGTGGTTCAGACGGTGTTATTATTTGTGTGTATATATATGTATAATATTTATTTATATATTGATAATTGTTTTTTTGTATATTTTGTAATTTAATAAATAAAAAATTATATTTTGTAATTTATATTTTTTTTATTTTTTTTTAAAAAACAAACGATTTAGCTACGATACATTTTGTAGCTTAAATAGCAAAACGTAGCCTATTTTGCCACGAAATAGTCGTAGCAAATTCGTATCAATTTGCTACGATTTTTGACACGATCAATTTTTGCTACGATGGTATAGCTACGATCTGATTTTCGTAGCATTTTCGTAGCAAAAACTCATATAGCTACGAAATTCAGCCTATAGCTACGAAAAATAACTGTGGCTATGATTTTTTTTTTACTGGTGTTTATACATAGAGAAAAAAAACAAATTGCAAATACACAACTGATTTTAATTGAAACATCTCATTATTTTAGTTATTCACTCCGTGCATAGCGCGAGTTATCACTTAGTTTATAATTATTAACTAAAACAATCTTTTAAATCACTGTACTAATTCTTTCACGTTCGCTTCCTCATAATTATAACATTGGTTGGATCACAACCTGATGGACCTCCTTTTGTGATACAGGGTGATGGAGAACTTTGGTGATTCTAGAGTCTTTTGAGGTGCAGAATTCACTACAAGAAAACAGTCTCATTCCGAGGACCAAAATTGTCGGTATGTCGTCGGAATAAACGTATTCCGACGACATACCGAGGAAATATATCCTCGGAAAAAACTCCTCAGAATTTCATTTTCCCTCGGAATTCCCTCTGAATTTTCTGACGGAATTCCGAGGAAACAAAATTCCGAGGAAACTGTGAGGACCACAGTTCGTCGAAAAAGTCCTTTGAATATACCGAGGAAGTTATCCCTCGGTATATACCGAGGACAATTCCGAGGGACGAATCCTCGGAAGTTCCGACGAATATTTCCGAGAAAGCCTGGTCCTCGAATAATTCCGAGGAAGAATTCCCTCGGAAAATTCCAAGGAACATCTCCCTCGGAAAATTCCAAGGAACATCTCCCTCGGAATATACCGAGGAAGTACTCCCTCGGAAAATACCGAGGAAGATTGTTTCTCGGTATTTTCCGAGGAACCCTGTTCCTCGGTATATTCCAAGGGAGAAGTTCCTCGGAATTTTCCGAGGGAAGGCTTCCTCGGAATATCCAAATTTTTTTTTTTTTTAAATTAAATTTTTGAAATTTAAATTCAAAAATATAAAATAAAAATTAAAATTGAAAACATATTATATAAAATTCAAAGTCGTACAAATAAAAATAAAACATTCCGAGTTTTTGAAAAAAAAAACTACGGGTTATGGGCATTCGGGTCTGGCATGCTCGGGAACACCTCGTTCGGGTGCAACCTCCTCATCATCTCCATCATTTGCTTGTTCAGCTTCTTCTGTGCCTCAAAGCCTGCCTGTTGAGTCGCCATCTGGGTCTCCAACGCAGATATGCGATCATCCTTGTCCTGCAACTGACCCATAAGTACTTCTGGATCAACAGATGGCGGTGGTGCAGCAGAAGACGGAACCGACCGGGACCGACGACCCAAACCGAACAAACGTCCCTTCTTCTTTGGAACCGACTGAAATAGAAAAGTGGCAAATTTAAATAATAGAAAATATGAATTGAACTTTAAAAAAAGAACTTACCGATTCAACTATTTCGTTGATCCGAACCCGAAGCAAGTAGGTCGAACCCGTCGAATCGTCATCCTCGGTTTGAAGCTGAGACACTTCGTCTTCCAGCTGAGTGTCGATCAGGGTGACCACATCCTTCACAACACCATCATCAATCTGGCCGATCTTCTTGTTGGTATACGCCCTCTTCATTAGGGAGAGATCATCAACCGGCTCGCCTTCATTTTCTTCTGCCTTGAAAAAAACATAAATTAAACAAACATTAGTAATTAGAAGAAATGCACAAAAAATAAAATTTAAAAACTTAAATAATAGAATATAAAGCGACTAACTTACCATGCGATCCACCAGAGTGGCAATAGATTGAGCACCCAAGTTATGCTTGAAGACTCCATTCCCTTTATGGTCGCTCATGCGGTTGGTGAAGTTGGTGAAAGAAGTTTGTTTCGTCTCATCCTTACTCCAATGCACACCCAACTCCTACCAGACCGTGAGGTTCATCGACTTTGGGACCTTTTAATATTAAAAAAAATTGTTAAATAAATAAAATAATATTTTATTAAATTAAAAAATTGTTTAATAAATAAAAATCAACCTTGTTTATTTTCCACTTCTTCTTCCACTCGTGGATCTGCTTCCCATAATTGTCCATAACTTTATGGACGAAGTGGTGATAGATATACAACGTATCATCGGCATTCCAGTTGAATTCTTGCTGAAAATAAAACACAATTAGTAGAAAATTTATATTAAAGATTTAAAATACAAGTAAAAAATTAGAATACTTACCGCAAACTGTTGAAACCACAGATGCTGCTTGTCGGCAGGGAAGTCGGTGAAAGTCGGATGTCCCTTGTCGAGGCCGAGTAAATCATACGGTTGATCCATGCGCTGATCCCGTTCGAGGATCGGTTGAACCTAATAAAAAGAACAAATTGTTAAAAATGAATCAAATTTTAATGAAAAAAAAAGGTTTAATTACCATGTTTGACCCCGTCCATGTGGATACGGAGTGAGATAGGGAAGATGGTCACGA
Source organism: Moricandia moricandioides (assembly GCA_905132885.1). Taxonomy (NCBI): domain Eukaryota; kingdom Viridiplantae; phylum Streptophyta; class Magnoliopsida; order Brassicales; family Brassicaceae; genus Moricandia; species Moricandia moricandioides. Next base: position 139,090 of record CAJHQQ010000109.1, on the reverse strand, counting down.
CCGGGCTGTCGAACAAACTCCGCAACTCTCATCACTCACGGAGGACCCTCAGGAGCAGGAGCAAGAGCGGGTGCAGCAATGGGAGCGGGAGGAGCAGGAGAGGGAAATGGAGAGGGAGATGTATGGTATGAGCTGTGGGGCGATACGAAACCCTGAATGGAGTGGCTCCCCGTACAACCACGACTACGACGCTGTCGAGGCCGGCTCTGATCATCATAACACCTGTATATATATATATATATATATATATATATATATATATATATATATATATATATATATATATATATATATATATATTTTTAAAAAAAAAAATCCCAAATAATAGTTTTTAATCACAAAAGATGTTTTATAGATATTAAAAATGTTTAATTTTTTTTAATAATTAGAAAAATAATTTAATAATTTTCTTTAAAATTGTTATTATACATGATTTATATATATAATTAAAAAATAGTTTAATAATTAAAAAAATAGTTTAATAATTACAAAAATAGTTTAATAATTACAAAAATAGTTTAATAATTAAAAAAATAGTTTAATAATTACAAAAATATTTTTAATATATAAAAATTATAATTTTTTATAAATTGTTATTATACATGATTTATACATATATATATGTATAAAAATTATTAAAATTTTTAAAAATTGTTATTATACATGATTTATATATATATATATATGTATAAAAAAATATAAATCGTTTATAAATATAGAAAAAGCTTTATTAATATTTTTAAAATTTTTAAAAAACGTTTTATTATACATAGTTTATTACTTGAAACTTAAAAAACGTTTTTAAAAATCAAAAAATGAGGGAGGAAATATCTTCTCAAGGTTGCACTGAATCATGGCTATGTTAGTCTTCAGATTTTCAATACCTTCAAGAGTCACTGATCTGGTGCATAAATCGCGGAAGAAAGCACTTTTCCCTGCAATTGCTTCATGAACATTTCGTGGTAATAGTTCCTTGAAGGCAAACGGAAGGAGGCGCTGCATCAACACATGGCAATCGTGACTTTTCAAGCCAATAAACTTTCCTTCTTTTCTGTCGATACAATTACGCAAATTAGATGCGTAACCGTCTGGAAACTCCACATCGTTTGAAATCCAATCAAAGAACGCATTTTTTCCCTCTGCATCAAGTCGGTATATGGGAAAAGGAGCCCTACCATTCCCATCAACATGAAGTTCTGAACGAGCACATATATCGACTAAATTCAGTCTTGACTTCAAATTATCCTTTGTTTTACCTTGAACGTTAAGGATCGTGTTCATGAGATTGTCAAAAAAGTTCTTCTCAATATGCATGACATCTAAATTATACCTTAGCAGATGATCCTCCCAGTATGGCAGATCCCAGAAAATACTTTTTTTGTGCCAGTTATGTAGTTCTCCAACAGCATCTACCGGAAAATGCTCATGTCCACCGACGTCTGGCGTCCTTGCTGCACCAAAAATCTCTTAGTTGTGTCTTCAAACCTTTCCCACTAACTTCTTCAGGTGGACCATCAAACACCTGCGTGTTCTTCCTAAACAAAGTCTTACTCCGACGGTATGGATGATCAGGTGGTAGAAATCGTTTGTGACAGTCAAACCAACACGTTTTTCTTCCGTTATTTAGTTGGAAAGCATCTGTGTCATCTTGACAATATGGACATGATAGCCTCCCATGCGTTGTCCATCCAGATAACATACCATATGCTGGAAAATCACTTATTGTCCACATTAGTACTGCCCGCATTTGAAAGTTCTCTTTACACAAAATATCGTATGTTTCAGCACCTTCAGCCCATAGTTGTTGCAACTCATATATTAGTGGCTGAAGAAACACATCAAGTGATCTCTTAGGATGCTCTGGTCCGGGAACGAGAATGGAGAGAAATAGAAACTCTCGTCGCAAGCACAAGTTTGGGGGTAAGTTGTATGGTGTAACAATGACTGGCCATAGAGAATATTGTCTTCCACTCTTCCCATACGGGCTGAAACCATCAGTACATAATCCAAGGTAGACATTTCTTCTCTCATACGCAAAGTCGGGATACTTTGATTGGAAATGCTTCCACGCTTTTGCATCTGAAGGATGTCTAATCTCACCATCTGTTGAGTGCTCCGCATGCCATCTCATTCGTTGCGCTGTGCGTTCCGAAAGATACAACCTCTGCAACCTTTTCGTCAAAGGCAAATACCACATCCTTTTATATGGCACTGGAACTCTTCCACTCGTATCTTTATAACGAGGCTTTCCACAAAAATTGCATGTAATCCGCTGGTCATCCGCCCTCCAATAAATCATGCAGTTATCGCTGCATACATCTATTACCTGATAAGATAAACCAACACCAGCTACGAGTTTCTGAACCTCGTAGTATGAACCTGGAGCTACATTATCCTCAGGTAGAATACCTTTAACAAAATCAGCTATCGCATCCACACAATCTTCAGCAAAGTTATAATCAGTTTTAATGCCCATCAGTCTTGTAGCAGGTGATAAAGCTGAATGACCATCTCTGCAACCTTCGTACAATGGTTGCTTTCTAGAATCCAACATATCATAAAATCTCCTAGCTTCTGCATTGGGCAAATCTTCCCCTCTAAAATGATCATTTACCATCTGCTCAGTACCTACACCATAATCTACATCCGTTCTAATTGGTTCTTCTAATCTAACCGCCGGCTGAGGTTCGCTAGTACTACCAAGTTCATAATTAGTTTCCCCATGATGATATCAAATTTTGTAACTTCGTGCAAACCCACTCAAATATAGATGAGTCTAAACATCCCACTCTTTAATAACCTTTCTATTTTTACAATTAGAGCAAGGACATCTTAACTTACCTGTTTCTGCTTCCAGTTGTCGGTGAACTAACCCCATGAATTCGGTTATACCTCGTTGGTATTCTTCCGTAAGCAATCTCGTGTCCGGATCCAAATGAGGTCGATCGATCCAAGAACGAAAATAATTTGAAGAAGACATGTTTTTTTGAAACCAAATTTGTGATAGTAGGAGGGAAGAAGAAGAAATGGAGTGGAATGAAGAGGAAGAGGGGTGGTTGCATTTATAGATGAAATCCTGCCGACATACTGAGGAAATTCCGAGGAGAACTGACACTTCCTCGGAATTTCCTCGGAATTTTTAAAATCCCCCAACGGCTCTCTAACGGCTACAAAAAGTCCTCGGAATTTTTGAAATCGCCGTCGGTTTTTTCCGACGAACCCAGTTTCCTCGGAATTCCCTCGGAATATACCGAGGAAGTGTGTCTTCCTCGGAATTTCCTCGGAAAATTCTGAGGAAATTCCGAGGAAACCTCATTTCTTGGTTTCCTTGGTATTTCCTCGGTTTTTGGTCAGAAAATTCCGAGGAACTCAGTTTCCCTCGGTATGTCCCTCAGAATAACGATGTTTTCTTGTAGTGATTGCATAGTTGCGTCAGATGTTTAGCAATGGATGGAGATCTTATTATAGTGCGATTGAGCTGATATATTGACCCAAGGTATGATCTTTGAGTTAGCTTTCTAATTCCACAGGTTTGAGTTCAATTAGCATCATATAGCAGAAGTTATGCCCGTTTTACTAAAGAGTGGTTTGTTTGTCTCGCGAGATGAAACTGTCGAGGGGGAAAAGAGTGTCAATCGATGACACAGCATTGTTGTCGATCGACGGTGATCCCATAACGCGAGATGAGTATAATTGAAGCCCAACCAAAGCCCAGACTACACCACAATTTACCAGAATACCCCTGGACGAGTTTAAAACCCTATATTTATGTTTTCTAAGCAATTGTTGACGGCTACGCTTTCTATACTTTATTTTACTCTTAGTTTTAGGTTTAGAGAGAAAGATTAGAACTCCTTCAGAGTTGATCTGGAACTCCATTTGTTTTATCTTTGGTTTCTTTATCTATTATATTATCCAGACTATGATTTGTGTTATTTCTTACATGTCTGAGTAATCATCTTGTTAGATTTAGGGATTCCATGAACTTAATGTCAAACTGATAATCTATTAGGATTTCTAGGGTTGTTAATAGATATCTACACCAGGGTAGCTTAAAATACTAGGATCTCAAATAGTTAGAAAAGCATGACAATGTGATTGATTGTTTGAACCCAAAATCATAGGAAAATTGAGAGTACGAGAGTGCAACCAATTAAGGGAATCCAAACTCTGCTGGATTAGTTATCTAGGCGCATATGAGAGCTGGTCTAAGAATCTAGTTGAACATATCATATTAAGTCGTAACGCTTGATTTAAGAGAGCATTGATCGATGCTAGCTCAATAGCATCGATCGACGGTCTATTCCGAGTTTTCAACGAGAGTTGTTAACAAAGACTTAAGTCATTGATATATTGACTATTTAATAGATTAACTTATTTAAATCGAGTTCTAGAATTGAATACATAAAACCCTTAGCATCCTTAATTGTAGTTTTTGAATCTCTTGATTGATAGATCCCTACGTCCAGCTTTTATCTCTTATATTCTCACAATCAATCAATCATTTTCTAACTGTTTTGTTTACTGCTTTATTATTGTTTATCTAGCTTAATTTTAATATCTAAAGTCTCTTGTGTGCCCACACTCCCTGTCGATTTGATCCCTAAGTACTACAACTGAATCTCTTATTTGAGAGAGTAAAATTGCTCTAGGGTTAATTTGAGTATATCAAATTTGGCTCCGTTGCCGGGGATCATTGAATTGACCATTACACTTGATTAATAGGTTTAGTCTAGGTTTTATTTTCTGTGTTATGTTACTTACAAAAAAAAAATTCTTGTTTTTCAGGTACATGCCCATCAGTATCAGAAGCATCAAGGAGAAAGAACTTTTATTCTCAGACCCAACATGTTTAAAACGCTCGATTCGCAAAAAGAAACACGCAGCATCGAGCGATACAACCTCTACCTCGTCGATCGACACTTGTGACAGAGCAGCGATCGACACTTCAACTCAAGCATCGATTGATACCATTCCATGAGTAGATATGGTCGCAACACTTGTGCTACAAAGGGATGAGAATGGAGACCTGCATGACCCTGAAGGTCGTCTGTGTAAAGCAGTAGGTTAAAAGATAGATGCACATGGGGGTGTAATTCTTGAGGCAGTAGCTGCTACTGAGGATGATAAAGCTCTTCAACACAGAACGATAGCAGAATGGATTAAACCCAGTTAGCTCTCTGCTAACAGGCGTGCGATTCAGCATCTAGAAATACAGGGGGGTTGCTATCAATCCCGTTTATTTTTCTTATGTGTGTCAGCTTATTCAAGAGCATGAGGGAAACGAGAAGATATCCTCTGCAGGCTATTCAAATATTCTCTCTATAGGAATGCGGTTAATTGGCTGAAGCTCCTACAACCAGGATCACTCACTACCTAAAATGATATAAAGACCACGTTTCTGAATAAATTTTTTGATGATGCAAGGGCTGTAGAGATGAGGAATAAAATTTGAACATTCTCTTAGGGACCTACTAGAGCTTTCAGAAGCTCTTGAGTCAGGTTTAGGAGATAACAAAACTATCCACATCATGGCTTCACGGAGTTTCAGCTGTTGGAAATCTTCTTCAGGGGTATTCATTTGTTTTATATGTTGATGTTGGATGGTGCATGCAAAGGGAACATCAAGACCAAAACACCACAACAAGCTAAGAGACTGATTGAGAACTTGGTGTCTCGCAACAGTACTAAAAATCTGGATATGCACATGATGAAATCAGCTGTAATGGATGGTGACAAGATCGTTGAGGCCGAGATTGGTTGTGTACATGAAGTCTCAATGGTGGAACATGCTGTAGAGAAGGATAAGAATCAATGCCATATTCAGAGGATAAAATATATGATGGAGAAGGTCTTGAAAATTCACCAGAAGTTGAGTGCATACTTAAATATGAGGTTGGATGTTATCTACAAAGAGTTGAATGGAAAATTTGAAGCCTTGGACGCCCATGTCATGATGCTAGATACCTAAGTTTTTCAGACTGCATAAACTGTGAAGAATCAAGAAGCTCTGGTTAAAGAGAAAGCTGAGGAAAGCAAGGGACACCAAGTTAATGCCATCTTAGATAATGATTTTGGGGAAGTGATCGAGCATGAGAAGCTGGAAGAAGGTGCTTTTTTAGTCGAAAGTTCTATGTTCTTTTGCAGCTTGCACCGGTTTCGATCGACAGCATATACTGAGCACCAATCGACAACCATTGAAGAGTATGTAGGAGCGGTAAAAATCATGAGCCACTCAGACTTCGCTGCTCGACACCCAAATCCTCCCATCTCGTATTGTGAAATAGATGACCTCGATTGACTTCAACAAGAAAATGTTGATCGACAACAAAAAGTTAGCATCAATCGACACACACCCGAACTCGTTGATCTCCACCCGCCGGTAAACATCAATCGACAGCCACCTGATTGCATCGATCGACACCCTATGGACGAATATGAAGCTATCATGGATCAACAAGCAGCAAAAAAAAAAAGAATTCCAATTGGGAAGAGAGTGAAATCTAGGAAAATCTATGTCCCCAAATACCTCAGGAAAGAAGCGAACATAGTTGAAGTTGATGGATTTCACAAGAGAGTGAAGAGGGTTCCTAAGAATATGTATTTCGAGGTTGCCTATCATAAGTACAGACTTGGTAATTTGTTCAGAGAGAGCAGAGAGACATATAAAGACATTGAGCTGCTATTCAACAAGGCCAGCTGTAAACCTAAGAGGACACTGAAGAAGGAAAACAAGATCTTGGGAATTTCCTGATTTCCTACTGTATACATAACCATGATTTTCCAAACGCCCTTTGTGATACTGGATCTTCAGTCAACATCATGGCCATAGACACTGCTGAATTATTAGGATTAAAAATGGAACCTTCTCAAGATAGTTTCACCTTCGTGGATAACTCCAAAGCAAACTCAGAAGGCATGATCAAGAATGTTAAGGTGGAGATAGGGGAATGCACTATCCATGTGGACTTTCATGTCGTGGAGATAAAATCTAGTTGTAAATCTTCTCTTCCTTTTAGAAGAGCCTTCATGGCTACATTGGGGGCAGTTTGTGATATAACGAAGAATAAATGTGCTTGACTAATGTTGATGAAACTGTCTTCTTTCATGCAAATAGATGTTTGAAGATTCAGCACCTACAGCTGATTCAAGTTGCGAGACTGCAAAACCAGCTTCAGCATCGGTTGAAACTCAGCCTTCAGAATCGATCGACACTCAGCCTTCAGAATCAATCGTCACCCTCAGAATTTCAGAACAAACCGAGACTGAAAAGTCTAAGTCTGGAGGTAGGGCTAGGAAGAAGAAAAACAAAAACAATGCAGATGCATATTTCCTGGCACTTTCTCCTTCGCAATGTCAAGAGGAAAGTCTTGAGTATAGGGTGCGCTGCAAAGGAGATCCAGGACCTTTTACCAAGGTTAGAATGCTATGTGATCCAGAGATGAGAGACAAAGGTGAAGTTTCTGCAAGAGCTTTTATCAATTGCATCAACAAAATGAGGACGAGAGACACTGAGACTTGTTTTGGAGAAAGTTCACATTCTCATCTGGACTAAATCAGACCTCCAGAAGTCAAGCTAATTACTGAAAACAAGCGCTGAGTGGGAGGCAACCCAATATTATGTAAGTTTTAGATTTAGTTTTATTTTCATTTGTTACAGATTTTTTGTGTCCATTTTATTTCAGACCAAAAAAATACCTGAGGGAGACACTTGCACTCAGCATCGACCTGACACCGGATCAATGTCGATCAACGAAGCATCACGATCATTGATTGATCGCCACTTTATTATGTCGATCGACACTCACCATCCGCGAGCAGGTATACCGTTTTTCCTTGTTAAGTTTGTCCTTATGATTTATTTTTCCACCAATCTTAGACTGTATGAGACAGGGGCGGTGTTGTTCAAGTCTGGGGGAGATATTACTGATATTGTATTTTATTTTGAGCTTTAATTTTATGTGTTTTTACTAAGTGTTTATAGACTCAAGAATGGATTATAATCAGATTTAATTTTTTACTTATTCACTAACCACTCTATAGCACCATTCTTAGACTTGTTAATTGCAGAGAGTACTAGAGATACTAAAGTGGATCATCCTGCCACTATATCACACTTGCTTAGAAAGTTTGAATGAACCGAAGCTGCCATACAACTTAATATTGACTTATTTGCTTGCTTTGGGGTTTGGCATAAATTGGATCGGTTTCCTCTTATAAGTCTGAAAGGTAAACGTTTGTGTGCTTCTGATTCCCTTCTCACTCTCTACGGCATCTAAAGAAAAGAAAAGATTGAGATAATTTCCTGAGATGCAGAGGGGTATGTACATTACCGATGACCCCACTATTCAAATTCAAAGCAATGATCACACATCGTTGGAAGCAAGGGGTAAGTAAATTACCCGTGACCCCATTATTCACCTACACTTTGTCAAAAATAAAAAAAAATAAAAAAAGAAAAGAAAAAGAAAGATGAACAGTATGGACTGTATCAGCATCATTGATTCATTGAAGTTACAAAAAATAATAATATAAAAAGATTCAGAGAAGAGAGAAAGAGGGAAGAAAGGGATCAAAGAAGACTACATATGTGCTCAAATACTTTCTTGAGTAAGATTCCATGTGTCATTTGATCGATATTCTCAAAGTAAAGCATGCACTTTTATTTTATGCAAGAAATGAGGTTAATAGAGGGATGAGTCAAGCTAGTATTTCCTAAGTTGTTGGTAGAATGGATTTGGATGCTATACTAGGATAAGGTATATAAAGTTTCTCTAATATTGACATTTGTTTGATGTGGTTGAAACATGGTAAAGGTGATAATTATAAGTTAGAGATTTTGTGTCTTCAAACCTCTTGCCAAGGACTACTCTATGTTATGGTTGAGGACAAGCAAAAGGGTAAGTTTGAGAGAGTTGATATACCATGGATTTTACCACTTTTACAACATGGTATATGACCTATTTAGAGTGTCTTATATGGCTTTGGAGTTTTTTTAGAGTGCTTTCTGGTTCATATACGTTTTGGAGAACAATGGTGATTCATAAGCTTTTGAGATGTAGAACTACACAGGCACGTCAAATGTTTAGCTATGGATGGAGATATTCCCATGGTATGACTGAGATGATATTTTGACACAAGGTATATATTTTAGTTATCTTTATAATTCCACCAACTTTAGGTCAATCAACATCCTATAGAATAAGTTGTGCGCGTTTTACTGAAGAGTGGTTTGTCTGCCTCGCGAGATGAAGCTTTCGAGAAGACAAAGGAGAGTCCATCGACGACAGAGCCATGTTGTCGATAGACGGTGATCCCAGAACGCGGTTTGGGTATAATTCAAGACCAACTAAATCCCAGAATCCACCACAAGTTACCAGAATACCCCTGGACAAGTTTAAACCCTATATTTATGTTTTCTAAGCCATTGTTGACGGCTACGCTTTCTATACTTTATTTTATTCTTAGTTTTAGGTTTGTAGAGAAAGATTAGAACTCCTTCAGAGTTGAACTAGAACTCCAGTGGTTTTATCTTTGATTTCTTTATCTATAATATTATCCTGCTTATTATTTGTGTTATAGCGTGCATGTCTAAGTAATCATCTTTTAGATTTAGGGATTCAATGAGTTAATGGTAAACTGTTAATCTATAACGATTTTTAGGGCTGTTTATAGATCTAAACACCAGGGTATCTTGTAATACTAGGGTTTGGAATAGTTAGAAAATCACGACAGTGTGACTAATTATTTGAACCTAGAATCATATGACAATTGAGAGTACGATAGTGCAATCAATTAACAGAATCCAAACTCTGTTGGATTAGATATCTCGGTGCATACGAGATCTGGTCTAAGAATCTAGTTGAACATATCAAATTAGGTCATAGCGATTGATTTAAGTGAGCATCGATCGATGCTAGCTCAATAACGTCGATCGACGGTCTATTCCGACTATTCAACGAGAGTTGTTAACAAAGACTGAAGTCATTGATAGATTCACTATTAAATACCTTACTTATTTAAATCGAGTTCTAGAATTGAATCTATAAAACCCTTATCACTCTTAATTGTAGTTTTGAATCTCTTAATTGACAAATCCATAAGTTTATCATTTATCTCATGTATTCTCACTACCAATCAATCATCTGCTTAGTGTTTTGTTTACTACTTTATTATTGTTTACGTAGCTTAATCTTAATATCTAAAGTATATTGTGTGCCCACGCTCCATGTTGATTCGATCCCTAAGTATTACAACTGAACCTCTTATTTGAGAGAGTAAATTTTCTCTAGGGTTAATTTGAGCATATCAGTCAACTACGGCAAAGGCACAAGTGGGAGGAAGCGTGAACAAAATAATGGATTGGGGCCAACCTAGGCAAATAGGACATGATAACCCGGGGAGGTTATTAATAGCGAGCCTGAAATTAAGTAATTTTATATAAACCCTCGTTTAACATTTGGCTAAGTAAGAGAGAAGATTTAACACCCTCAAACAATTTTAGATATATGTTGGTCAGTCGGACAATAATCAAACAAGAATATGCCCAAACGACTGTCCTCAACAAAGTTCAGAAATGTCACAATAGTTTGGAAATAGACTTTCCAAGTCACAAACGTGATTCTGTAACCCATTATATCCATTCAAAACTCGCTTCCTCTAATATTTGGCCCTAGCCTTTGCAACATGTACCGAGTCATTGAGTTGTGCTAGGTTAGATTAACCTAATATAAGATTCAACACGCCACGAATATGAAACATATTTTATTCATATATAATATAAATTTAACAAGCCCAAAAATAATTACACATAAGATCCATGGACGCAGCCGAAATTAAAACATACATACTTATATCGGAATGCCATGCCATGGTCCTCAATCGGACTCGCGGGATGTAGGGGTGGGGATGGAGGGGGGGGGGGGTTGTGGTGTTTTCACATCCACGTGTGAAACTTGGTTTTAGTGATCAACCAAGTTAAACCGATTCCACCACATTTCCAGACCACGCCCGGCTTAGTGGTACCATTTGAGGAAGCAATGACCTGTAAAATAGTATAACCACCACGAGATCGTCACACATCATTACTAGAAATAGGTACACACATTCCATAGAATCACACAATAAACTCACAATCACGTAAATCAAGTGCTTAGACCAGTCTTGCTAACCATTTAGATGGGACGTCGTCCAGAACCACAAAATGACACCTAGACCGGTTTGACTTTCATAGCTTAGAAACCGTCTCCGATGTCAGGAACCTGCATTCAAACTTGTTAACAAACAAGTAACTGTGACTCACAGTGATTAACCGATGTGTTTTGACTCTCTGATTCTGAATATTGACCACACCCTTCTTAACCGCTCAAAACGTACGTCTTGATTTTGTACTGGTAATCTTTTACCTTTGAATCTCCTATTCGGGTCAGTCGGGTCAGATAAACCGAATTCGATTTTAGCTTCTTAGGTGGATTTTGGTGTGTGTGTGTGTGTGTGTTCCTAAAGGTCCTAATGGGCTATTTATATCTTAGTATGGCTTAAGAATTAAGGGTTGGGCGTTCTTGCATGAGGGAGAAGGAGGTGAAGGAAAGTGGCAGCATCTGGACATCACTTATTACAGAATGGCACACATGTAGAGGAAATCGTCACAAGAATTTGCATTGTCGGGACACATGTAAAGAAGATTCATCAAAAGCAGCTGAATAATCGGGACAAATGTCCAGCAGCTTTCAGGAGGTTGTGGAAGGTGGCAGCAGCTGGACACCACTCATTACGGAATGGCAACACATGTTCAACAGCTTTATCAAAAGCAGTTGCATCATCGGGACATGTAAGCAGGCTTGTTTCTTACTAATCCGCAGTAGCTGAAGCACACAGCCACCTTTCTGAGTTGTTGTCCAGCTTCCTTTACCCGAGAACACTTAACTACCCAATTGATCACTTTAAGTTTCAAGCGTTCTACCGGCACTACTGAGCCTCTAACATTAATTTATTCATCCAAAACTTTATTTTCTCCAACAATTTTTTTTTAATTACTCTCAAGGCCATTTCACCTTGACGACCAAAAAATAATTCCTGACCATTTTACTCGTCCAGCTATGATATTTTAGATTGAACCGTCAATATTTTTGATCCACCAAATTTCTAGAGGAACCTTACAGTGCCATCCAATACTTCTAGAATCCAACTTGAAATTCTGATTGCTTCTCAAGCAACTCAATTTAACTCGGCTTCTTGCTTCCCATATATACTATTTTGATTTCCATCATAAGGTTCGTATTTTGTCTCCGGAAAATATTTTTTTGTGAGAAAAAATTACGAACTCGTAATCAACTCTCCAAAAATAAATTAATTCGTTCTCATGAAGACAAGGTATTGCATCCTCCTCCCCTTATTAGAATTCTTTCCCAAATTCTCTAGGGTTCCGATTATTCCCCTTCTTCCATCACTACATCTTCATGGAAGAACTCTGGATGCAACGCTTTGAATCTTGACTCATCCTCCCAAGTTAGAACTACACGGTTCAGCTTATCCTAGAAAACTTGGATTGGAGGAATTTATTTTTTCTTTAATCTTCGCATCCAACTTTCACCTATTCGGATTGGTCCCTCTGGATAAGTGAGGTTTGTTTCCAGGTTTTCGATTTTCTCTGTCTCAACAGCGTTGGGATCATGAACATGTTTCTGCAGCATTGGTACTTAAAACACCGGATGTATCCATATCTCTTCAGGCAGGTTCAAGCGATAAGCTACCTCTGTGATTTCTTCTTTAGTCTGGTACGGTCCAATGTATCTTACCACTAGTTTCCCGACCTTACCAAACCATTCCTTTTCCTTCTTAACTGACACTTTAAGATAAACCCAATCACCAATACTAAACACCTTGCCTTGATTGATTGGCATACTTCTTTTGTTGATCTTGTGCTTTCTTAATATTGGCTTGGATGATTTCTAACTTTTTCGTTGTCTCTTCTACAGTTTCTGGTCCGAATTCTTTTCTTTCTCCAACTTTAGTCCAGAATAACGGTGTCTCGCATGACCTTCCATAAAGCTCCTCATATGTGCCATACCTATGCTAGAATTAAAGTTGTTGTTGTATTCGATTAATGGCAAATGCTTTTCCCAATTTCCCGCCCAATCAAGTATCCACATTCGCGTCATATCTTCTATGGTGTGCATGGTTCTCTCTTTGGCTGTCTGGTATATTGTGTTTTGACACATTTGCATATGTTTTTTAAAGTGTTTTCAGGTATTTATCGAGTCAATTTAGTCATTTTTGAGTCATAACAGGTCTGGAGTAGGGCAGATTGCTAAAGGGGAGACACATGAAGAAAATAATGAAATTTGGAGGTTTTCTGCCACTGAGTACACAAACGGAGCAACCACCTGCTTGCTCCTGAAAAATATGGAAACTTCTAATATTTTGGTTTTTTTCCTAATCATCCCTATTTTATCTCCTGCAGCCGCCAGAGACATGCAATATATATTTTCTGATTTCTATTATTTTTCTAAGCTAATTTTACACAAAAAAAACAGACTCTAGGTTTGTCTTTGGCGATTTGTAACCTAGAGGGAAAATGATCTCTACATCCTTGCGAGAAGATTTCTAAACCCTCTTTGTTTATCATTATTGATTCAAACATGTTTTCTTCATCTATGATCTCTGTGTTTTCTTGTGTTATGGCTGAGTAGTCAGCTTGCTTAGTTTAGGGTGTTAGGGTGTTAGATATGTGAACTAAACATAAATAAGTTAATGAATTGATTGTCTTCATTCATAACTGCTCTTATTTCTTGCATTAATCTGATCACTTAATGTATGAACTTGGGTTTAATCTATTCACTAACCGTGTAATAGATAACTTGACAAGATATGAATGAGCTTTGCATCCTTAATCAGAGAAAGTAGATATTAGGGTGTTTTGTGAACCTATCGGACTTGATCTCTAATGCTTGTGGTCGCGTTTCAGTCTAAACGAGTGTTTAGGAATGCTCGGGTCGATCCACAAAGGGAGTAGCACCACGAAAGTGGGATGTTCTACCTTGAGTGGTCCGAGTTCTAGACTTACACTTAACTGCACTTGAATAATTGTTTGGCTCACGCTTGTTTAACACCCGATCAAACCACCCTAGGCTAGCATCTTTATAACCTGAATTCAACCACCTTGCTCTCTGCGAATTTTCAGTTCAGAACACTCGTTTGTTTTAGCTTGAAATTGAACCCATAAAAATATAGTGTAACCATTGGTCTCTGTGGATTTGATCCTAATGTGCTGCATCAACTTACCATTCGATTGTGGTAGTGTGCACATTAGGCTAATTAGTGTGCTTATACACGTAATATCAATTTGGCGCCGTTGCCGGGGATCAACTTTTTACCTCTATTGTCGGAGATATTTCTAGTCTAAGACCTCTAACTTGATTTACCTTTTTTCTTGCAGCTAATGTTCCAGGTGTATGTCCAGTAAAAACACTCGAACCAACACCTCAAGTCCATTAATCACACTCAACAACAAGGAGCTAGCGAGGTTAGAAAGAACCAACCAACAAGAAACAAAGCCGACCAACGCCACAATGGGCGACTGCGGAAATCAATATGATACCGCTGCCGCAATGCAACAGATGCAACAGCAGATGCTCCATATGAAGCAAACCTTCCAAGCGCAGCAGCAGGCTGCTAAAGAAACCACAAAGCAAGCTGCTCTGATCGAAGAGAGAAACCTAGCGCGTAATTTCCCTACTACGCGCTCTGCCATTGCTCCACCACCATGTACCAGGCAAGACTTTGAGATCAAGCCTGACATTATCAACCTGGTGCAGAGAAAAATGTTCCATGGGTTACCAGCTGAAATACCAATGGAGCACATTGAAGCTTTCGAAGAAATATGTGCCATGACTCGCTCCAATGGAGTGTTGTCTGATTTTGTCAAATGCATGTTGATCCTGTTCTCTCTAGCTGACAAAGCTTCAAGATGGCTGAAGTCACTTCCTATTGGCTCTCTCACTGCATGGGAACAAGTCAGAGCAGTCTTCTTGAGCCACTTCTACACGAAGGCAAAAATAGTTGCTCTCAGGAACAAGATCTCCTCTTTCAAGCAACATGCTAATGAACCATTTAATGAAGCATGGGAGCGGTTCAATGACACCCTCATGGAGTGTCCTTATCACGGATTTGATAATGATCACATTCTGGGAATCTTCTATGATGGTGTGGACTTGGAGTTCCGCAATGCTCTAAACTCTGCGAGCAAGGGAGATTTCATGACTCAAACTACTAATGGAGCATTCAAGCTGATAGAAAACATGGCTGCTAGCTCAACGAACAAGAACCCAGAGACTGATTGCTCCAAATTCAGTAGCATTGATACCCGGTGGAAGGATGAGCTAACCGCCAAGGTCGACCTACTCCTAAAAAGTAAAGAAGGGCAAGTCTTGTTCATGGAGGAAGCTACACCCGAGAAAATATCCAAGAATCTAGCCGCAGACAGTGGAAAGAAAGGAGATGATCACCAGGAATTTCTCTATATTAAAGGTCAAGGGTATGCTCAGAACCAGAACTACTACTAGAACCCCAACTACAAGAACAACTCTAGCCTGCTCTCTTACCGGAACAACAATGTAGAGAATCTTGCGGATCAAGCGCAGAGCAACCAAGCACAAGCTGCTAATCAGCAAAGAGGTTTTCCCTAGAATTTCCAAGGTAAAACCTTCATCTTCAATCAAGCTCAGAACCGTTTCCAAAATCAGAACCAGAAACAGCAGAACACGCAGAGCAATCAACAAGCTACTCCAGCTTTCGAGAGCGGTCCACAAGATGAGTTAAAAGGTTTGGGTATGATGATGCAACAACTGTTGCAAGGTCAGCAGATTAAGGGCAAGGTGTTGAATCAAGTCACCGCGGACATCAACACCAGGATGGACAACATGTTCAATGAGCTAAACTCCAAGTATGATGCTGTTGCGAGTCACATAAGAAAGATGGACGTTAAGATTGCCTAAACAGCTGAGAGTCTCAAGAGGCAGCAAGGGATGCTCCCTGGAAAAACATATAAAAATTTGAGGGCGGAGCACTGTAATGCAATAGGGCAGCTGCTTGCTGAGACTGCTTTAGGCGCAAAAGAGAGAACATAGCACCCTGATCCTAGCGAACCTGCTGAGACTCCACCAGCTCGAGTCTATCTTCCTAAGGTTCCCTATCCAATTCCACCTAAACATCTGATGGATCCCATTAGTGCAGAGCAGCTGGCTGGTTTAGGAAGATGGTGAGAAGGCTTCCAAAAAAGATCTCATTTGAACATGCTTGGGAGATTCGGCCATTGCATATGTTTTTCAAAAACTGTAGAGAAACTCCAGAAGAAATTGAGGCACTCTTTATCGAAGCACTGAGACCAGAACCCAAGGTATTGCCTAAGTTTGATGATCATGGGAAGTTTATTTTCCCATGTTCCATCGCAGGAGTTGAATTTAAGGAACTACCTTTGCCAACCTATCAACAATTACCCATATTGCATTATTTGATCTACCTCGAGCTGGGGGTAACCTAGTGATGAATTCCATGGATATGGAATCCTATTTCCAGAGGTATTGGTAAGATTTGTAAACTCTCCTGGAATTTGATGCTCGGCGTTGACTTTTTGACAAGTTTGACATTGAGCCACCCATCGCGCCACTGATTTCTTCATTCCTGGCCAATGATAATACCTTCGGATATCTCAAAGCATCTTCATACTCCCGGGGTGGATACTAAGTAAAGAGTGATGAGCCATCTTCAAAATCTCATCTCGTAGCCTTTCTCCTTGTGGTACTTAGATCCTCCCATTAAGTAGTAGTGTATCATCTACCTTCTTGATTCTTGACTTCCTCGATGATTCCCTTTAACTTTTTGTCACATTGTTTCTCCTCTCTGATCCTTGCGGGTAAACCCGCCTGGTTTACTACATGCATGCCTAAGGGTTCACTTGGCTCCCCTTAAATTTCCCATAGTGTCAAAAACTTGAGTTCACTCGATAACGTTTCCACTTCCTTTCCAATATTGGACGCCAACTTCCTACGATTTAGTGCATCTGCAACAACATTAGCTTTTCCCTAATGATATTGAATCTTCAGGTCGTAGCCTGCCATGAACTGCATCCACTGCCTATGTCGGAGGTTCAGATCAGGTTGTGTGAACAACTACTTGATTCTTATGATCTGTGAACACCTCCACGACTTCGCCATACAAGTAAGACCTCCAACTCGTTAATGCAAAAACCACTACTGCCATTTCTAAATCGTGTGTTGGGTAGTTCTCCTCATGTTTCATGAGTTGCCTTGATGCATAAGCATTGAACTTTCCTTCCTGCATCAGCACACAACCCAATCCAACCCTAGAGGCATCTGCGTACACAATATAAGGTTTACCTTGTTCAGGTAATGCCAATACTAGTGTTGTGGTTAAAGCTTTCTTCAATTTCTGAAATGCTTCCTCCTTTTCCTTTCCCCAAATGAATGGAACTCCTTTTCCAGTCAACTTCACCATAGGCTTCGTTCCGACAAAAATTCCTTGACAAGTGTTTGGTGGTACCCAGCTAACCTGAGGAAACTTCTTACCTGAGCTACCGTATTTGGCCTTGCCATTCTTCAATGGCTTTCACCTTTTGTGAATCTACTGAAACTCCTTCTCCAGAGACTTGGTGCCCCAAGAATCTGAATCTCTCTTTCCAAAAAGAACACTTTCTGACCTTGGCATACAACTTCTGGTTCCTTAACCGTTCCAACACTAGCTTTAAGTGTGTTTTGTGCTCTTCTTCTGTCTTGGAATATATTAAAATTTCATCGATCAATATTTTCACGAAATTGTCGAGATAATCGTGGATGACTTCATTCATCAATCTTATGAAGGTTGTCAGTCCATTAGTAAGGCCAAAAGTCATTACCACAAACTCATATTGTCCATAACAAGTTCTAAACGCAGTCTTCATGACATCATCTTCTGCAGTTGGAATTTGATTATAG
The DNA here is from genome assembly GCA_905132885.1 of Moricandia moricandioides. Taxonomy (NCBI): domain Eukaryota; kingdom Viridiplantae; phylum Streptophyta; class Magnoliopsida; order Brassicales; family Brassicaceae; genus Moricandia; species Moricandia moricandioides. Next base: position 121,100 of record CAJHQQ010000109.1, on the reverse strand, counting down.
TCCGACACCAAGTCGATCTTTGAATACGAATTTGCTCATCTTAGTTGATCCAACAACTCGTAAGAGGATACTTTTCTTTGATTGTGATATTGTTGATTCCTTAACAATCAATACAAAGCCGCATGCTTCCATCTTTCTTCTTGACAAACAAGACTGGAGCTCCCTACGGTGATGAGCTAGGTCTTATGGAAAACCTTTCTCCATTAAATCTTCAAGTTGTTTCTTCAATCCTGCTAACTCTGTAGGTTCCATGCAGTAACGATCCTTTGCTATATGCTTAACTCCAGGTTCCAAGTTAATTGTGAACGGGTTACTACGAGGTGGAGGTAACTCTTTTAACGCTGCGAGCACATTCTCGAACTCTTGTACTACATCAATATCCTTAATTTCAACTCCGCTGCTAGTGGGTCCTTCTGATGTAGGAAAGAATGGGTCTTGGTAGGATGGTTGATGGAAGACAAGCAAATTGTCGAATAACCAACTTACTGATCTTGATGGATGGATGGATGATGAATGAAGTGGAGGATGGATTCAGCTTGTTTTGTCATATAACCAACCCAAAAAGAACAGTGGATGGACATGGATGGATTGATGATTGAATCACACAATCTGGTGGATCGATGGATGGCACAAACTCGATGGAAAGAGCTTGATAAGTCAGTGCTCTGGTTGCTGCTTCTCACACACAACTGAAGACTTAAGAATATAGGTTTTCTTGCAAAGGCAAAGACAAAGAAAATAATACTTTTTGTTATTAATTCATACGTACTTTAAAATGTTGAACTAGACAGAATTTATATAATGCTCATAAACATATATACTAACATTCAAAAAAGAAAATAAAAGGAAACAAAATCAAGCAAAGCAAGAAAATCTCAAAACTAGCCGTGAGGAGTGCTTTAAGGATTATGGCTGGATGAGAGGGGATTCTTTTGGAATTTTTGATTCTGGAAAGCTTTGGCATGAAGTATGTCGTCTAATAGTGTCCAGGTTCTTTGAATGAGGCTTCAAACTCTTATGAAGAAAGAAATATCAGTTGATCCTTTGTTCCCCATAATGTGAATGCAGCCGAAAAAGACAAGTTGATGAAACTAAAGATCATCTTGTTCCAATGGGTGCTGGTGCATGATAAGAACATGTATACTCCTCCTGGATCATTGGATATATCTTCTGGATGTCTATAAACCACTCCTGGTCGCCAATTTTTGGTTTGAATAAGATTGAACAAAGTAATTGTCCAATTTTCCGTAAATGGCTCCAATTAGGTTTGCTTGAATTTCTCAAAGTTCCATCTAATCCTCTGTGTGCTGGCGCTTCTTAAAGGTTTTTGGAATGCTTCTAAAGTAGCACAAATTCTCCTGGACGTTAATAATAAGATTGACATAATATATGCTTCTAATCTTCCACATAAGGTAAGTTGGGCCACCTTTGACTTTAAAATGGCATATTTTCTAAACCATTATTCCCTTTTATACGAAACTAATTTTCTGTGTGCTCTTGTTGAGTGTAGAATCTATTAAAACCAGTTTCATGGATAAATTCCTCCTGATTTGCAAGATATTGTTTTGAGTGTACCTATGTCATGCTTGGCTTCTGTAGCTTGCTTCAGTTTCATATTCTCTGCTGACTTTCTCTTGATTTCTTCCTCCAGGGTTGATTCTGATTCTATGTACTCATCATACCCTCTCCCTTGAAGAAGTCTCGACCTCGAAACTATAAAATCTTCACCAAGATAGAGCAAGTAAAGTTCCATTCTTCTTTGAGAGTCTAGAACCGTACCTCGGTACTGTGTTAGTTTGGGGATAGGTTGTGCATCAGGTGGTTCTCCTTTGAGCATGTAGGATATGATAACTCCTCTTCCTTTTGTCAGCGTGGGCAATCTTTGAGCTGAAAGGTGGTTGTGGCATTCTCTTCTTTGATGGCAGTGGTGTTGATCTCCATTTGTAGTGATACCTTCTTGTTATGGACTTGATGTAGTAAAAAAATCTTCTCAGGTGGATGCTTCTTATGATAATTATCATTGGTTCCTGAAACAATCAAAGCATTATGGACAAGAAACAAGTGCATTATATCTTGAATTGCACTTGTGAGAGGTCCCAATGTTTACCATTTTTAGAACATGATTTACGACCTATTTAGAGTCTATTGTATGTGTCTAGGATGTGTTTTAGTCTTTTCAGATCCAGGTACATTTTGGAGCATTCTACAGATTATGAGGCTTTTTAGAGTTCCGAAATAGATGAACCCCGTAGCTGGTCAAATTCAGCAAAGTACGAGACGAGACAGAGTACTGCGTCGATCGACGACGCACTTTTTCCGTCGATCAAAGGTCGATGCGCAGAAAATCAACTCACAAAGTAGCCGACTTGAATCCCAAGTCACAAAAATTACAAGATTGCCCCTGGACATGTTTTACCTAGTTTATATGGTCTTTGCCAATGCTTTATGCAAAAGAGGATTTTTTACATGCTTTGATACTTTCCATAAGAAACATAGTAGTTTAGGTTTTTGGAGAGAATATCAGAAATTCTTCAAGCTTTGTATTGAAACCCCATTTTCTAATCCTTATTTTTTATCTTATGTATTATTTTATGTTTATGATTATGTTCTTCTTAGCTATATCTGAGTAGTCACCTTGTTATTTAGGGTTTATTAAAGGTTTTATGGATTAGCCAAACAATAGAATTGCTAGGGTGATTATTAGATCTATCATCAGAATTGTAATTATTGTTTGTGTTCTTGATTAGCTACCTAAAATTTTGATATTAGGATAATTGAAAACTGCCATATTAGGATCATTACCTGAATAAATCTTGTTGAGCTTAAATTACTAGGGACAATCAAGAGAACGGTCTAGTGATTCTAAGTAAACTAATCGAATAGGATTGTTTAATGCTTGAATAAGAAATCCATCGATCTATGTCGTTTGCATACCATTGGTCGACGGTCATTCTGAGTTTGCACTCGAAAGTTGTAGACTCTGAGCTTAGACACATGATATATATAACTTATAATATCTTTGCTAATTGAATTCGTGTTCGACGATTGAAACCCCCTTGGATTCTATCCATTATAATTCACTACTTAAAAGCGCTAGATTTAACTATTTTTCTTACTTGTTTAGAAACCGATAATTTCTTTATTTCAAAGTCTTCTTAATTTCCTAGCATAACTAAGTTGATTATCAAATCTATTGTGTTCACTCGCTCTCTGTGGATTTGATCCCTAAGTACTACAAGTGAACCTCTTATTTGAGAGACTAATCAGTAGCTCTAGGATAATTTGAGTACGTGTCAAATTTGACGCCATTGTCGGAGAGCAAGGAACGCCATTAGATTTGTTTTGCAAGTTTTGTCTAGGTTTTCTATTCTTTTTAGTTTACTTACATTTTTTTCTTTTTTTTCAGGTGCATGACCATCAATACTAGAAGCAACAAGGAAAAAAACCTAATTTTCTCAGACTCAGTAGTAGTCAGCATCCGCAAGGAGAAGCGAAAATCATCGATCGACGCCAACACTTCTTCGTCGATCGACACTCATCTGCCGAAATCAAACAACACCAATACCGAGATATCGATCGATGGTGATTCCCTAGCAGAGATGGTTGTTATTCTGATCGTGACTATGAATGAGAGAGGGGACCTGTATGACCTGAATGGTCATAATGCAACAGGTTGAAGAATCGATGATTAGAGGATTTTAATCCCTGAACCAGAAGTAGCTACTGAAGAATCTGTTGTAGCTCAAGCTAGAGCTGAAGCCCAGGATGCTCAACCGAAAACGTTTGCTGACTACAATTATCCATATCAATTCTATGCCAACAGATCTGTATTCATCCTCCATCTTTCCAGAGGAACCATTTTGAGTTGAAGCCAGCCTATTTCACACTTGTGGCACAAACATCATTTCATGATCTTTCTCATGAGCATCCTATGGATCATTTGAAGCCACTCGAGGACCTTATGTTTGCCATCGAGGCTAATGCAGTCCCTGAGGACTACCTTCTATACAACCTTTTCGAGTATTTACTTGCTAGAGATGCTTCATACGCCGGCTCAAGCAGCTACCACCGTGATCTCTTACATCATGGACAGACATCAAAAACGCCTTCCTGCATAATTTCTTTGACGAAGCCAGAGCCAAGGATTTAAGGAGCAGAATTTCTACATTCACACAGGAGCCTGCAGAGTCTTCCAGAAGCTCCTGGATCAGATTTAATTCCCACCAAACAAATTGTCCTCACCATGGATTCAACGAAGTGAAAATTCTCAGAACTTTCTTCAGAAGTATTGACCTATCATGCCAGATGGCATTAGACACAGCCAGTGAGGAAAGCTTCTGCACTAGGAGTCCAGAAGAGGCTACCCGATTGATAGATAATTTGGTAGCTAGAAACACAACCAGAAACAATGATCATGAGAGAAGGAAATCAGTCCCTACACTGACCAAGGATTATATGGGAGAACTAAAAGCCTATTTGGATAGTGTTCAGAGGTTTCTGAAGAAGCAAGTTAGCTTCGTAGAAGATGTTGAAGCTATAAGACCTGACAATGAGAAAGGTGGAGAAGAGGATGTGAACTTTGTTGGTGGAAATAGATTCCAGAGATATGGGAACCAAAGCAATATATATTCTTATGGAACTAGTCAGAGGAGTAGCTACAACCAAGGATCACAACAGCATAGATCCTTTAGCAACAACAGAACCTATGGACCCTCCTACTATCAGAACACCCCATCAAATACCCAGGAGAACAAGATTGAAGCCATGATTGAAAATTTTTTGGAGGGACAATAGAAGATGATAGTAGATTTCAATGGAAAGATTGATGTTGTCTATGTCAACCTCAACACTAAATTTGAAGCTCTCAATACCCATGTGAAGAAGCTAGAAAATCAAGTTGTTCATACTAGTAAAGCTGTGAGGAGACAATAAGCCTTGATCAAGTAGAAGATTGAGGCGGGACAGAAGCACCACATCAGTGTCATCATAGATGATAATTTTTGGCAAGTAGTAGAAGAAGTTAGGCACCAGGAGGAAGAAACTCGTGAGAATCCCCTGCCATGTTTGAAGAAGTTAGGCACCACTGATTAACAGCCAAAGTTGACCATCGATCGAAGGTACTTGAAAAATCCATGGGACCGTGTGAAGAGATGGACATCGATCGACATACGGACCCTACCATTGATCGATGTCTGTTCAAAATAGAGGGATGTCGGTTGCCAAGCATAGACGTGAGTCTTTTATATCCTAATGGGAACTCGAAACCCACCCTACCCAAACCTAGACATACAAATGAACCAGTCCCTATGGTAATTGAGGAAGCTATGGATGGACATTCTAGAGGAAAGAAGAAGGTACCTACGCATCTTAGAAGGAAAGCTAATGAAAAAGATATGAACAGCTTTGCTAAAGAGTCATCAGAATCCCTTTAGAAACCCCATTCGTGGAAGCTTATTACACTCACAGATTGTGGATGTTCTTCAAAGAAACTAAGGAGACTGATAATGACAATGAAAGAATGTTTAATCACCGAGGGAGAAGAAAAAGCAAAGGCTCAAGTTAAAGAAGAGAAGCAACCATGGGAAGTTTGTGGTTCCCTGCAACATCAAGGGACATGACTACCTCATGCACTCTGCGACACCGATTCTTCAGTAAGCGTTATGCCAAGAACCATGGCAGAGATTCTAAGCTTAAAAGTGTAGCCTTCTAGTGATTCATTCACTTTTGTGAATTTCTCTAAGGTGAATTCCAGAGGCATAGTCAAAGACCTCCAAGTGAAAATCGGCGATGCCTTAATTCCTGTAAACTTTCATGTCTTGGACGTCCAAGTGGAGCAAAATTCATCCATGTTACTTGAAAGAAATTTTATGGCCACAATATGAGCAATATGCGACATGAAGACAAACAGGTTGTATTTATTGATTAAAATACCTACTATGATCATCTTAAACTAGAACCAAAAATGCTCTCATTGATTTGGTTACACTCATCTGCGTTTACCAGCAGAGAATTCTGAGGATACCAAGCCATCAGCTAGCCATTACAGTAGAGGAAGTAGATAAAATGGTATAAGGAATCTTCAGAGCCCAGAAGATGTTGATGAATGAATATTACATGAGGCTCGATGATGTATACTACCCATTCAACAACAATATTAGCTGGTTAACTACGTGCATTGAAGAGATGAAGCAAAAAATGGAGTCTACTCTTCAGAAGGTTCAGAAACAACAACAGAAAGAAGCTGACGACAGACCATCAATACATACGTTTCTGACCATCGATTGATGCTACTTGCGAACCATTTCAACCAAGACTGGTAACCGAGAAGCTGCTAGAAGATAAACTTGATGAATATCCATACCCACAGATAGCAGGATTGGTTGGTTACACAAATGTGTTGATTGCCTTGAGGAAAGGATGAGTCAAGTTTAGCTCAAAAAGAAAGACGGTGATGACGCCATAAGAAGCTTCGTTTGTCCCTAGTTCCAGATGAGCAAAGAGGATCTGGACACTTGTTTTCCAACAAGTGATGATCTACCTCCATCTTAGTCCAAACAGTCCTAAACGTCAAGCTAAAGATTATAACCAAGAGTAGAAGGTAACCCACCATTAGGTATGTTTTAAATTTATTTTATTTTCATGATTTTACTAATTTTCGTATTTTTCTTCATTTGCAGTAAAAAAATAGGAAGATCGAGAACCGCCATCAGTCGACCACGGAGCACAACCATCGGTCGATACCGATCACCGTCGGTTGACATCATTACATTATCATCGATCGACACTCATAACATAGTCTGGTATTTTTGACTGTCCTCATTAATTTTACTTATGTTTTAATTTTTTTCCCACCTAACCGAGACGGGATAACACTCGAGACAATGTTATTTAAGTCGGGGGGGGGGGGGGGGGGAGGTTTACTGATGTTGCTTTCTATTTTGGAGTTTTATTCTTATGCGTTTTATTGAGTCAAGAAATGGATTATGATCATATTTAAATTTTTACTTATTATCTAACCATTCTATAGTACCATTCTAGATTTGTTGTTTGCTGAGAGTACATGTTGTACATGGCCAAGGAAGCATAAAATGATTACTAGAAATACCATAGTGGATCATCCTGCCACTATATCACACTTGCTTAGAAAATTTGAAGAATCAGATGCTAACCTACAACCTAATTTGACTTATATGCTTGCTTTGGGGTTTGGCATACATTGTATCAGATTCCTCTTGCAAGTTTAGAAGATAAAATTATGTGTTTTTATGATTCCCTTCTCTCTCTCTCTTCAGCATCTATAAAAATAAAGGATTGGGACGATTTCCTGAAAGATGCAGAGGGGAAGGTAAATTACCTATGACCCCATTATTCTAATTCAAAAAGAAATGATCACACACTGTGGCAGCGAAGGATAGGTAAATTACATGTGACCCCATTATTCTCCTACACTTTGTAAAAAAAAAAAAAGAGATAAGAAAATAAAAATGAACAAGATTGTCTGTATCAACATCATTGATTCATTGGACTTATAAAAAAATATAAAGATATTTAGAGAAGAGAGAAATATGGAAGAAATTGATCAAAGAAGACTGCATGTGTTTCCAGATACTTGCAGAGGTAAGAGTTTATGTGTCATCTGATCGATAATCCCAAGGTAAAGTTTTCACTTTTATTTTATGCAAGAAATGAGGTTAGTAGAGGGGGGAGTCAAGCTAGTATTCGTTAAGTTGTTGGTAGAATGGATTTGGTCACTATATAAGGATAAGGTATATAAAGTTTCTTTAAGATTGACACTTTTTTATGTGATTGCAACATAGTAAATGTGATAATGATAAGCTAGAGGTTTTTTTAGTCTCTGTTTTTCAAACCTCTTCCACAGGCTTACCCTTGTTTTGCTTGAGGACTAGCAAAAGGTTAAGTCTGAGAGAGTTAATAGGTCCCTATATTTACCACTTTTAGACCATGATTAGGCCCTATTTGGAATCTATTACATGTGTCTAGGATGTGTTTTAGAGTCCTTTTAGGTCCAAGTACATTTTGGAGCATTGTAGAGATTATGAGGCTTTCTGGAGCTTAGAAAGAGAGGAACCCCGTGGCTGGTCAAATTCAGTAAAGTACGAGTCGAGACAGAGTACTGCATCAGTCGATGACGTACTTTTGCTGTCGGTCGACGGTCGACGCGTAAAAACCTAACTCACAAAGTAGCCGATTCGAAGCCCAAGTCACAAAAATTACAAGATTGCCCCTGGCCGTATTCTATCAAGTTTATATAGTCTTTGCGAGTGTTTTATGCAAAAGATGACCTTTTACAAGCTCTGATACTTTTCATAACAAACATAGTAGTTTACGGTTTTTGGGAAGAAGATCAGAAATTCTTCAAGATTTGTATTGGAACCTCACTTTCTAATTTTTATTCTTTATCTTATGCATTATTTCATATATTTTTATTAGATTCTTTTTAGCTATGTATGAGTAGACACCTTTTTAGATTTAGGGTTTATTAAAGGTTTTGATGGATTAGCCAAACAATAAAATTGCTAGGGTGATTATTAGATCTATCATCAGAAATGAACCCACAAACTTGGTAGCTATCTCAGTGTCACAAAACTATGTGTGGTCTCGGAATCGGACAATACATGTGTGGAACAACCCGCAACATGTAAAGTTCCTGCTACAACATCACTATATATCAACAATCCAGTGGCAATTAACCAATCCGTCACAAGCAATCACACAATACATAATTAAACAAGCAAGGTTAAAGAACCTAAATACGTGTGTTGGGACCCTTAAACGGGCCTGGAGTCTTAGGATGATCTAGTTCTAAAGCATAAACTCTACCTCCTAAAGCTTTCCCTTTCCGCGCTGGTGCGATTGAAGGTGGAGCATGATGAGGATGAACAATGATTGGCGTAGCTGAGATAGGATGGTTAACGCTGCACTAGGTAGATATGTGTCCTCTCTTTCTACAAGTGTAACATGTAGGATTGTATGAGTATGACTGAAGGGATCCAGGTTTCTTCCTGAAGTATTCACTAGACTTAAGGCCCATTTTGCCATAATTAAAATATTTTTCTGTGAATAGAGATCGTCGACTTGGCCCTCCCAATCCTTTTTCCTTATCTTTATCCTTGAATGATCCTTGATTTGCACCATGCTTTTCTTCTTGACGCTCTTTGGATTTTTTCATTTCCACCTTCTCAGATTCTAATCCGATCTCCACATTCACAGCCTTTTCCACTAACTCAGTGAGACTCTCGTAGTTTCCGACCTCCAGCTGAATTTCTAACTCTGGTTTGAGACCAAACAGAATGTTGGATATCATGGTTTCCTCATCATCTTGTCCTTGCAGCATGTATCGTCGCAGTCGCATGAATTCAGATTCATATTCTCTAACCGTCTTATCTCCTTGTACCGAGAGGCGAAGCCAAAAAGTTTTTGTAAAGGGTGCACCAGCATAAATAATATATCAAACAAAATATTCTAAAAATACTAAAAATAAAAATTTTAAAACAAGATTTTATAAATGGATTCTTCTTGTACTCATTGCTTGAATTTTCAAGTAGTTTTTTCGATAAAAAAATGAGATAATCACTTAGAAAATGATCTCCCATTTGATTTCGTAGAGTTGTCTTCACTAGCTTCATTGCAGAAAAAAATCTTTCAACACTTGCAGTAGCAACCGGAAAACTCAAAACCAACTTCAAAGCCTATAAACCAAAGGATGTGCAATATGCTTATGTGTTTCTACCATTAGGCGAGCAAGATTTCCAAGACTTTTCAGATCTTTAAATCGTTGAACATTTCTTACATTGTCGATGAAAATAACAAGTTGTTGCTCAAGAGATAAACATTCCATAAAACAAAAATCATCTGGATAGAACTTAGCCAATTTCACCAACTTTGAATTGTCAAATCCGCGAAAAGCTAAATATTAAAAACGATTTTTAGGTAATATTGTTCGTAAAAACATTTTTATATATATCAAACAAATAATTGAAATGATGTGTATTTATTAGAAAAATAAATGAAAAGAAATTAAAAAAAAAGATTTATAAACACATAATAACAATATCTAAAATCCCTAAATTAAGAAACACAATCAAAATCCCTAAATATAGACTCGATATTTCGTCGAAAATTTATCCGACAGTCATTTTCGTCGAGAATATGTCAGTATTTTCCAACGGATTCCCTACATATTGACATTCGTCGGTAAATCTGACAAGTTACTGATGATTTCTCGGTAAATTTTGTCGATCGATTTTTGTCGATAATTCCTTGGTAAATACTGACAGATTTTTTTCGGTCTGGAATGCCATCGGGAATGACCTTATTTTCTTGTAGTGTGAGTCTCTTTTCAAAGTTATGACCAAGTGGTTGACACGAACCTTTGAGAAGATACTTGTGTATTACTTCATCTACTTGGTTTGTGTTATAATCCTTGATATCTTTTCTTTTAGCAGGATCCCATGGCAAAATTGTCGGCATTTTCATATGGTAAAGTATTATCAGATGTTGCAACTTATGTCTTTTTTGTAATACCTTCCCATTGGCTAATCTAGAAAATATAAAAAGTATAAATAAATTAAAGTTGATTAAGTAACAAACTATTTTTCATTGATGAGAAAATTCTAATCAAAACTGAAAACATAAATAAATCAAACGTGGAATCTATCAAAAACATGATTTTTGAAACCTATATAAATTACAAACATGTAACACCGTGCCAACCAACAAGGAATCAACCCTAGTTGTCAAGATTAATGCTACTATCTATGCCTTTTGGAATTTTATGACATAAACAAAATCTGTATGCTATTTAAATAATTTTTGGAACAACTCAAAACACTAACAAAAAGATATTAAATTAGTCACCAGTTTTGTAGGGTAGACATGAGAAGAAAATTTTGTTGAACTGATGGTTTGTACTTGCAGATTTTAGAAGAAACTCAAGCAACGTTAAGATAAAAAAGTAAATTAAGTGATTAAAAAAATTGAACGAAGGTGTAACGCCCCGACCGCTCACGGCTAATAGGACACCCACGCCCGCTCTCTCAGACCATGAGCTCCATCCGGTTCCAACGGTCGGTGCGTAATTTTTCCAAGGCTCGAAATCATTGTTTATTGTGACCTTTCCTCATGCTTTGGCCTCACTCACACGGTATCGCGAATCACTTCCCGATAGGTCACCCATCCTTTCACTACTCCAGCATAAGCACACTTAACCTTGGAGTTCTAAATTGATATGTGACGGAAAAAGGTAAATGCACTTTGGTGACATAGGTAGTCAAATCAATTCTCGTAAGCCTTTCCACATATCACAACTCGGGATGTTACAATTCACCTCCTCTCAAAGAACGCAACGTCCTCGTTGCGCCCCAAGACATCTCTCAAGACGCCTCTCGGGTCAAAACCGAGATGTCTAACTAGCTCTGATACCACTTGTAACGCCCCGACCGCCCACGGCTAATGGGCCACCCACGCCCGCTCTATCGGCCCGTGGGCCCCATCACATTCCAACGGTCGGTGTGTAAATTTTTCAAGGCTTGAAATCATTGTTTACTGTCCCTGCAATCACCACATGACCTTTCTCCGTGCTTTGGTCTCACTCACACGGTAACGCGAATCACTTCCTGATAGGTCATCCATCCTTTCATTACTCCAGTATAAGCACACTTAACCTTGGAGTTCTAAGTGGATGTGTGATGGAAAAGGTAAGTGCACTTTGGTGACATAGGTAGTCAAATCAATTTTCTTAAATCTTTCCACATAGCACAACTCGGGATGTTACAAAAAGTTTAACCAAAAATGTCAAAAAAATATAATTGAACTTCAGAGCTATTTTAATTTTTAATGGGCTAATTGTTTTTTCTTTTCTCTTATATTACTTTTGACAAAATGTAAAGTTTAATGGGTGCATATAAACCCTCCTCTCTACTAAGTGGCTTGGCCCCTGCTTGTGCCAGCCTCGCTTGGACTCAGGGGCGAAGTACTCCGAATTTTTGAATCAGTGACACTATTAGTTCAGGTGACCCAAGGTTTGAGACATCTAAATTTTAAATAATCGATGCAATGAAACCGAGATGTGTTTTCTCAATTACACGTTTTAAATTTTGCGGAAGCTAGTCTCAGCGTTTGCATGCCAAACAATTGAGGCGGTATATACTTGCCTTTAGGGTTCTAAACATTGTTACTTCAATATCAGAGGTTGGGGAACCAGCAGTCTTGGATGATAACCTTTCTTGACCACCAATGTTCTTAACCAAGTAATCTTAGATCACTTCCGGCTATTTCTCTTGTAGCCCTGGAATCTAAGTCATGATTTCAGTCACTTTTATGAAAGGTTATCTTCTAGCAACTCTCCTTTATTGTCACGTCAATGGAATTTATGTTTATCCAAACTCTATAATTTTGCTTAGGCAAGCATCTATTAGGGTTGCTATGTGTAGAGTCTTTAGGGCTTGTCTTATCACTCTAAGTTTGCGTTTAATATGTTGGTCATAGGCCTAGACATTTTATCCAAACCCGAAAACCCGAACTAATCCGTAGGTCTTGGAATTAACCTGAATCGAACCCTAGATTCAAAAGGGTAAAAGTGGATCTGAATTTTAGTTATCTTTGCCTAATACCTACTGCAGCTATTTGGTAGGTTTTGGATGCAAATTTTAGTATATGATAAAATATATCCTAATTACCCGAAATAGATCCAAAATTACAAAATAAACTATCAAAAACATGAAAAGATCTGAAAAATACTCAAAAGACCCGAAAATTATAAAGAACTCGAACGAAGACATAAAAACTCAAAAAAAAAAATCAAAAGATCCAAAATTACAAAGAAATAGATCCGAAAACATGAAAAAGACCCGAAAATGACTCATAAAACCCAAAAACAATCATAAACATATGTATCAGAATATTGCAGGTCTTTTATAGATATAGAAATTGTTTACCTAAACCAACTCAAACCCAAATAAGACCTAACTTGGAACTCGCTAATATTTATTTAGTATCTAATTGGGTCTAAATTTGTAGGATCCAAAGTATTTAAACCCGAAAATCCGACTTAAACCTTAATATCGAGGCCTAGTTGGCATGTCATATATTCCATAGAAAACAATAAATGAAGAAAAATACTATAAGATAGTACTAAACATATTTTTGTCAAAACAATAGTCTTTAAGATAAAAAAGACCAACAATGAATCCATCCTACACATTTATGCAAATAACTTTGGTGTTTTGACGATTAAATTAGAGAAATATCATAAAATAGATTAAAAAAATTAGTCACCAAAAATAGACTTTCGAAGAAAAATCAAATGGATTTTATTAAAAATATAAATATATATTGATATCTCTTGAATTAACTAATATAGATTTACAGTTATGGAGTGAAGTTTCAAAATTGAAGTTTACAAATAAAAATAAAAATAAAAAATATATTAAAATTTTCAAAATATAAAAATCTATTTTTGTTTTTTTAAGATCTATTGTTATAATAATTTTTTTTTAAAATCTATTTGAGAATTTGACCATCAAAATCTTGTAAATATAACGATTGTGATAATTAAGGCTGTTACAAAAAAAAGAAAAAAAGCTTCCTACTGAAGTAATCGATACATTAGAATAGATTTAGACATCTGAGGCTCTCTTTCGAGGACAGCAACCACATCCTTCACCGAGATTGTCCTCACCACTTTTGGTTGAAGCGACGAACTTTGGTTCTTCCCTAATCTTCGACCGCCTGAAAACAAAAATCCAGAGGTTATTATATGGAAACAAAACTGTGAAGTAAATAAAAAGCGATTAAAAGGAAAAAACTCACCGGCTCCAGTAAATCGTCGTCCACCGTCTTGCTTGTCCTTGGAGTTTCTTCCTCCACTTGAAGTACCTTTCTGAGTCCCATCTTTACCAGCTTCAGATACAGATTTCTGACGAGCTTCTGCCATTAATTGCCATTTTAAAAAGGTATCATCTCCTCCGACAGCAGCACGAGCAGCAACATTTGCAGCTGTTGTTCTCATTTTGTCGTCGTCCTCTTTATTTCCCTTCACATTAAAACCAAACATTGCAAAGTTACATTCACACTGCCTCCAAAACTGTGTTTTTAGTTACTCCCTTACCTTCAAACCCTTTGAACGGTTATCTTCTTTCTCCTTCTCGCTATCAACTCCACCATCACCTTCTTCACTCTGCATCATTGAGAAAATAAAGAACAAACTTTGCAGTGACTGTATGCTTTCGTAAAATTAAGAAGATAAATAATCAGATCAGAGTATACCTCACTCGGTTTCTTAAGCTTTTCTGCTTCAGCCTGTTTCTTCTCCCATTCCTCTTTCACCTTCTGATTCATTTCGTTGATTTGTTGCCGAACATCTGACGTTATAACAGTCCGGTGTCTAGATTTCTCAGTATCAACTCGCTGCAGAAACACTTGTAAAACTTCAGAAAGATCAGTACAACAATGTTGAGGCAGCAAGTGAGAGACAGATAGACTGACCTGCTTTGACAACCGAATTATGTGAGATAATAGTCCTCGCATCCTTTCCTCCACACACTGAGAGCACAAATGCATGAGAAAAGAAAAAAAAAAGAACGGCACAGTGTGCAAAACAATTCACACGAAGTTGACATCTCACCAAAGATAAGCACCGTTCAACATCATTGCTTATCTGTTTTAAACCGACTTTAGCCACTGCCACATATGAAAAACACATATATATATAAGTTTCTCCAAGTGATTCATAAACCGAAAGCAGATAATAAGGTACGGAAAGTATCGCAACTAATTTCGGCCAGCTTTTTCTGCAGAGGAACTTTCTGCAAAATTAATCTTTCTTCCTCTTCGTGCACAACTCTCCGAGATGCTTCAGAAACACGACCATCATCCTTTCCCCCAGAGAACAATTGTTCTTCCTCTTCCTAAACCAAACAAACAAAAAAAAATCAGCACTACATAACCATATTTATATTCTAAACCGAAGCTACCAGGAAACGCACCCTGAGATTAACTCCACTGACTGCAGTGACATCATTGAGCTGTTCGATACTTTGATCCATAGAATTCGGTACCACTTTTTGCTTCTTGCTGCAAGTTGAACCATGCAAAACAATCATTGATTATAGTTTTACGTGAGGAAACCAAAAAAAAGAGAAGTGCTTTATATATCACTTATGAAAGAGAACTCTTTAACTATAATTTAAATGGCTAACGAAAACGAACGACCTAAGAAGGGTGTAAAAATAATTCACATTTTCTTAACACGAGGAGCTCAATTACCTAGGTGGTGACGATGAAGAACCTAATGTCTCAAGAGGTTTTTTCTGACCAACAAAAGGCTTTTTGGGTGGCATCCGAGCATTTACTCCTGATTGAGACGTACCCAATGGACCACGAGAATTCATCTGCTGGACATAAATAATTGGTCAACGACAAATATTTTCCAAATTTGAAACTCTTTCCCAGTTACGGTTCTAGTAGAATTATCAAAATGGCAAAACTAGGAAAAAGATAGATGCCAAGGCTGTCGATGATAAAAGGCCTGCTAAAGCACCAAGGTTCCCCCAAAAGCTCAAAGAGAAGAGGCAAACAAAGGACAACAGAAACTGACATTTTTAAATGAGAAGTTATATATTAAATAGCTCTTACTGCTGTGCTAGCGTCCATGGAAGGAGAAACAGAGCTTGCATGCGCCATGTTTCTAGAGGACTCCTTCTCTAAATCCTCTTTCGAAGTCCCTGAGGCTGCATTCTTCTGTTCAAAACTTTGATCAACTGATTCCTGCTTCACATGGGACATTGATGATCCTTGACTAGGTGCAGAGTTTAGAGGCAATGATGAGCTGTTCTGGAAGTGCGATGTAGCGCCACCTTGAACCCTACTAGGATCATTGACAGAAGTTAGCCTCTCAAACTTAGGCATAGTCATCATGTTTGTTGTAGACTGTGGCGGTCCTCCAAGACCAGATGATCCCATGGTCTGGTTATGTGCCACATGTCTTATATGGGGATCATGAAGGTGTGGTCTCAATGGGGAACCTGAAACATTGGTGTTTGGACCCGGGAATGAGTGAAAATTACCGGAACTGGAATACATGGGAAAAGAGCTTGGTGGAAGCTGCATCTGGTGCGGCGGATGTTTGGTAAGCCCCTGGACAGGAACTGAACTGCCTGTTGACGAAGATATTTGGTTAAGGTGGACGACTCCACGAGGGTCAGACTGAGATTTTTGATTATTGATTTCTGCGATTGCACACAGATTGAATCAGTAAGGGTGGGTTTTGGCTTTTGCACGGAACTAACAAGACACATCTACGGAAAGCATAAGACTTTATGATGATCGTGAAAAGAAAAGTAAGAATGCGTAAGTGAATAATCAATACCAGTTGAAGGAGCTTGAATTCCCATTTTTCCCTGGTTATAACCCACCTGAAAACGACCACAATACCAATAAACAAGTATTTAAGAGAGATCATCAGAGACCCTTATCTATTACAAACGATTACAATCGTAAATCTAACTTAAAAGGAAACTACCTTAATCCTAACGCAGAAGGGGAAAACACCAAAACAATTACAAATCAAGTCAGTAAAACCATATGACTAATCAACCAAGGCGCAAGTCTGATACCCTAAGAAAGATTATAATCATCTAAGATAACACCCTTTGAAAAGGTTATTTTAGCCTGTTGGTTGTGATTTACAACCGGAAAAGTTAAGGGTGTTGCTTAACATAATATGTTATCCTACTAATTTGTTAAACAACTGCAAGAAGTTAGAGCAAAAAGTATGCAGAACATGCAATTACGACAGTCTGGTTAAGGATTTTGCAAAAGCGAGCGAAGATATACAAAAAGGTTGTGCATTCCTTGAATTCTTAACTGCTAAAACAACAAAACAGAATCTGGAAAATTATAAACTAAAGACATTCCTATAAACTAGATCCATTCGCAATCTAACACCCAAAGTTAAAAGCCTAGTACTAGTTTCACTACATGACACAATATATGCAAAGTGGTAATACCTGCTGTAGTTTACTAACTGCTAACCTAAGCATCTGATCGCCTACAATATCCTTCATATGCCGTGTGAACCCCTCTTTGGGGATTTCATTTTTCTGCAAACAAGTATCAGAAGGAAATCAATAAAATAAAGCAATATCTGTGGAGCAGAATGTCAGGAGATTTCACAGATAGACATACTTTAAGTCTAGAATATAGGGTACGGAGCTGCAGCGCTCTGTCTTTGTCGAGTTGGGCCATTAAGGTAGGAAGCAAAGCAGCAAATGGAACTTGCTTAGGGTTGCGGTTCAGAGGATTAACAGGCTGTTCCACTCCACGAACCTGTTGAGTACTCATCTTTTGCATTTTTAAATACTGAGATTCACTCTCTTGATTATGCGGTCTTTCTGGTTCATTACCAGTAGGATTCTTTTCAGAAATCTGTAACCCAGCTGTTTGGGGAACCTGCGAGGGATTATCCCAAAGCTGACCTGGTCGATGAAGGTCTTGAGGCTGGTTGTGTTGTAATTGAGATTCATTAGCACGTTTTAAATCATGTTGGTGTTGACTGTCTACAGCCGGTCCTTGTTGATCCTTCATCTGAGGGCTTTCAAGGCTGTGCTGCGTCTGGAGATTCATATTGGCATCTCCTATACCATTCTTCCATGTCGTTGTAAACTGTTGGCTGGGAGAATGAGTGTTTCCTACAGAAATAATTCAAGCAATGTACTGATGTAGCTTAAATCGTCATTGTATAATACAATTTGTATTACAATATCTAATGCAGAGAAAGGGGAAAGAGAACTCTTCCAACAACAGAGACAGAGAAACAAACGTAATGTCTCGAGTAAAACAAAACCAACAAAAAACAAACTGAAAACATCATCAAAACCATCAGTCATCCAACTATCTACCCTGGCTAATAAGTCTTATAAAAGATTGATCAATTCGAGTGACTCAACAAGCAGATAAAGAGGCCACTGCAAGTGACAAATAGTATTGCTTTAATGTAAATCTGAACTTTCCTCGCATGTCAGTAGATTAGCAAGGTTTATAATATACCCTATCCATATTACAGGAGTAATAGTAACCTAATTGAATAGAAACAAGCACAACTTTGCCAATGATTCACTTTAACAGAAACCCCAAAAATCTCATCCTTTCGTTTGATCAAATATAGTAAGCACTCAACTATTCAAATACTTGTTTTTCAATAAAGTTTCAAAATCTTAAACATTCAATATCCTCCACAAGTACAATCTCAGAGGTCAAGACTGAAACGGAACCATACCAGGAGGGTTCGTGGGAAGTGTAGTAGAACCTTCAATATCTCGATTCAAAGCTGCCTGGAACGCGTCGACATCAGCTCCCGAATGCATCGATTCATCCTAACCACACAAAAATCACGATAAGACATGAATCACACACAACATATTTAGGGATTCTAAAAAAGGAGTGAGATGAGAAACCTAACCTCGTCTTCTTCGAGGAGCTTGAAAATTGAAGGATCCATTGATTTGGCAAACGAGAGAGAGAGAGATCGGGCAAGAGAGGAGTTTAAAGGAAAGTATTCTCGTGTGGTGAAAATTACACATGCGTCCTTTCTATTTTAGCTGTAAATTACGGATCAGTCCTTATATAAATCAGTAATTACGTTTTGGTATTTGGTTTCTCCTTTTTGTTATCTTTTCCTCGCTTAACTCTTAAACTTAAATCCAATTTTATTTGCTGATCTTTTCGGGTTTATAAAATAGCTTATTTTCGCTTTAAAAACAAGTTAATGTTGGATCAATCTCTAGATCTAGCATATTTACATTCGCATTTAGTTAAATTGTTAGCATATTTCTATATTTACATTATTAACATATTTTCATATTTGCATTATTAGCATATTTCCATATTGCATCTTTACCTTCTAATAAAAAATATTTTCTTGACCTGATTACTTGCTACCAATAAATATAGTTACCTAGCTTATCCTTTAGAAATAAGAAATCTATTGTGTGTCATTGTTCTCCGTGGATTCGATCCCGAAATACAACATATGATCTCTCTTGACAAGAGTATTATTTTGTGTGTTAAGATTAATGGTTAATTTGACACATGTTTGTTTAGGATATTTATACACTATTAGAACATAAAAACACACCCACTTCAGCGAGGAAGAAGAAACCCAAGGAGCACATAGCTACGCTATCAACGCTCAGAGCAAGGCCGTACTACACGAAACACATGGACCTGGAATCCAAGCTACGATGAGAATGTCCTATGCGACTTCCACCAAGCTCGCGGCCACTCAACCATTAAGTGTAAAGTTCTTGGGGCCAGACTGGCCGCAAAGCTAATCGAAGGGGAACTTTCCAAAGTTTCCAGTGTGAAAGACCTCATCCGCGATTCAGACTGCACTCCAAAAAATGATAAGACTCCTCAAACGGAGAACCCTTCCCGTGGAAAGCAATCGGGAGAAATGCGTGGAAGGAGGCAAGATGAGCAGGGTAACGAAAATAACCGCCGTCGAGTTAATATGATCATCGGGGGATCCCAGTACTGCGGTGACACCGTCTTAGCCATCAAGGCTTATCAGCGTAAAGCTGAGACTAACGCAAATTCGCCCAACTGGTTTGCACTTCGGGACCTCCCGAAAGGAGCAATCACTTTCAAATAAGAATAAGCCGACAAGATCGTTCAACCACACTGAGATCCACTCGTCATAGATCTCGTGATAAGAGACCTCGAGGTCGCCAGAGTTCTCATCGATACAGGCAGCATGGTCAACGTCATCTTCCGCGACACTCTCACGTCAAGCTAGGAGAAGTGGTACCATCTCCCAAGCCGTTGACCGATTTTCAGGCACACCATCGATGACCCTCGGATCTATCAAACTACCCGTCTTGACAAAAGAAATCACCAAGATCGTTGATTTCGCGGTTGTCGACCACCCGACCATCTACAACGTCATAATGGGCACGCCTTGATTAAACGCCACGAAGGCGGTCCCATCGACTTATCACCTAGGCGTCAAATTCCCGACTCACAATGGGATAGCCACGATCTGGGGATGCCAGCAACAGTCAAGACATTGCTTCTTGGCCGAGCATAAACGAAGGCAAATCATAACCACCACAATGGTGAATCCCAAACGAGTAAAGCTAACTCAGTCAACGACCGAAAACGCTCCAGAATCAACAACTCAAGCAATGGCCAAAGAACAACAAGTTCCAGAGCCCAACGATTCGACCCAGCCAAAGAAGGCAAGTCCAGCAGAATACATCAATCCCGCGACTAACACGATCGATGCAAACACAACAGGCGAGTAAACACATACGAAAGAAAAAGAACTACGAGATGGCTTGATCTCCGAAAGGGGTACGTCGGCAGCTCGCCAAAAGACGAGTTCAGCTATCCCCCTCTCCAAAAAAGGGGGATGGGGGAGTGGGTACATATACAAATATTCGTATATTCCCGAATTCTAAAAATATTCGCCTTGTACTCAATATTTTTGAAAACTTCTTTCGGTAATAAAAATTTCATTAAATTCTAGCAAAATCTCCGTTAGCACAAAAAATGTCTCATGATACTTTAGGGAAAAAACATCCGCATACGAGCAAAATGATTATCGCACCAACCCGAAAACAGTAACTCGCGAAAAGTCATCCCGCCTCAAAACGGATCAACAACATACTAACTCGTCAAGCAAAGAAACTTCGTCACATCAACTAAGGGATCCACAGATTCTGCCAAACTCCTCACAAACATATCCTGTTCACATTGTCGACTCCAAATCCCTACAAAAAACCAAGATCCCGGTCTCGCGTACTTGAGAAAGTTAATAACACAAAGAGTGTTTACGAAAAAAAACAGGTGAGACGTTGCCTAGATCTTCGAGGACACACTCCTAATCCATCCATAACTACAAAAGTACGAACGCTCGTCGATTGGGCTCGCTGAGCACTTTATCCGTCCTAAACAAACGCATTTAGGTTCGTCCTAAGGGACAGATCCTCGCACATCTGACTAGGATAAATAGCGCGCTATAAAAGAAATCCGAAATTTTGGTCAGCACTTCCGGACGACATAAAAATTGTCTCCGGAGCGATGCTCGACTTCGACCAGACAAGTCATATAAGCCGAGAACCAATCACTGACTTTAAATCGGAACGGGCTCAAGTTAAAATTGCATTAGGCAAAACGAAAAACCGATTAATCATCACAAAGCCTCAAACTGAAAGTAAACCTAGGTCTTACCCTAAATACGGGACACTGGTCTCTAACGTCTCAAGGCATGATATCAAAAAGATACGAGATCCTGAAAGCATGTCTCTTCGTCCTCATCTATACGCTCCCGAAACTTTGAAAACTACTCAAACATCACGGACGAGCAACAAGTAGGACGATCCGCAAAAATGGTAATGAGAGAGATGACAACTTGAATCCTTCCCTCCACAATCAACGAAAACCCGGACATTCTTTTTAAATCAAATCATGACTTATACAAAAAGCATAATTTATACAAAAAACGATAAACGGCCGGGATTAAAAGCCAGACAAGGCCAGTCCCGCCACACAAGACCACACAATACAAAGGGAGCACTTCCTCCATAAAGTCAGATAACCCTAGGATAAGTCGCCAGGGTCAAAGAACCCGTTCATCGACCTCCTGATCGAGTAATCATTCACATCCAGGGGCGCCGTCGGCTGATTCACTTCACCCATCTCATCAGGAGCTCTCGCCTCGACTTCCACCATGTCAGGAGAAACAGGAATCAGATCCCATTGCTCCCAAATCCTCTCCTCAATTTGAGGAATCGAAAAATACCTATTGGCATCGTTCATGCGCCTAGTCTGCCTCGCGTACTCAACGTCAAATGAATAGTCAGGGACTTGTGTAAGTTACAGCCAGCCCACGGCACCGCGACACTCGCGATAATCACCAAGAGCCTTATGACTCCCCTTTAGTTTCCCAAACTCGCTCGAGAACCTGTCGCGATGGCTCCTCATCACTTTGGAAATCTCTCTCTTTCCTCGCCTTTAGGCTCGGCGAACCTACTTCACAACCGATTCTATTTTGCGACGACGGGAACTCTCTAGCTCATCTTTTGGATGAGCAATCTCCTTGTCAGCCATCTCGGTCCTGAATTGAGCCATGCGAGCCTCCTGGTTGCTCGCATCAAGAGCTCGGTTCATCATGAGGAGACCCTACAAAAACTCTCGAAGTCAAGAAAGGGTCGGCCTTACCAAAAAAATAAAATAAACAAATATATTTTTAAAGACCGAGACTTACCCCGTTGACCATCCCCGAGGCCTTGGTAAATTTTGGCATCTCGCTGGACCCTCCCTCGGTGGGAGGAAAGTCGAAGTCAAACGGCTCGTCAAAATCAATTTGTTCTCCGGCATCTCCATCCACCTGACTGTTGAGATAGTCTTTAAGTATGTTGTCAGGAGAACATGGTTCGACAACCACGTCATCATCGACGATAATGTGTTTCTGTTTGCGAGAGCTCAACTTTTCCTCCCGAGCTTTGTATGGAATGAACCCGTCCATGCTCGATTCAGTCCTTTCCTCCACTGATTAATCTGGTTGAAACCAAGAACGATGCAGAGCCACAGCGCGACAAACCCGCTTCGGAGTAAACGTTTCCCAAAAGAATGGACCACCCGAAGAAGGTCCCTTGTGGTTCGCAAGCCTTCCGGAGACGGAGGGAGAGGGAGAGGGTTAGTCTCTGTAAAACAGAAAATATATACATCTAAGGTCAAAACATCGTCAAAACCAAATCTAGCGGGTACCCGATCGAGAATACCTCTCCGTCCCCCTATAGTCCTGAAAAGAGGATTGCAACTCTCCTCCACAGATGCGTTGTTCACACGAACAAGGAAAAAATGCTCCTTCCAGTCGTGGTAATTCGATATGAACCCCGTTATGATTGTCATCCCCGATCGAGGCCTCAACTGAACTATGCCCAAATTCCCCTGAGGCATCAACATGGCTTCGAGAAGATCAACGTCGAGGGTAATACCCCACTTGTAACTCAGCACCAAAATCCGAACGATGTGCTGCAAAACGCATAGGTTGACCTGATTGACCGAAAGCTTGAACCGATTGAACAGTCGCATGATAACTTCTCGGATGGGAAACCATATGTGGCACTACATTAAATATGCCTCGTAGCACGTAAAATAACCTTCGGGTGGAGATCCAGCAACTTCCCCTTCTCTCGGAAGAAGAAACTCTTCTGACTCTGGAACTCTGCAGAAATTCCGAATGGAATCGAACCCATTGGGACAACTCTCGGGCAGCCGGCAACGGGGTTGGCACGGAACAGAGGAGGAGCCAATGTTTCGAGCCTAGGAGGTTTCACCTCACCCTAGCAGCCCAATAGGCCTTGGCCTCCTCCGGATCGACCGAGTGTGCTGCAAAGTCAACCTTGGGTGCAACATCGCTATGTTGCGAGAGAGCTACCAGGAACAGAACAATCGGGATTAGACTTGGTGGAAGCTTTTCTACTTGAAGACATTACTTTCCTTTTTTTTTCTAAAAAAACGCCAAGAGGAGATAAAAGAGAAAATGATCTTCCTTAGAAAAAGAGTTTGTGGAAAATAAGCAAGTGAAGAACTCCAAAAACTTACTCCAATTACTTATAGGCAAGAAAATTCACTATTTTCCCCACATTTTCAGACATTGGATTCCGTCTAGCTTACCCAACTCGTCTAAATCGCTCGCAAGAACAAAAAAATCCTAATGAGCTGGGGGGGGTAACTGTTGGGGTGTAAAATCGGTTACGACAGAATGAAAGCCTGAAACTTCCCAGAAAAAAATCATCTTTAGAAAAAAGGAGATAATATATCAAACAAAAGAAGGGCGGGAAAAACAAAATCAAGTTTCGTATAACGCATTGATATGACAAGTTCCCAAGCAAACATATATTGAGTATCGAAACAACAAAACAACTATGGGTCTCAATCATCCTACTCGCCCGTTTGGCGAGTTGGATCAGTCCAACCTGCCGACCGGGCGAGTTGGGCCACGCACAACGGCCAACTCACCGAAGAGGCGAGTTGGACCGAGAACGTTGGTCAACTCGCCCATTCGGTGAGTTGGATCATTCCAACCCTCCGAACGCGCGAGTTTGACCAAGAACGATGGTCAACTCGCCCGTTCGTCAAGTTGGACCAACCAATTCATCATTATCTAGTCCTCATAGCCTCCTTTTCGGGCCGGAAAGGACTCGTTTTGTTTTTACTTCGATCGGAGTTACCATTTGAATCTTACGACTTAAAGGATTTACTTTCTCGTACAAGGTTTAAATTAGGTCGAATAAGATGGAAACGGTTAACTAAACACCTTAAGCTACCTTCACTATACTGGGAATTCGAACCTTTTTCGGAATGACGTCGTTGCGAAAGCACTCTTTCGATAAATCGTGAAAACGCTTAAGTCGAGAAACAACCCGAGAAGGTCTAAAACGCGGCTAAAGGCCCACTCGCGAGTTTATACGAAATTAAGCCTAATCCCTATGACCGTTTGTCTTTTTATTTCAGGAAAGGATAAATGTCAAGTTCAGGAGATAAATGTAAAGTTTCAAAAAATAAACACGAAGATCAAAGGAAAATGGAATATTCTCAGAAAGTGATAAGCTCGATCAAAGGCAGAAACGGAAAGAGTAAACAGCCTCTAAGAGGAGTATATAAGGATGTTTGAAGAAGCAAAGGCACACAATTCTTTACTCAAAGCAAACATAGCACTTAGAGCAATTTAGGCATATTCTGTTTTTCTTTTGTCGAGCTGCGACTCAACTAGTTTTAATCAAGTCTTACAAGGTTAGAACTAGGAACTCGCCGACGGCTCTTAACGCTTAGGCTTACCTGTTGTAACGATCAAACCACATATTCAGAATAACTCTTTTCGTTTTATTGATTCATAATAGTTTCGTTTGTTCTCATTGTTTGATTGCTTGGCTTGTTGTTTAGCAGATATCAGGGACCTCTAGGAAAGTTAGGTTTACTTAGATTTCCTATTCTTATCAGAAAATCGACACTGTGAATTTCTATTCCCAAAGTTAATTCATATTAATATATAATATTGCTTTCGTTAAATAACTAAAAAAATAATTATTAATCTACAAAAATATATATTCATTTTTCCTTAAATAAAACCTACGAAATTGTCTAGCTAAAATAATATAAAAACCAATAATTTTGAATAACAAAAATTTGATAACAATTGGTGTATTATCTATCATTTATTTTAAATTTTTTACTATTGAAATAAACCAAACAATCATATGAACAATATAATAAAATTCAGATATTTTCAAATATGTCATTTTTAACTAATTAAAAACGACCATAAATTACTAAAACTGTTAAAAATCTGACATTAAATTTTTTTGTGATCAATGGTTAGCAATTTTTGTTATAACAAGATACAAATAATCATAAAATAATATGAGTAAGAATTTGTATTAAATATGTATTTATATTAAAAATATATACATATTTTAATAGCATTTAAATTATATACCATGTATAGATATATAAATATTTTAGTTTCAAAATTTTCGAAATATGTATCATATTTGAATTGATAAATGTTAAATATTTTATAATTTAATTTAATTAAATCACTAAAATATAGTTTGCTTATCTTTTGTTATTATTTTTCAAACAAGTTCCTAAAAATTTATTTATTTAGTAAATATTTCACTCCGTGCAAGACGAAATTGTGCCTTACTTGTCGGATTTTATTATATTGTTCATATGATTGTTTGGTTTATATTTGAAATTCTCTACCAAAATGACATATTTGAAAATCTTCCTCAATCAAATGTGAACATAAATTGGAGAATCTTCCTCAATCAAATGGCGAAACGATGATCTCATGAAAGAGTCAAAGAAGAAGACAAAATAAATATCTATGTTAGCCTTTCTCCAATGAGAAATGTGTTTCTATATACACTTAATCTAATCAGCTAACCGGGACAAGACGGTGTATACTATTTGCATTTAACTAAACTGTATACTACAAATCAACTATACACCAATACTCCCCCTGGAGAATATATGTTGATGAGCTCCATATTGCTTAATATATGTCGGAAAAGAACAGGATATAGAGGTTTCGTTAAGATGTCCGCGAGCTGACTCTCTGAACATACACGGAGAGTTTTGATCATGCCGAATTGGACTCGGTCATGAACAATGTGACAGTCATGCTCTATGTGATTAGTTTGTTCGTGGAAAACTGTGTTATTGGCAATGTGTATAGCAGCAGTGTTATCACAATTCGAAATTGTGCCTTACTTGTCGGATTTCCAAGAGATAAAAGCAGAACCAAGAAAACATACCAAAACAAGACACACTTCATCTAGTGTCAGAACATGAGCCCCAATCCGCCTCAGCAAAAGCAGAGAGCTTCAGGTCAGAACAAGAAGAGCAGAAAAGGATCTGACCAACCTTGCCTTTAATGTAAGACCTTGTAAGCAGCTCAAAAATGAGGGGCTCGTGATGAAGCAAAAACTGACATAATTTGTGGATTGCAAACGGGGTGCCAGGCCGAGTAAATGTCAAATACAAGAGTTTCCCAACCAGTTGACAAAACAACTCTACGTTTGACAATAAATCACGTTTGTCGTTAGATAGTGTGATACTAGGGTCCATAGGGATAAAAAATGGTTTGGAATATAGAAGACCCTTCTCAGTCAAAAGGTTGAGGATGTATATGTGTTGGCATAAAAAAAATGCCCACAGAGTAAAGAGCTATCTCCAGACCGAGAAAATACCAAAGAGTACCTAAGTTTCGGAGTTTGAAAAAAGCTTTTAATGTAGCCTGAAGAAGGTTTGTAGCATGATCAAAACTACTAGCAATTATAATGTCATCAACATAGACTAAGATAGCAATATAAACATTACTAGAACACTTACTAAAAAGAGTGTGATCTCCGAAAGAAGTCTTAAACCCAATTGAAGAAAATAAGCTGAAACTTCAAGAACCACTGTCTATAAGATTGTTTCAATCTGTATAGAGATTTCTTGAGCTCGCAAACAACATTAAGAGGGAAAGATTCACCCTATCTTGGTGAGTATCCAGGTAGAAGAGTCATATAGATTTCTTCCTCTAAATCTCCACCAAGGAAAGAATTTGAGATGTCTAATTGAGACAAAAAAAACATCCTTTAACAGCTACAACAGCATATATAATTTTCACAATAGCAAACTTAGCCACAGGAGAGAAGGCTTCAACATAATCTAAACCTTTTTGCTGAGTGTAGCCCTTGGCCACAAGACATGTTTTATATCTCTCTAAAGTGTCATCAGCATTAAGTTTAACCTTGAAAGCCCATTTACAACTTACTGCTTGCTTTCCAGCAGGTAAATAGCAAATTAACCAAGTGTCGTTATTCTCAAGACCAGTGATTTCTATGTCCATAGCATCACACCATTTGTTAAGCTTACAAGCTTGAGCATAAGTAGAAGTCTCAAGGATGCTGTTAACCGCATTGACGAAGATCATATACGGATCAGACAAGGCATCATAAGACAAAACATTGGATAAATGATGTTATGTAGAGGAATTTACAGAGAAGCAGTGGTGGTTTAGAAACCTTTTTTGTTGGAATGGGAAACGCAGTAGAGACATTCAGAACAGTGTTAGATGAAGAAGCATGAGAAGGAGGACTCTCATGAACAGAAATGCGTGGAAAGAAATCCTCATAACCATCAATTGTGGAAGCTTGAATAAAACGGAATAAGGTTTCATGAAACACCACGTTTTCGGATATAAAACAACATTAATCTAGATATCAAGCAGCTTTTATCCCTTATAACTTGAGGGATATCTGAGGAATACACAGGCACGAGCTCTATCTTGAAACTTGTGTCGTTCTTTTGGTGAAGTACTAGCATAACAAAGGCAGCCAAAAGTCTTCAAATGAGAGCAATCAGAAAGTTTGCATGAGCTCTATCTTGAAACGTGTGTCGTTCTTTTGGTGAAGGATAACAAAGGCAGCCAAAAGTCTTCAAACGAGAGCAATCAGAAAGTTTTCTGGTGAGTAATTCGTAAGGAGTTTTATTTGGGATGACCGGAGAAGGGGTTCGTTCTATTGATAAGAAATGCGGCTACAACACCCCCTCCTCCCGAAAAAAAAAAACTCAAAGGAACTCCTGACTGAAACAGCAAGGTTTAAGCCACGTCAAGGATGTGCTGGTGCTTCCGTTCCAGAATAGAGTTTTGCTCTGGATTCTCTGGACAAGTGTGATAAGGAATGATGCCTTTGGCTTTGTTGAGAGAGTCAAAATGGAGTTCTAGTGCGTTATCAGAATGTACTGATTTCACCTTAGCATAATATTGATTTTCAATCATGTTTATGAAATCCGGGAAAACAGTAAGAACATCACTCTCCAGTTTGAGGAGATCGACCCAAGTAAATTTGTGTGTGATAATCTACTATAGTCAGAAAGTATTTGAAACCCTCCTGTGTAGACGCAGAAAACATACCTCATACATCAATATGCTCAAACGGTTGAGAGAAAATCTTAGTTTTTAAAGAGTAAGATAACTTCTTTTGTTTAGCACGATGGAAAATGTCACAATGTAACAATCTTTTATTTTTTGCTTTGGTAATCCCAAGTACAACAGGAAGAAGCTCTATTCTTTTAAAATAACTTTGACCAAATTGTTGATGCCAAAAAGATGCATCCACAGAAACATTTGTATTAAAAGAAGAAGTATTTGAATCATCAAGTCCTGTATCTTCCACAGCCAAGACGTACAAGTTCGCTATCCGTCTACCTTTTCCAATCTCTACTGCCTGATAGGTCATGTATTTCAAAATAACCATAATCAAAGACCACTGGAGCACCAAGATCTGAAGTCAAAGAACTGATACTCATGAGATTCAATCGGGATTCTGGTATAAAGTGAACATTACATAAAGTCCGAGAAACAATAAGAACTATGAGACCAATACCACCAAGTTTAAGTTAGAACCATTAGGAAGATTCGCATAATGATAAACATTGTTGGATAATTCCAAACTTGTGGAAACTTAACATATTATTAGATGTTTAATATGTTAAGAGATAAACACAAAAAGGAAATCTAGAATAGGAAAAAGAAGTTTTCTATTAGATTAGGTTTGTGTTTTCCATATCCCACATGTTAAAGGGAATTGTCTTTCACTATAAATATAGGTCTTATGGAGAGATGTTCCATAAGAGATCTAAGAGAAACATTGTGAGCTTTAGTTTTGAGTAGTTTCTAAAGCAATAAGAAAAGTTGTTCTTATTATCATTTGTTCTAAGAGATCCTTCAATTGGTAACAGAGCCTCAGGTTGGAGACTCGATCTAAGCTTAAGTTGAAGCTTCTATCCTGGTAGCTGTGAAGCAAGAAGTTCACGACACAAGATGGCTGACGTGAATAGGGCTCCACGCGCGAAGGACCTTGGATCCGCATCTATCCAATGTCCGATGTTGAACTCGACAAACTACACAGTTTGGGACATGTTCATGATGTGTGGGACACGAGAGACACTGGTTCGGATGATCAAAAGAAGAACGATGTTGTGATTGCTCTTTTGTTTCAATCCATTCCCGAAACTTTGATCCTCCAGGTGGGAGAACAAACCGCATCGAAAGACATCTGGAACGCCATCAAGTCACGACACCTTGGAGCTGATCGTGTAAGCGAGGTGAGACTTCAGACATTGATGACAGAGTTCGACAGGTTGAAGATGGATGATAGTGATACCGTGGATGACTTTGCGGGAAAGATATCAGGGTTATCATCTAAGGCAGCCTCGTTGGGAGAAAACATAGAAGAATCCAAGATGGTTAAGAAGTTTTTGAAGGGTCTTCCAAGACACAAGTATATCCAGATCGTAGCGTCGCTTGAGCAAGTCCTAGAACTCAACTCTATTGGTTTTGAGGACATAGTTGGAAGGATAAGGCGTATGAGGAGCGTGTAAAAAAGAAACTCAATAAGAAGACCAAGGGAAGCTTATGTTTTCGGATAACAATCACCGTATTCAGAGGAACTATGGAGATTTTCGTGGTAGAGGTAGAGGACGAAATGGAAGAGGCAAAGGTCGAGGTAGGTTACACAACCAAAGTCATGTGTCACACACCGAAGACAAATACTCGAAGAAGGATCAT
This sequence comes from Moricandia moricandioides, assembly GCA_905132885.1. NCBI lineage: Eukaryota > Viridiplantae > Streptophyta > Magnoliopsida > Brassicales > Brassicaceae > Moricandia > Moricandia moricandioides. The sequence goes on along the minus strand of CAJHQQ010000109.1, from coordinate 90,949 downwards.
TCGAAGCTGATATGTTGGAGATGTGACAAGCCGGGTCACTATGCGACTTCATGTCCCGAAAAGTCAGTGAGGAATCAAGAAACCAACTTAAATGAAACACAAGAGGCCGATGCCCTCTATGTACACGAGGTGGTATTCTTGAATGAAGACAAGGTGATTCCGAAGAATCTTGATATCGACAAAGGCAATGCAAGTGTTTCGTATTTGGATAATGGAGCGAGCAATCACATGACGGGAAACAAGGAGTTCTTTTCGAGTTTGAATCTCAACACCAAAGGGAAAGTGAAGTTTAGTGATGGATCGTGTGTTGATATCGTAGGAAAAGGGATTGTTACCTTTGTGTGCAAGACTGGAGAGAAGAAGGCACTCAAAGACATATACTACATACCCGACCTGAAGCATAATATATTGAGTCTTGGACAAGCAACAGAAAACGGATGTGAGGTTAACATGAAAGATGTCTATTTAACACTCACAGATTCGTGTGGCAGGTTGCTTGTACATGTTACAAGATCTCCAAACCGTCTCTACAAGACCCCGATGGAGATTAGCTATGCGCAGTGTTTACATGTAAGAGATGAAGATGCAACATGGAGGTGGCATGCTCGACTAGGACATATAAGCTATGGCGTGATGAACAACATGGTAAAGAAGGAGATGGTCGTAGGAATGCCGAGTGTAACACACGAAGATAGCGTGTGCGACGCATTCAAGTAGGGAAGGAGATTAGACACTCATTCCTAAGTGTTACACACGGAGAAGGCGTGTGTAATACATGTATCATAGGGAAGCAAATCAGAGACTCACTCCCGACTAAAGCCATGTTTCGTGCGACAAAACCGTTGGAGTTGATCCATGAAGAGGATCAAAAGCCAAACAAATGTCTCATATCGAAGAAACCAAATATCAAGCAGTTTAGGACATTCAGTTGTGTAGCACACGCGAAAAAATGTGTGACTCATCTGAAGAAGAAAAATTAAGTATTCTATCGGTTCAAAAGGTTTAAGGAAAGAATTGAGACCTTTCACACCGATAGAGGAGGAGAGTTTACCTCATTCGAGTTCAATCTATCACAACAATGGGTTGAAGCCATGGTAGCCGAGTTGGAGTCTACCACAAGAAACAAGGCGTGGGAGCTTGTAAGGAAAAGGAGAAGATGATCGAGTTTATGTGTTACACAAGGCATTGTATGGGTTACGCCAAGAAACAAGAGCCTGGAATGTGAAACTCGATCAAGTTCTCAAGGAGATGAGATTTAAGAAGTGCACGAAGGAGCCATCAGTGTACCACAAGAACGAATAAGGAGACTTCTTGCTGATATCCATTTACGTTGATGATCTATTTATGACAGGAACTTTGCTTAAGGTGATTAAGCAATTCAAGGAAGAGATGTCAAAGAAGTTCGAGATGTCAGATCTAGGAAAGCTAACGTATTACCTTGGCATAGAAGTGATTCAAGGAGCAGAAGAAATCAGAATAAAACAAGAAAGGTATGCTCAAGGAATCTTGTGTGACACAAAGATGGAAGCGTGTAACACGACTCACGTACCAATGGAGTCGACTTTGAAAATCTCAAAAGCTGAAGATGAACCAGAGATAAATGCTACGGATTTCAGAAGAATCATAGGATGTTTGAGGTATCTGCTTCACACAAGACCTGACTTGTGTTACGCAGTGGGCGTACTGAGTAGATACATGCATAATCCGAGAGACTCTCATGGACAAGCCATCAATCACTATTTGCGGTATGTGAAAGGAACAACAAACTTCGGTCTGTTCTTAAAGAGAGATGGGTCAAGGAGTGTCGTTGGTTATAGTGACAGCAGTCACAACATTGATGTCGATGACGGGAGGAGCACGTTAGGACATGGATTCTATTACGGTTCATCAATGGTTACTTGGACGTCACAGAAGCAATAAACGGTTGCATTGTCATCATGCGAAGCAGAGTTCATGGCAGCAACGGAAGCAGCAAAGCAAGCTATACGGATCAAGGAGTTGTTGAGTGAGATACTAAGTGAAGAAGGCGAGAGAGTCAGACTTAGGATCGACAACAAATCAGCCATTTCTCTAACAAAGAATCCGGTTTTCCATGGAAGAAGTAAGCACATACTTTCACGATATCATTTCATTCGAGAGTGTGTGGAGAATGGGCAAATTGAAGTGGAGCATGTGTCGGGTGTTGAGCAGAGGGACGACATCCTAACAAAGCCATTAGCAAGGATTAAGTTCAAGCAAATGAGGAGCTTAATCGGAGTTCAAGAAATTGATCTCCATAATTCAAGTTGGAATTAAGGGGGTGATTGTTGGATAATTTCGAGCTTGTGGAAACTTAACATATTATTAGATGTTTAATATGTTAAAAGATAAACACAAAAAGGAAATCTAGAATAGGAAAAGGAAGTTTTCCATTAGATTAGGTTTGTGTTTTCCATATCCCACATGTTAAAGGGAATTGTCTTTCACTATAAATATAGGTCTCATGGAGAGGTGTTCTAGAAGAGATGATGTGATCATGGAAACCACCAAAGAATGGAATCATGAACCTGAACCTGAGGAGTTTGTATCTGAGGATGCAACATTGAAGAATGCATTGAAACAAGAAGAATACATTGGTCTTGGTCGAAGCTTGATCATCCAAGACACCTTAACCATCATTCAATCCATTCCACTTTCAAGCTGATCATCATCTAGGCAAGTAGGATTGTGTGTACTCTTTTCCTCACTTTGGTTTTGTCCCAATGGGTTTTACGGAGGGAGGTTTTTAACGAGGCCACAAGACTACTTCACACATTCCCTAGATGATGCATCTCGGTTACACCTTGGACCGACCTTATGTTATGTTTTATCCTATGTTTTTGATTTAGTCTCTATGTATTTTCGAGAGGAGCCTCTTGGCCTTCTTTTCTTATGTTTTTCGAGATGTTGTCCATGTACAACCTTCTCCCTTTATATGCATGACAAAATTGAGTAATAAACCATCAAATATTTTAGTCAAAAACTTGTTTCTTCTTCCTTACTTCTCTGTCGAGATTGCTTAAGGTTTCTGGTGTGTAATATCCAGAGTTAAGGGCTTCTTATTTGGTGTGTCATATCCAGATCGGTCGCCTATGAGTATCAAGAGATCATCCATCCCTCTTGTGTCACCATTCGATCCACATGCCTTGAGAAACTTGAGTCTTTTGATTCGTTTCCGCAAGGATTATCCCATCTGTTCCAGAGAGCATCCTAGGATCTTATCAAGTGGTATCAGAGCAACTCTGGAAGGGAAGTGTTCATCTTTCTCTCTAATTTTTAGTTTTGTCTTTTGAGATTCTGTTGAGAGTTGATAGATCTGTGTTTCTGTTGATGTAATCTGATAAATCTGAGCACTTTGATCATAGATCTGTTATAGTCTCTTCATATTCTCTTTGATTTCATGTTGATCTGTGTTCTTTGTGTTGAAATCTGAAAAACAAAATAGGGTTCTTTGATCTGATTTCGAATCTGCTTGTGTTTGGTTCTATAATATTTGTTTTGACTGTTGAGAGTAAGAATAATCGGCTGGGTCGAAATTAATCAGAGTTGTTAAGGTTTTTAAATTTCGATTTGAATCTGTTTCTGGTTTTGCAAGTCGATTGTTTGTTTTCTTTAGAACTTGTTACTGCTGTGTGTTGTTTTTTGTTTCAGGTACCATGGAAAGAAATTGAGAAAGAGGAATCAACATTGCCAAGACTGCTACTTTGCAGAAGATAATGAAATTCAGAATGGAAACTCAGCAAGAACATGATGAACTTATGGAGAAAAGGATGAGGCAGAGATCATTAATGAAAATTCAAAGCCTTAAGCCTAAACCACCAGATTCTGTTCAATACAAATCAAGCAAGCATAATAGGTTTAAAGAAGAAGATGCAGGTCGTGGAGAACAACATATCAACACATGGAGCAGACCACACCAATCTTCTCTCATTCCTAAATCTATTGATCTTTATTCTGATTATAAACCAGTTACTGATGTTCGACTCTATGCTTTTTCAGGAAAAAGTGACTATCTAGAGTGGGAAAGAACCATGGAAATGTGGCTGCGTTACAACAGAATCATGAAGAAGGAAAGATTAGCTTTTGCTATTTCTCAACTCAAAGGAAGTGCTTATAAGTGGTGGTTGCAAGAAGAAGATGATCGAAGGTTCTACAAGGAACCAACTATCACACCTTGGGAGAGTCTGAAATTGATACTACGGGACAAGTATGCATCCAAAGGCCACATCTCTCTGATGTCTCCAATGAAGGACGTCACATCTAGCAAGGCAACAATCTGTTACAGCAAGGAGAAGACAGTCTCTAAGCCATTTAAAGAAGATAAACAATTCTGTTTATTCAGTGAAAAGGATAAGGAGGCATTGTTACAAGTAATGATAGATGTGGAGAAGCAATTTTAAAGGTCCAACACAACACGTCCAGCCATAGAAGCACAGAACCAAGAGTCTTTCACTTCTGTCTCAGAACTCCACTCAGCAGGACCAGAATCAGCAGCACAAGCTCAAGAAGATCAAGCCGATATTCCAACAACCACCATTCAGAAGGGTGATCATCCAGTAATGGACGACCTTGTTCTTTTCAAACAAGATGTGATAGAAGAGGAGGCACACAAGAAACCACAATCAGAGAGTCGGCTGGAGCAGATGATTGTCTTTGACTCATGTGATTTCCAAAAGACATTCTTGGGTGCTTTTCTGATCAGACCTTTTGTTTGGTACAAGAACAGAGCAATGGAGCTATCAAGACATAACTTGGGAATGAGAAAAGTTGTATTTGAGCCTGGAGGAGAGGTCTGGAATCAGAAGAACAAGATCAAACAGATTAAGAAGAATTCAGCTGCACCAACATTTGATTTCGTTGATTTCTCATCCTTTGAAGATAAGGTGTTGTAAGTCTCAGCACAGCAAGAGTTTCACTATGAAACCAAATGGAGAATGTTACCAACTCTGTCCTGGATCCAACAAACCAGACCACGCAGGAAATGGCCACCTGATCATCAAGATATTGCTAGTTTTGCAAAACATGTCGGTTTGGATCTTTCCCAAGAGAAACTTATATCTGATTGTGCTGGAAGGTTACAGACCTACTCGTGGAGACCTGGAGCATATGTCCACAAGATTATCATCCTCGGAGAGTGCTCTGTTCGTGCTAGAACAAGCTGGGGTCATAAGGAGTTTGAAGTTGATCCTTGCATCTTGACCATATCAAGATATGGAAACCACCATATATGCAGCAGTTTCAGTACTATATCAGAGATTATCATTCCATGAGTAGAGAATTCACAAGATTAAATGGTGAAGTGATTATTGGAGCAGAAGAAGATCTCATGTTTTCTTCTCAAGTCAAGGAGAAACCACCAGATCAACGTAGTCTACAGCAATCTCTAAAGAAACCAACCCGAGGTAACTACCTAAACTCAAAGAAGAACATGAAACCTGATTTGCTTGCTGTTGGTACAGGAAAAAATGTTGTGAGGTCTACACTTTTGGAAAAGAAGGATATAAGCTATGAATCAAACTGTCCCACATTCTTAGTCCTTCCAAAATCAACAAGAAATCAGTTCGAGGCTGAAATCAATTCGGAATTGCAAGTTACTGATTCTACAACTCAGGTACACCTACACTTACTTTATTCTGAATTATCTGAGTTTAGAACATCTCAATCCTATATATGGCGACCAGGTGAGCATGCTAAGGTAAGTGATCATGTTTTCAAGAGTTCTTTTATCGATTACACAAATATGATGTACTTGTTTTTGTCAAAAGAGCCATGTGCAGATTATGATGAAGCTTGGACGCATACAAGAAGAAACAACAAGTGTGAGGAAGATAAGAGGTTCAAGCCACCTGATTTGGATCAGGATAAGCACCAAGACGTCACTAGCTTCATCCTCATCAAAGAAGCACCACCAGATGCTGCACACAAGCCAAAACCGAGCAAAAACCAATTTGGGATAAGATTATTATTCTTTGATAAATTTGCATGTGCTAACTTGCTTTGTTTCAATGTATCAGGAACTAAATGGATCAATGCCTTCTACATATCCAAACCAGTCAGCAACAATGCCTATCAAAGAGGCTTGCAAGGTAAGTGCAATCTGATTTTAAACTTTGATGTTACTGACTTGGTCCCCTCTATTGCAGGTAAAACAGATTTGAGGACAAATATTTTTGAAGAGGGAGGGGATGATGTGATCATGGAAAGCACCAAAGAATGGAATCATGAACCTGAACCCCAGGAGTTTGTATCTAAGGATGCAACATTGAAGAATGCATTGAAACAAGAAGAATACATTGGTCTTGGTCGAAGCTTGATCATCCAAGACACCTTAACCATCATTCAATCCATTCCACCTTCAAGCTGATCATCATCTAGGCAAGTAGGATTGTGTGTACTCTTTTCCTCACTTTGGTTTTGTCCCAATGGGTTTTACGGAGGGAGGTTTTTAACGAGGCCACAAGACTACTTCACACATTCCCTAGATGATGCATCTCGGTTACACCTTGGACCGACCTTATGTTATGTTTTATCCTATGTTTTTCATTTAGTCTCTATGTATTTTCGAGAGGAGCCTCTTAGCCTTCTTTTCTTATGTTTTCGAGATGCTGTGCATGTACAGCCTTCTCCCTTTATATGCTGGACGAAATTGAGTAATAAACCATCAAATATTTCAGTCAAAAACTTGTTTCTTCTTCCTTACTTCTCTGTCGAGATTGCTTAAGGTTTCTGGTGTGTAATATCCAGAGTTAAGGGCTTCTTATTTGGTGTGTCATATCCAAATCAGTCACCTAGGAGTATCAAGAGATCATCCATCCCTCTTGTGTCACCTTTCGATCCACATGCCTTGAGAAACTTGAGTCTTTTGATTCGTTTCCGCAAGGATTATCCCATCTGTTCTAGAGAGCATCCTAGGATTTTATCAAGAGATCTAAGAGAAACATTGTGAGATTTAGTTTTGAGTAGTTTCTAAAGCAATAAGAAAAGTTGTTCTTATTATCCTTTGTTCTAAGAGATCTTTCAAACATAAGTATCAAGAGTGGTGAAAGTATTACGATCATGTGAAAAATGATGAGTGGCACCGGAATCAATGATCCATCTGTGCAAATTAGTGACACAATTAGTGACACTTAACATCCCAAAAAAAAAACTGAATGTTGAGGAGGAGAATGATATGCCATAAGAGTCATGACGTTGAGTTGAAGGAGCAGGGACATGAGTGAACTCAGAGGGTTTACCCTGAAGTTGAGAGCTGAAGTAAGCGATAAAATTTTGAATTTGATCCTTATTCAGTTGACCAACCAGATTATCCAAGCCAGTAACATGGAGAGGACGGGCTTGAACAGAAACATTAGCAGTAACTGAATTAGCTCTGGATTTATCAAAACCCCATTTTCCTTTCTTCGAACCAACTGGATATCTATAAATTTAATAAATAAAAATATTTTATAACTTACATAAATATAATATTTACATAATTTCTATATATAATTCTTTAAAATATATGCATATAACAAACCAGATTGGATATTCATTCCAAAAATATTTGTATTTGTGATTTGCTTCGCTTCTTACGGATATTACATATTTGGAAGAGCCTTTATGGCTACAGTAGGGGCAGTTTGTGATCTCAAGAAGAATAGGATGTGCCTTACTAATGTTGATCAAAATGTCTTCTACGATCATGTGGGAAAGACCAAAAGTGCAGGGTTTATTTCATGGATAGAGCCGTCTGAAGATCCAGCACATGCACCTGATTCCAACCGCGAAACCACAGAACCAACATCACTGTCGATTGACACTCGCCTAATAGCGTCGATCGACACTCTCCAGATTTTAGAGCAACCTCTGATGGAAAAGCCTAAGTCTAGGGGAAGGGCCAGAAAGAAGAAAAGAAAAAGAAGGTAGATACAGATTTCTTGTCACCGGTTCCTTCACGATGTTATGAGGGAAGTCTTGAGTATAGGATGTGCTGCAAAGGAAGTATGCAACCTTGTACCAAGGTCAGGGTGCTCTGTGATCCAGAGATGAAAGACAAAGGGGATGCTTCTGCAAGAGCTCTTATCAACTGCATCAACAAAATTAGAAAGAGGGACACTGAGATTTGTTCTGGAGCAAATACTCCTTCTCATCCGGACTGAATCAAAATTCCAAAAAGTCGAGCTTAAGACTATAACCAAGTGCTGAGTGGGAGGCAACCCACTGTTAGTAAGTTTTTATTTAGGTTTTACTTATACTACTATTTATTTCGAGTTTTATTTTATTTTTACAGACTATATGAGTCCACCAAAATCGACACCATAGAGGCACCATCGGTCGACGTTGGATAACGACCATCGATCAAACACACATGCCTACCATCGATCGACGCTCTCTTACAGAGAGAGGTATCAAGTTTTATACTTAGAGATATTTACTTATGATTTGATTTATCCTAACCAATCCGGGACAAATTACACTAGGGACAATGTAATTTAAGTTTGGGGAGGTTCACTAATGCTATTTAATTGTTTTTGAGTTTTATTTACTATCTATATAAGTTTTTCAAAAATTTTATCGAGTCAAGAAGAGGACTATGATCAAGATTTATTATTGACTAACCACACTTTAGCACCATTCTAAGAAGGTTGTTTGCATGGATTACTAGAGATACCAAAGTGATCCTCCCACTATATCACACTTGCTTAGACAGTTTGAAGGAACCGAAGCTGATTTCCAACACTAATCCTGACATTATTAGCTTGCTTTGGGGCTTGGTATACACTGGATCGGATTCCTTCTGCAAGTCTGGAAGGTAAAAGTCTGTGTGCTTCTGATTCCCCTCTCTCTCCCTTTAGATAAAAAGGATCGAACATGTTTTGGTGGCTACAACCATTAAAACTTGATTCATATGATTCTAGAAAGATATAAATGTCAAAAAGAAGTGAACAAGATCTGATGGCAAAAACCATTAGGGCTTGATTCATGGAAGCCTATCCAAATATCTCAGTCAATTAAAAAAATAAAATAATACCCTCAAAACAAGGGAGACATTGACTGAGAAGAATTGAGAAGAAAGAGAGGAAATGAATCAGAGAAGGCTACATGTATGTTCAGATACTTGCAGAGGTAAGATTCTATATATCCTTTGATCGGTATTCCCAAAGTACAGCCTACACTTTTATTTTATGCAAATAAATGAAATCAGTAGAGGGGCGAGTCAGACTAGTATTCACTAAGTTGTTGGTAGAATGAAATTGGTTGCTATACTAGGATAGGGTATATAAAGTTTCTTTGTGATTGGCTTGATACGATGTGGTTGCAATAAATCAAGGTGATAGTTATACTTAGACAATATGTGAGTCTTCACTTTTCAAAACATCTTTCACAGGCTTGTTTGCTTGAGGACAAGCAAAAGGTTGAGTCTGGGGGAGTTGATAGGGTCTGATATTTACGACTACTGTGCCATGATATCAGCCCTATTTAGAGTCTATTATATGTGTTTGGAGTATGTTTTAGAGTATTTTCAGGTTCAGGTACGTTCTGGAGAACTTTGGTGATTTCTGGAGCTTTTAGAGATGCAGAACTGCGGAGATGTATCAGATGTTTAGCTATGGATGGAGATATTCCCACGGTGCGATTACGCTAATATTTGGACATAAGATAGAGATTTGAGTTATATTTCTAATGCCACTGGTTTGAGATCCATCAGAGGGTTAGATATAAATTTATGCTCAATTTATTGAAGAGTGTTCTGTCTGCCTCACGAGAGGAAGCTGTCGAGAAGATGAATGAGTGTCGATCAACGGCACAGACTTGGTGTCGATCGACGGTGATCCCAGAAGACAGGCTCGGATTGTTTTATGGCCGACTAAAGCCCAGATGTAATGGCAAGTTAGCACAATACCCCTGCACGAGTTTAGAGCTAATATATATAGTTTTCTAAGCCATTGTTGACGGCTAAGCTTTATATTATTCATTGTCTTAAGTTTTGGAGAGAAGATCGATTCTCCTTTAGAGATTGATTGGAACTCCTTTGGTCTTATATTGATTTCTATATCTATTATTTATCCAGACTATGATTTGTGTTATTGCTTCCATGTCTGAGTAATCATCTAATTAGGTTTAGGGATTTCAAGTTCTTAATATCAAACTGATAGTCTATGATTGCTAATATCTACACCAGGGTGGCTTGTAATACTAGGATCTAGAGTAGTGGAATAGCACGAGAGTGTGACTGATTGCTTGAACCTAAAATCATAGACAATTGAGAGGCACAAAGTGCAATCAATTAACGGAACCCGAGCCCTGTGTGGATTAGATATCTAGGCGCAGACGAGAGTTGGTATAGGATATAATTGAACATTATCGATATATGTGTTAATCCTTGTCTGAGGAAGTATCGATCGATACCCAAGCATTGGTATCGATCAACGCTCGATCCTTGTTTGCATGCGAGAGCAGGAACATAAAACTTAGGCATCTGAGTAGTAATTGCATGCGAGAGCTGGATTACTTGCGTATTGAATTCGAGTTCTAGAATTTGATCTATAAAACCCGTAGCATCCTTGATTTGTGTTTTGAATCTATTGATTGATAAATCCCTAGACCTAGCTATTTCATCTTATTGTTATCAAACCAATAACCTGCTTACTTGTCTACTATTACTTATTTAATAAACTGTTTGCCTAGCTTAATCTAAACATCTATAGTCTATTGTGTGCACACGCTCCCTGTGGATTCGATCCCTAAGTACTAAAACTGAACCTTTTATTTGAAAGAGTAAAAAGTAGCTTATAGGGTTAATTTGAGAATGCATAATAAAAGCTACATCAACTAACCATACTATAAGCACCATTCTTAGAAGGTTGTTTGCAGAGACTATTAGAGATACCAAAGTCGGTCATCCTGCCACTATATCACACTTGCTTAGAAAGTTTGGAGGAACCGAATCTGATTTTCAACACTAATCCTAACATTATTTGCTTGGTTTGGGATTTGGTATACATTTGATCGGATTCCTTCTGCAAGTCTGGAAGGTAAAAGTTTATGTGCTTCTGATTCCTCTCTCTCTTCCCTTCAGATTAAAAAAAGAGCCAAAAAGGATTTGGTGGCTACAACCATTAAAGCTTGATTCATATGATCCTAGAAAGAGATAAAAAGGTAAAAAAGAAGTGAACATGATCTGGTGGCAAAAACTATTATGGCTTGATTCATGGAAGCCTAGCCAAATATCTCAGTCAATTAAAAAAAATAAAAGGATACCCTCAAAACAAGGGATAGATTGACTGAGAAGAAGTGAGAAGAGAAAGAGAACAAAGGAATTAGAGAAGGCTGCCTCTGTGTTCAAAATACTTGCAGAGGAAAGAGTCCATGTGTCCCTTGATCGATACTCCCAAGGTAAAGCTTGCACTTTTATTTTATGCGAATAAATGAAATCAGTAGAGGGGGTAGTGAGACTAATATTTGCTAAGTTGTTGGTAGAATGGATTTAGTTGCTATACTAGGATAGGGTATATATAGTTTCTCTGTGATTGGCTTGAAAGGATGTGGTTGCAATAAAGTAAGGTGACAGTTATACTTAGACAAAATGTGAGTCTTCGCTTTTTAAAACATATTTCACAGGCTTGTTTGCTTGAGGACAAGCAAAAGGTTAAGTCCGGGAGAGTTGATATAGCCTATTTATTACCAGTTTTAGACCATGTTGTAGGCTCTATTAGGGTATGTTATGTGTGTCTAGGCTATGTTTTGAGGTCTTTACAGGTCCAAGTACGTTTTGGAGATATATAAAGATACTTGGAGATTTTGGAGCATTTAGAGGAGAATAATCCATAGCTGATCATTGAGAGAGTCAAAGTACAAGATTACCATCGATCGACGATACAACGTTGGCGTCGACCAATGTTACATGGCCAAGATCAATCGATGTTGCACATCTGCCATCGATCGGTGTCCAATTCGCAGACAACCGAATTTCAAGCCCAAGTTAGAGACATGACACAAGATTACAAGATTACCTTTGGACGAGTTTTGATCTAGAGTTTAGAGTTTTATATTTATAGTTAATGTATTGCACCAAAAAAGGGAGTGTTGGTGAGTGCTAGTGTTGCTAGGTTTTAGGTGCAAGCTGCAGAAAGTGTGAGGGGGCTAAGTGTGCACCACCTCACCATAGTTTTAGTATTTATTTAGGGAGAAGATTCATAACTCCTAAGGGAGATTTGTATTGAAATTCCAGTATTTTATCTATGCAATTTATTCATATTATTATTTTTACTTTAATTATGTCTGAGTAGTTACCAACTAGATGTAGGGTTTATTAATGGTACTGATGGATTAGCCAAACAATAGAATTGTTAGGGTCATTATTAGATATATTAATAGAATTGTGTTTATTGCTTGCGTTCAAGAGTAGCTAACTAGAACTCTGATAATAGGACAGTTAGGCGCAAGCGAGAGCATGGTCTACTACCGGAATTTATTTTGTTGAGCTAGGTTGCTAGAAACAAACGAGAGTTGATTTAGTTAATCTAGTGAACTTATTGAACTAGGTCGTAAAGCTTGACTCAAGAAACCATCGATCGATGCAGGATCATTGCCACTCGATCGATGGTCATTCTGTGTCAACAAGCGAGAGCTAAGATATTGGACTTAGTCAATAGATTAGACGCGCATGCGAGAGTTGGTGTCTTTTACATTAGATTTCGAGTTTCATGATTATATACCCTTAACTTCTATATACTATAATCCACTTTCCTGAAACCCTAGATCTAGCATATTTACATTCGCATATAGTTAAATTATTAGCATATTTCCATATTTGCATTATTAGCATATTTCCATATTTGCATTATTAGCATATTTCCATATTGCATCTATACCTTCTAATAAAGAATATTTCCTTGACCTGATTACTTGATATCAATATATATAGTTACCTAGCTTAGCATTTAGAAATAAGAATTCTATTGTGTGTCATTATTCTCTGTGGATTCGATCCCTAAGTACTACACCTGATCTCTCTTGACAAGAGTATTATTTTGTGTGTTAAGATTAATGGTTAATTTGACAGCTGTTTGTTTAGGATATTTATACCCTATTAGAACATAAAAACACACCCACTTCAGCAAGGAAGAAGAAACCCAAGGAGCACATAGCTACTCTATCAACGCTGGATCAGAGCAAGGCTGTACTAGGGAAACACATGGACATGGAATCCAAGCTACGATGAGAATGTCCTATGCGACTTCCACCAAGCTCGCGGCCACTCAACCATGGTGCGATAGAGCTGATATTTTGACATAGGATAGAGCTTTAAGTTAGCTTTCCAATGCTATCGGTTTGAGATCCGTTTGATGGTTAGATCTAAAGTTATGCCCGATTTACTGGAGAGTGGTCTGTCTGTCTCGCGAGAGGAAGTTTTCTAGAAGATGAATGAGTGTCGATCGATGGCACAGCCTTGGTGTCGATCGATGGCACAGCCTTGGTGTCGATCGACGGTGATCCCAGAAGAGAGGCCCGACTTGTTTTATTTTGACTTAAGCCCAGAAGCCATCACAAATTACCAAAATACCCATGGACGACCTAAAACCCTATTTATATGTTTCTATGCCATTGTTTAGACAGCAAGCTTTCTTGTATCTATTTTTCTAGGGTTAAGAGAGAAGGGAGAAACTCCTTCAGAGTCCTCCTAGAACTCCTTTGGTTCTTTATTTTATTTCTATTCTATATATATTCAATTCTTCTATGATTTCTGTGACAAAGATCATGTCTGCGTAGATCTCATTTTAGGTTTAGGGTTTATTAATGGTATTGATGGATTAGCCAAACAATAGAATTGCTAGGGTGATTATTAGATCTATCAATATAATTGTGTTTATTTCTTGTGTACTAGAGTAGCTAACTAGAACTTTGATCATAGGATAGTTAAGCGCAAGCGAGATCATGGTCGACTACCAGAATTATTCTTGTTGAGATAGATTGCTAGAGACAAACAAGAGTTGATTTAGTTAATCTAGTGAACATATCGATTAGGTCTTAATGCTTTACTCGAGAGACCATCGATCGATGCAATATCATTGCCATCGATCGTCAGTCATTCCGTGTCATCAAGCGAGAGCTGAGACATCAAACTTAGTCAATAGATTAGACTCGCAGCGAGAGCTGGTCATCTTTTACATTAGATACCGAGTTCTTTGATTAATACCCTTAGCTTCTATCCTCTATAATCCAATTGCCTGAAACCCTAGATCTAGCTATTTATTATTATTGTTTACTTAACAATCAATCAATTACCTGCTATAGTGTATTTACTTCTTATTAACATATTTATCTAGCTTACTTGCGACTGTATTGAGTTTATTGTTGACGTGAGTGTGTTTTTATGTTTTAATAGGGTAATAATATCCTAAACAAACTATTGTCAGATTAATCCTTGTTTCTTACACACAATACAATAATACTCTTGTCAAGAGAGATCAAGTGTAGTACTTAGGGATCGAATCTTCAGACAACAAAGGCACACAATAGGTTTCTTATTTCTGAAGGTTAAGCTAGGTAACTATATATATTGGTAGCAAGTAATCAGGTCAAGGAAATATTTTTTATTAGAAGGTATAGATGCAATATGGAAATATGTTAGTAATGTAAATATGCTAGTAATATAAATATGGAAATATGACAGATCTAGGGTTTCAGACAAATGGATTATAGTAGATAGAAATTAAAGGTATTTAATAATGGAACTCGAAATCTAATGTAAAAGACACCAGCTCTCGCATGCGCGCCTAATCTATTGACCAAGTCCAATGTCTCAGATCTCGCTTGTTGACACGGAATGACCGTCGATCGATGGCAATGATCCTGCATTGATCGATGGTTTCTTGAGTCAAGCGTTATGACCTAGTTCGATAAGTTCACTAGATTGACTAAATCAATTCTCGTTTGTTTCTAGCAACCTAGTTCAACAGAATAGATTCCGGTAGTAGACCATGCTCTCGCTTGCGCCTAACTATCCTATTATCAGGGTTCTAGTTAGCTACTCTAGAACACAAGCAATAAACACAATTCTATTAATTGAACTAATAATGAACTTAAAAATTCTATTGTTTGGCTAATCCATCAGTACCATTGATAAACTCTAAACCTAGTTGATGACTACTCAAACATAATTGAAGTAAGAATTATAATCTGAATAAAATGCATAGATAGAATATTGGGGTTTCAAAGCACACTTAGAATACACTATCAAATGCTAGCACACACACACAAAATCTTGCCCCCTTAACTCTAGCACACTTACAAGAACACCTAGAAGGGTGCAATACATAAAGTAATAAATATAAAACCCTAAAGTCTAGGTTAAAAATCGTCCAAGGGTAGTCTTGTAATCTTGTCATGTCTCTAACTTGGGCTTGAAAGTCGGCTGTCTGCGAACTGGACATCGATCGCTGGCAGATGTGCAACATCGATCGATCTTGGTCATGTAACATCGGTCGACGCCAATTTTTTGCCGTCGATCGATGGTAATCTCGTACTTTGATTCTCTTCAATGATCAGCTACGGATTATTCCTCTCCAAATGCTCCAAAAGCTCCAAGTATTTCCAAAACGTACCTTGACCTTTATATATCTCCAAAACGTACTTGGACCTGTAAAGACCTCAAAACATAGCCTAGAAACACATAACATACCCTAAATAAAGCATATAACATGGTATAAAACTGGTAATAAATAGGGTATATCAACTCCCCCAGACTTAACCTTTTGCTTGTCCTCAAGCAAACAAGCCTGTGAAAGATGTTTTGAAAAGTGAAGACTCACATATTGTCTAAGTATAACTGTCACCTTGATTTATTGCAACCACATCCTATCAAGCCAATCACAGAGAAACTTTATATACCTTATCCTAGTATAGTAACCAAATCCATTGTACCAACAACTTAGCAAATACTTATCTGACTCGCCCTTCTACTGATTTCATTTCTTTGCATAAAATAAAGTGCAAGCTTTACCTTGGGAGTATCGATCAAGGGACACATGGACTCTTACCTCTGCAAGTATCTGAACACACAGGTAGCCTTCTCTGATTCCTTTCCTCTCTCTCTTCTCACTTATTCTCAGTTAATGTCTCCCTTATTTTGAGGGTATCATTTTATTTTTTTTAATTGAGTGAGATATTTGAATAGGATTCTATGAATCAAGCCCTAATGGTTTTTGCCACCAAATCCTGTTCACTTCTTTTTGACCTATATCTCTTTCTAGGATCATATGAATCAAGATTTAATGGTTGTAGCCACCAAATCCTGCTCGCCTCTTTTTTAATTTGAAGGGGAGAGAGAGGGGAATCAAAAGAACACAAACTTTTACCTTCCAGACTTGCAGAAGGAATCCGATCTAATGTATACCAAATCCCAAAGCAAGTAAATAATATCATGATTTGTGTTGGAAATTAGCTTAGGTTCCTCCAAACTTTCTAAGCAAGTGTGATATAGTGGCAGGATGATCCACTTTGGTATCTCTAGTAATCTCTGCAAATAACCTTCTAAGGGGAGAGAGAGGGGAATTAGAAGCACACAGACTGTTACCTTCCAAACTTGCAGAAGGAAGCCGATCTAATGTATACCAAATCCCAAACCAAGCAAATAATGTCATGATTAGTGTTGGAAATTAGCTTCGATTCCTCCAAACTTTCTAAGCAAGTGTGATATAGTGGCATGATGATCCACTTTGGTATCTCTAGTAATCTCTGTAAATAATCTTTTAAGAATGGTGCTTATAGCATGGTTAGTCAATAATAAATCTTGATCATAGTCCTCTTCTTGGCTCAATAAAACGTTTTTTTGAAAAAACTTACAGATATAAATAACACTCAAAAACAAACAAATAGTATTAACGAACCTCCTCCTGACTTAAATTACACTATCCCCAGTGTAACCCGCCCCGGATTGGTTAGAAGAATTAAATCATAAGTAATTAGCATAAGTATAGAACTCGATACCTCTCTCCGTAAGAGAGCGTCGATCGATGGTTGGATAAGGGTGTCGATCGATGCTAGACCTGTAAGTTCCTATTTCTTATAAAACTCAAAATAAAATACAATATCAGTAATACCTCTCCCAGACTTAAACAACAATATCGTCAGTATACAGTCTGAGATTGGGGAAGAAATAAATCATAAGGACCAATTTTAACAAGGAAAAACTGATACACCTGCTCGCTGATGGTGACCGACGATCGACACAGTTAAGTTCCTATTGATCGATGCGATGGTTACTCCGTCGATCGACAGTGATCAAGTGTAGATCGATACTCTATGCAGATTGTCTTCCTTGATTTTTTTTTGAAGTAATCTGAAATAAATAAATACGAGAATTAGTAATAAATGAAGAATAAAAACTAATTAAAACTTACTAAACAGTGGGTTGCCTCTCACTTGGTTAGAGTCTTAAGTTCGACATTGTGAATGCTCTGACTAGAAAGGAGGTTGATCAACACTTGGAAAACAAGTGGCTACATCTTCGTTGCTCTTCTGAAACCACGTACAATTGAAGTCTCTGATTTTCTCATTCTGTATGATCTCCTTAGTAACCTTTAGTGAATGCATTCTTCTTTGTAGCTTTTCAATACTGTACTGGAGCATTCTAAGTCTGGCAGCTGTAGTGTCTAACATTTCCTCTAGTTGCTGAGAAACATGTTCCTTCATCAGGCACTGAGAAAAAGCAATATCAGAGAACCTTTCTTCTAAGTAGCGTTCTGCTGCGAACTTCTCTCTGTCGAACTCAGTATCGATCGATGGCGTAAGGTTGCCATCGATCGATGTCACTCCATCTGGTCTACTCGCATGCTGACTCTGAAAAGTATTCATGTCTTGCTTCATCTCATCCATGCGTGTAGTCAAATTCGTAAGACATCTATCAATTGGATAGTAGACATCATCAAGCCTCATATAGAAATCATCCAGTGACATCTCTTGAGCTTTGTAGATCTCATGCACAATATCACCAGTCTCTGCTCTGCTGTATGTTTCGGGCTTCTGCTCCGCGTTGTCGATCGATGCTGGATTTGTGCGTCGATCGATGGCTGTTGCGGTTATCCCAAGAAATTTCCTGATCGTTCAGCCATTAGAAGGGCGTCTGCTACATCTTTCTTAGGTAGAGTTAAAATTCTCCCACGTCCTTCCAAATCTCTGAAAATTCCAAACTCATCTGGTCTGAGATAAACAATTTATGTTTCTTCTGGTCAAAGTGAAGGGTCTGGTTTACGTTTGATGTCATTTGATGGCCAAGATAGGCCGATTATTAATGCTGGATTGCCTACTCTCGCGTTCATTACCCAGCCTGGTCCATCCTCATCATAATATGAGTAATACTCTTCGTAGGCTGCAACGTATCTTGGCATGCCCAATTGGTGTCGATCGATGGTCTATGGTTACCATCAATCAATGCTCGATAATCAGACCGGTGCCCAAAAAGGTTTCCAGTTCCATTGGCCATTGCAAGTATAGCTACTACATCCTTCTTCGTGACATTTAGAATTCTGCCATCCATAGCCCTTGCATGACCATCTAGATCTCTCATAATACCGAACTCATCTGGTTGTAGATAACAAGATTCTCTGTCGTGTTCTTCTGCTAAATCATGTTCATGTTCTGCTTCATGCTCAGTATCGATCGACGACATATTGTTGCCATCGATCGATGTCGATTTCCCAGGTTCATGGGAAACATGAAAAACTCTAGCCTCTTCCATAGTAAGCCCTCGGTACTCGATCATCTCTTCTTCTCTGTAATGTTCATCGTATTCAAGGTGGACTAGGTTGTAATTGTAATCAGCATGGTGGGTGTGGATCGTTTCTGGGGTATTGGTGTCGAGCGATGCTGAAGGGTGGGTGTCGATTGATTGTTTATCCGCAAGACTGTCGATCGATGCTAAGGGTTGGGTGTCGATCGATGCTCCATCTACCGATTCCTCATTACACTTGTAATCGCAGAAACATGTGGACACAAACTCTGCATCATTACATAATTCGATCAGGGTAGCCTTGTTATTGTTTTTAAAAGGTTCATAAAAGATATTTTTATCAATTAGAGATTGATACAACCTGTTTAACTGCATGTCGCATATGACTCCCACAGTAGCCATGAAAGCTCTTCCAAGTAGTAACGAAGAGTTCCATTCTATCCTGATGTCAATTACATGAAAGTCTACTAGGACTAGGACATCTTGAATTCGCAGTGGGACATCTCTGCACATAACTCATGAGTCTACTCTAGAACAGTCCACAAAGATGAAAGAATCGTTGGAAGTCTCTATTCTAAGGTTTAACTTCTCTGCTATAGCTCTGGGTATGATGTTCACTGATGATCCAGTGTCGCATAGGGCATTGGGGAATTCATGGTTTTTGATCTGACATGGCACTTCAAACATCCCAGGATCACTTTTCTTCTTTAGAATGATTCTTGGCTCCCTCCTAGTATGATCCTTGGCAGCTTTACCGACTATATAGGCTCTGATGAATCCCTCTTCTGCTCTGGAGTTGTAGTATTTGTGATCCTTGGTTTATCAACTCGTTTTGTCACAGGGTACCATTGATTGATTATGCGACCTCTGCGTTGAACGACGCATGAAGCTATGCCCGATTCCATCGAGTTAACAGGAATTGTCGCTCAATTCGTAGTAGCTTGTGTCGATTGATGCTTTTGTGGGGAAATTGGCCGCTTCCTACGTCAACAGGGGCCAACGGTCCCGATCAGTACATAACTCCGTTACATGTGAGAAAACATACATCAACTAGTACACAATTCAATTTCCATACATGAACTTTCAAAATTTGGTTTTAACATACACTGACCTAATTTCCGTTAATCAAACGTTAAGTTGTCAGTAACAGGTAACATGAAATCGGTCAATTCCTACATCAACAATGACCAATGATCACGATTAATACATAAACACGTCACTTGTGCGAAACATACATCAACTAATACAAAATTTAAATTCAATACATGAACTTTCGAAATCTGGTTTAATATACATTGATCTAATTTTCAGTAGTCAAATATTACCAAATATAAAATGTCTGTCACGTGTTGATTAAAGAAGGTTTTTATTGTATTATATGGTAATTAAACTGTATTATGTGGTAATTAACTGAGAAAATAAATTATTTAGGCCAAACGATTTCGTCTTCGTGTAACTCATTAGTTAGCCTTTCTCTTTAATTCTTTTGACCTTTTTAGAAAAAAAAAACGTGGCACAGAGAAGACAACAAATGACAAAATTGAACAGAGAGAAACAAGACTGAACAAGCTAGACATTTTTTCGTTTCTCTATGTTTGATTTTGTACTATGTTGTCTTCTATGTGCTAGTTTTTTTTGTCGAAAAAGTCGAAGACCAAAAAGTGAAAGAAAAAAAACTAACTAATGAGTTACACGAAAACAAAATCATTTGGCCCAAATGATTTATTTTTCTCAGTCATTTACCATGTTATACCTTTTAATTTACCACATAATACAATAAAAAACTTACTTGATCAACACGTGACATGCAAATTTTATTCGGTAATGTTAGATTAGTGAAAATTTAAGTCATTGTATGTTAAAATTAGATTTCAAAAGTTAATGTATTAAATTTAAATTTTGTATTAGTTGATGTATGTTTTCGCACAGGTGAAATGTTTATGTATTGATCAGGACCATTGGTCCATGTTGATGTATGAATTGGCCAATTTCATGTTACATGTCAACAAAAACTTAACGTTTGACTAACAGAAATTTAGTCAATGTATGTTAAAACCAAATTTTGAAAGTTTATGTATGAATATTAAATTTCTTACTAGTTGATGTATGTTTTCGCACATGCAACACGTTTATGTACTGATCAGGACCGTTAGCCTCTGTTGACGTAGGAATTGGCCGATTTCCCTGCTTTTGCGGTCTGATCAATGAACTCAGATTTCCTTTCTTCTGTGGCTTCTCTTTCTTGACTTCTACCCGAAAATCATCATCAATCACAACATTGACGTGATACTTCTTCCCAGTCTCTTCTTCTTCTTTGACCATAACTTCATATTTCGTAAGGGTTTCACTCTTATGCGTCATCTGACTTTCCAATTTTTCCACGCGGATGCTGATATCTTCGATTTTTGTGTTTAGGTGTAGGTACAGGAAATCTAACTTGTCATTGAAATCCACCATCATCTTCTGTTGTTCCCTCAGTATCTTGTCAAACATAAATTTGATCCATGGTCTCCTGGTTGGTTTTGAAGTTTATGCACTTCTGGTAGCTTGGGCATTAGCTTCTGCTTCTGTATCAGGGATTATAGTCCCTTGATCGTCTCTCCTTTGACCTGCTGCATTACGCAGATGACCATTGAGGTCATACAAGTCTCCAATCTCGTTCTGAACCACAATTATAGGCGCAACCATCTGAACTCGTCTACTGTCGTCGATCGATGCGGATGAGGTGCTATTGCTCGATGCTAAGTGATCAATATCGGTCGATGCTAGAGATCTGGTATCGGTCGATGGTTGAGTTCTGATGTCGGTTGATGTTATCCGTAAAGATGTATTGGTCGATGCTGAAGGTATGCCGTCGATCGATGCGGATCGTGCGTTCGAGTTGTTGTGGGTTAGAGAACAGTAAGTCTTGTCCTTTGTTGCTCCTGGTACTGTTTTGCATGTACCTGAAAAAACAAAGAAAAAGAAAAACCAGTAACCTTGAAAGTAACAAACCTAGACTAAGTCCTTGAAAATAAATCTAATGGCGATCAATGTTCCACAGCAACGGCGCCAAATTTGAGCGTGAGTGTGTTTTTATGTATTAATAGGGTAATAATATCCTAAACAAACAACTATCAAATTAACCCTTGTTTCTAACACACAATGCAATAATACTCTTGTCAAGAGAGATCAGGTGTAGTACGTAGGGATCGAACCCACAGAGAACAAAGACAAACAATAGTTTTCTTATTTCTAAAGGCTAAGCTATGTAACTATATATATTGCTAGCAAGTAATCAAGTCAAGGAAATATTCCTTATTAGAAGGTATAGATGCAATATGGAAATATGCTAGTAATTTAAATATGGCAATATGCTAGTAATGTAAATATGAAAATATGCTAGTAATGTAAATATGGAAATATGCTAGTAATGTAAATATGGAAATATGCTAGATCTAGGATTTCAAGAAAGTGGATTATAGTAGATAGAAGTTAAAGGTATTTAATCATGGAACTCGAAATCTAATGTAAAAGACCCCAGCTCTCGCATGCGCACCTAATCTATTGACCAAGTCCAATGTCTCAGCTCGCGCTTGTTGACACGAAATGACCGTCGATCGATGGCAATGATCCTGCGTCGATCGATGGTTTCTTGAGTCAAGCATTATGACCTAGTGTGATAAGTTCACTAGATTGATTAAATCAACTCTCGTTTGTTTCTAGCAACCTAGCTCAACAGAATAGATTCTGGTAGTAGACCATTGTCTCGCTTGAGCCAAACTATCCTATTATCAGGGTTCTAGTTAGCTACTCTAGAACACAAGCAATAAAAAAAATTCTATTAATAGATCTAATAATGACCTTAACAATTCTATTGTTTGGCTAATCCATCAGTACCATTGATAAACCCTAAACCTAGTTGATGATTAGTAAGACATAATTAAAGTAAGAATAGTAATCTGAATAAAATGCATAGATAGAATACTGGGGTTTCAAAGCACACTTAGATCACACCAGCAAATGCTAGGACACACACACAAACTCTTGCCCCCTTAACTCTAGCACACTTACAAGCACACCTAGAATGGTTCAATACATAATGTATAAATATAAAACCCTAAAGTCTAGGTCAAAAATCGTCCAAGGGTAGTCTTGTAATCTTGTGTCATGTTTCTAACTTGGGCTTGAAAGTCGGCTGTCTGCAAACTGGACATCGATCGATCTTGGTCATGTAACATTGGTCGACGCCAATGTTGTACCGTCGATCGATGGTAATCTCGTACTTCGATTCTCTTCAATGATCAGCTATGGATTATTCCTCTCCAAATGCTCCAAAAACTCCAAGTATCTCTATATATCTCCAAAACGTACTTGAACCTGTAAATACCTCAAAACATAGCCTAGACACATATTACAGACCCTAAATAGAGCCTATAACATGGTCTAAAACTGGTAATAAATAGGCTATATCATTTGTGTGCGCACGCTCCATGTGGATTCGATCCCTAAATACTACAATTTGACCTCTCTTGGCAAGAGTAGTTCGTAGGGTTAATTTGATAAAGTTTGCATTGAAATACATAAAAACCCGCATGTCACTCACCTCCCAATATCTTGTCTCATCAAAGAAGTTATTAATGAAAGGGCTTCTAAAGTCTCTAAAGAAAGTCAAGGATCCGGGTGGTAACTGGTCCAACCACCTTCTAGCTTCTCCTTCAAGAGAGAATGAAAAGATCTTGCAGTGATTGTAATCTTCACACACCAGTTCTTCTAATTTCTTGATGTGATCATATGAGTGTTCAGTAGGAAAGCCATGGAAGGTATTTGGGCGTACCATAATGAGGAAGTCAAGATTAAGCTCATAACCCCCTGCGTTGTTAGTCGGATCGCGAACCTATTGGAATAGGTGTTAAGAAATCTTGAATTGATAATTGATGTCCATTCTCATCATTCAAAATTATGATAATTCTATTATGGATTGCAGCCCCTGTTCATTAATGAGTCGGATTAATGTATTGAAAGTTTGACCTTCTGGATCTTTTAGAACTAGTAAGTTTGACCTTATTGTTATCTAATATAGTAAGTGTAGACTTATCTGCTTCTGGCAGAGTGGTGTCAGTCGGTTCTGATAGAGTGTCGTCGATCGTCACAGCTAAGGCGTTGTCGATTGATTCTTCTGCTTCCACGTCGATCGATGCTCATCGTCCATAATCCATTTTCTTCTTCAAATGAACATGTTTCAGAAGGAACAAAAAAAGAGTTAGTATTAAACAGAAAAATATAAATCTAGACTATATTCTAAACTAAATCTACTGGTAATAAGAAAGAGTCCCCGACAACGGCGCCAAATTTGATATCACTTAAATTTCCTTTTGAGCAACTTTACTCTCTCAAATAAGAGGATCAGTTGTAGTAATTAGGGATCGAATCCACAAATAATTTGTGATTATAAAATAGATCTGTTGTCTTTAAAATAAAGCTAGAAAGTAATGGCATAGAGCAGTAAAAAGAGAGATTAACTGTTGTACGGTATCAAGATAGATGAAGCTAGACTTAGGTGAACTATCAGGTGTAATAAGAGTGCAAACTAATTCTGTTATCCTTGATGTATTAAGGTACAATTCTCAAACTCAAACAGTAATTTATACTTTATCAAATTTCGTGTGCAAGACTATCTAATGTCTAAACATAGGATTCCAAATCTCGTATGTAAATCCTTAGGGAGTGTCCATCGACAATCACTTACGAGTGCTGATCGCTACTACTTCTAAACAAACTTAAGCGAATAGGCTTGATAGGTTCTCTAACTTCCTAGACCAAATTCCATATGTGCCTAGTCAATTAGATCATACTAGTCTTAATTCAAGAAGTAAACCAAGCCATAGCTTGCGCCAACTTATCCTAAGATCTAGGTTTAAGGTGATCAATTTCAATTTTAGCAGTAAGAACAACTAGATGAAGAACTAATTAATTTCCCGAACAACAATATAGATCTAGCAAACCATTAAACAATCTTTTAAGAACACTAAATCTAACAATTCAACTACTCAGACATAGTCAATGAAAGCATAATTATAATATGAATAAATTGCATAAAATAGGGTAGAAAGACTGGAAAAACAAAGTAGAAAACAAAAGGAGTTCAAGATCTTCTCTCAGAAGGCGTTCATATCTCTCTCTCCAATCCTAAGCTTTCTCTCCTCTAGAATAATGAAGCGTAAAAGTAGTGTTGTCTCCAAAACGATAGAAAACCCTAATAAATAGCCTAACATGCGGCCATAGATTTGTTGTGCAATTCCTGGAACTTCTAGGAAATTCTTATAACTTTCTCAAATCATCATTAAACCCTCGGACGGCTGGAATGTCGATCGACACACATGGGTCAGTGTCGATCGATGCTCATCGTAAGAACAGGCTCCAACTTCAATGCTCATCGTAAGAACAGGCTCCAACTTCAAGTTTTCAGGAGAGCTTCTTCAAAGCTCAAAAATGATCCAAAAGCTCCAAATGTTATCCTTCCGCAAATACGCTCAACCAAACTTGAGTATGTGACCTCCTCTACTGATTTTCTCCAACACAATGTATGAATTTCATCTTTTCCTTCACTATCCCCCAAGATCCATTTTATTTCAGCCTCATCCTTCAAATAATATTCCCCATAATCAAAACAAATTATTGTGCAAGGCGGATTTTATATTTTTCCTGAAATAAAATGGAGTTATCATTACAATTATCATTATTAAGATGCTTCAAATTAATTCCCACACTGTAAAGTCTTCTCTTACTAATACTAATTCATTTCAATACTAGACATAATAATATCAGTTATACTAGTAAAACTTGTAAACATACTAATATAAATAATACTAGTAAAACCATTTTTGCATTATTAAACTAGTTCTCTAACTAGTACCCATAAAATCTCCCTGCACTAACTAATCAACCTTTTAGGACAATATAGTTTGGATTTTACATTACCCATGATATATATATATATATAAGGGAGAATTGAAAAAATAGGACACTTAAAACTTAGGTTTATTTCAATAGGATTTTTTGAAGATTATTTAACAAACTAGGATTTTAATTCTTGTAAAGACCATAATACCCTTTAAATTAACTAATTATTAGGAAATATAATTATAGAAAATAATTTTTGTAATTGATTTATAATTAAAATAGATTAAAAAAACAAAAAAAAAACACATAAAGAGTTGAATTACACTATTTTTTTACTTCGTCTTCTTCATCTTCTCCGCCAAAGTGGTGATTTAGGGTTCTTGGAGAATCCACGTTCTTCAAGGGTGTTTCATCTCGTTTTCGTCATTCTCCTCTTCGTTCTCACACACGAAACAACGAATCAAAGTGTTCTTCCTCAAAGTGTTCGGACGGTTCATTATGAAATCGAAGTCTTCTTCCATCAATTTCATCAAAATCCCATGGTTCTTCACTTTGGGTATGCGCTTACTTCTATTGATTCTCTTAACCCTAGACTTTTTATAACCCGATTTGTCATCTTTCTTAAAATAAATTTTTTGTATGGATGGGTTGATTAATCATATACACTACGATTTAGTCATGCATGTTACTGTTTTTGATTTGTATTTGTAAAGTCTCGATTTAGGTTTCTTGGAAAGGGGGAAAATTTGTATTCACCTATACATTTGAAAAGTCTCGATAGTAATCTCTCACGTAAAACATCTTCGGTTATTGATCAATTGCACAGATTTATTGTTCTTTTTGAAGTTAGACCTAGGTTGAACACATACTATAGAATAGGTAGACTTTGGATGTAAAACCCGCTTTATCTTGCTCATTGTTCGTGCGGTTTCTATAATAATTTAACATGTTGATTTTCTATTTCTATGTTTCTGCTAATGAGGTGAACTTACATTCTTCTTAATGGCTTGTAGGTATGTCTAATTAGTTACCAAATCGGTTTTTTAAGGAGGGTGAAGATCCCCAATTTAGTCCGATCAACAACAACTGCAGGTTGATCCACGTTATGGACTTTTTGAAGACATGGCTTCCAAAGGAGTTGAAAGAAGTGAAGAAAGATTTGGTTTTTTCACAGATTTTTAAGTTGCATGAAACTGGTTTGAAATACTCTACGAGAGTGATGCACAGCTTCTTGTGTAGGGAGCTGGTTACTTATAAAATGCACGAGCTCTGGTTTGTCTTTGCAAGGAGACCACTCCGGTTTTCTTTGCAAGAGTTCCACGCAGTAACGGGGCTTGAGTGCAACACTAGTCTTTCACTAAAGGAACCCGATGAATGGGAAGATGATGACGTTTTCTGGAGTAGAGTGCTGAAGTTAAAAGAGGGAATTTGTATCTTGAAACTATGGAAGAAGCACAAGAAGCTGTTAAGAAGTAGAGTAATACTGATCGAATACGACTGGACTACATTTGCATCCTTGTTTATGTGGTTTTAGGGAGGATGAGAAGGCTAATATCCCCCTCAAATACATAAAGTTGGTCATGGATCTTGAGAAGTTTCGAAAGTATCCTTGGGGTGTTGCTGCGTATGACCTTCTTCTAGAGTCACTCGCCAAAACTCGTGACAAACTGAAGGATAAAACTAGTACTTACGTGCTAGATGGCTTCTCCTACGCCATTCAGATTTGGGCAATGGAAGCAGTTCCAAATATTGGAAAGATCTTGGGAAAAAAACTCGACAAAGGTTTTAAGGATGGTCCTAGATACATAAACGGGATGGGAGCTGCGAAGGTGTCATACGAGGAGATCATTTGGTTGGAGAACATCTTTGTACGAGAGGTAATTTGCTTGATTTAAACCATTCAGACTCTTCAATTGTTATCATAGGCATGAGACTACAATTGAAGAGTTCATGTAAGAGATGTTGTTTACCTTTCTTGTATGAGATGTCATCTATCCATACATATCTTGGAACGGGAATTATGTGGTAGTTGAGGTGAGGTTTTTATAAGAAAAGGTGAGGTGGAGGACGATAGAATCAGGCGGCTCAAGGCATTGATAAACCTTAAGCATGTCTTCAGTGATCATATTTGGTAGTTCGAGGATCATCCACATGTTTATCTTGAGCTTGTTGACGAAGAAGGTAGGAATAAGGAAGATTTTCAAACTCCAAAAGGATCAGAGAACACAGGCTCAACAGCTAAAACAGGAAAGAAGAGGCTCATGGATCGTGGTATGGAAAAAAAGAAGCATAAGGTTCTCTCTGGTAGACCCCAACAAGCATCGTTCAATGAAGATATGAAGGCTTACATGGCGCAATTGTTTCAGCTGAATTTTTCTGCAATAGAACAGAGGCTACATAAACAAATGGATGAGAAATTTGAGGAAATTCAGTCACAGCTTAAAGATTCACTTAAGGATGCAAGCGTTGAAGTTGAGCATGGAGAGCCTTCGACGAGCAAGCCATCAACGAGCAAGCCAGCGTCGAGCAAGCCATAGCCAAGGAGGTCTAACCGCTTGGTAAGCATGTGAAAAAACACTAGTCTTTCACACATCTCTGAAATGTTATTGTGGCTTGTTTATTATATGGTTTGTGTTTGTTTGTGTTAGTATCACCTATGTATCGGCATGAAATTTGATGTGTTTTATATTGTCTCAGTTTGGAAGTGTACTTTGTGTAATATATGTCATGTCCCTGATTCTGGATATTTCCTTTGGGCTCAGCCATGGTGCGGGGAGACGCACCAGTCAGGTCATAAGACCTAAAGACAAGCGTATCATGGCTGAAAGAGAAGGCTAAGGGCATCAGGACGCTGAGAATTAACCAGGAACGGATGGAGGCAAGTGAATGGGAGCTGGATGAGTGATATGAGATCTGGACGGTGCGGAGAGGTAGCTCGATCAACTAGGTCAAGCTCATTGCAGCCCAGTGTAGCTCACACAAACTTAGGTCAGCTCCAGTAGCTGGGCTACTAGCTCACTCAGCTGGGACAGCTAGTGACCAGCTCATCTTAGCTCGGTGGAGTGTTTGGGTTTTGATCATGGGGCTTCGGTCATGGGAGGTTATGAGGCCGACCATGTTGGCCAAGGAGGTCCGATGGGTTTGTGGGCTTGGGAAAGGAGGAAATGGATGTGGGCAAGCCTTATGGGCATTTGTTCGATCAACCCAAAAGATAGAAGGGCGGTTGGGGGCAGTTTATGGCGAAAGGGTGGGAATGGTACCAGTTGTACCCATTCGGCCACCAAGTCATAATCGTTCGCCCAGGCAGTTATTGGTATAACTTTCTCTATAAATACATAACCTTGGGGTCGATATTTGCCACAATTTTTGGAAGGGAAAACTTTGCCCATTTCGTGAGAAAGAGAAAGAAAGAAAGAGAGAAGAAATGCGGCCAAAGCAAGGCCGTGTATAGTGGTGATTTGTTTCCGACCAGAAGTTAGTCTGTGTGAAGTGGAGATTGATTGATGATTGGAACCAGAGGCAAGGACAAGGACCTGGAGAAGGTCATGAGCACACCAGAGCGCACGCCCAAGGTGAGTGGTTTGGTCCGATCCAACCTTCCTTAGCCGTGGTGGAATTCTGTGTGGGCTTTGGTCGGTTTGATAGAGGCAAGATCCATCTCTTATTTTTTCCTTACTGATATATCTCTATCCCTTTATATTCTGGTTGTGTCTGATGGTTCAGACTCAGTGGTACTGGACCAAGGCCTTAGCCGGTTCATGAAAATAGTCCTTGGCCTCGTCCGAACTGATCATGGTTGGAATCAATGTGGTCTGGATGGACTCATTGGATTTCGACCATGGATATCTCTTAGTGGAGATTTATCAGGAGTTGTAGTGAATTTTAATTAATTTTTGGAGCATGTTCGAAAGAGGTCATTTTTGGACCTGAACATGGGCAGTCCATGATATGGTCTAGCCGATGGGTTAGATCACATTAGATCAAACTGTCCATCTGTTGTTCAAGTGTTGACGGTTATCTTAGATGGTAGTCTGAGTATGGCCGTGTGGTTATGAACTGATTGGTTAGTTTATGGATCTTAGTATAAGAGAACCGAACCATGTAATATTAGATATGCTTGTTATGATATCGGATTGTACTTATATGTATGTGTTGTGATGTGTTTGGTTTCAAGATCTGACTTAGACCGTGGTAAGGCTAAGGAACCATGAAAATACCAGCCGAGTGAAGATGTGTGGTGTATGGGTAGATCGGATTACGAATGAACTTATGATATCCTATTGTGCAAATTGAACCTATGTATTGAATTACAAGTTTATATCTATAAAATGACTATTTCTTTCTATCTAATCTTAGATTTTTTTTAGTATTTGTATTAATCGAATTGAATGAACCTCATCTGATCGAACATGACGTAGAAAAATATTGGACATAAAATGAAATAAAATAATCAGATTTAGACAAGTAAGGCCGCGGGTCCTAGTTAGGCTTATGAGCCAGGATCAGGTCTAACAAGTTGGTATCAGAGCGGAGTTGATTCTAGGATTGTTTTGGGTTATGGGAAGTCACCACACATCCGGCTGGGTCTCATGGTAAGGTCTGATTGATTTGCTTAGCCTTAGGGATTGTTTGCAGTTTTATGTTCTGTCTTGTGGACTAACTTGATTTTAATCCCAATGGTGGAAGAAAAAGCAAGAAGTCCCGGAAGGGCAAGGAGTCAGCTGAGGCATCCGGACCTGTGGATGCATGGGAGCTGAATCCGCAAGAGGAGTTGCCTACTCATCTGGAGGGAGAGACCAATGCAGCTGAATTTTTGGTTAACCAGCTCAATCATACTGAAGTCCATCTGGGTACAGCTGCGGAGCAGGTAAATGAAGCTGGAGAACAGCTTAATGAAGCTGGAAATCATCTGGAGCTGTACCAGGAAGAGGAAGTGGAGTCTTCCCGTGCTGGTAACCGAGCTGATCAGGACAATGCTACAACTGGTGGAAGGGTTTGGCTGGTTGATCAGGTAGCTGAACCTTCCATGAAGGAAGTGTTGGATGAGCTCAAGCTGATGAAAGATCAAATGCTGGAAATGACCCAAGTGTTCACACCAGTTGTGAACTCTTTGGTGGGACAAGCCAATCAAGCTCGGGTAGTAGCTCCAAGGGTTATTGGCCGAGTTGCACCTGTAGCCGATGTGGTTGAGCTAGAGCAGCTAGGAAGGTGGACTATTTGAGCTTATTGGAGCACATATCACGCCTGGGTACCAAACATTTTGCTGGAAGTGTTAATCCTTTGGAGGCAGAAGAGTGGAGGAGCTGGTTGGTTCGTAACTTCGGCTTAACCCATTGTCCGGAGGATTACAAGAAGGATATTGTGGTTCATTTCTTGGAAGGCTATGCTCATAACTGGTGGTTAGCTCTGGACAAACATACCAATGGCACAATTGAAACATTTACTGATTTTGAGGTTGAGTTCAACCATAAGTACTTCCCAGCTGAGGCATGGGATCGTTTGGAGGCTAAGTTCTTGGACCTGGTCCAGGGTCGCAGGACAGTTCGAGAGTATGAGGAGGAGTTCAACCGACTCAGGTGCTATGTGGTAAAGAGTTAGATGACGATTCAGTTAAGGTTCGTCGGTTCATAAGAGGCCTCAGGGTTGAGCTCCGAACCTACTGCTTAGTCTGTACCTTTCACACAGTTTCTGAGTTGGTCGAGGGATGGCCAATCTGGAGACTAACCTGGCCGAGGAGGCCAAGCGGAAACCTAGGAGCCAAGTGGTTTCTAGTGGTCATAGTGGTGACCGTAAGAGAAAGAGGGATCATGTTGAGGAGGGTAAAACCTCAAGTGGTAGGCCTGAGTGCCCTAAGTGTGGAAGACACCATGGAGGTTAATGCTTGAGAGCGATGGGAGCTTGTCTTCGTTGTGGCAAGATAGATCACTCAGCCCGTGATTTTCCTAGGCAGGAGCAAGGAGTGAGTGGTGACACCAGGACTTGCCACTATTGTGGTAGGAAGGGGCATCTCCGTAAGGACTGCCCTAAGATGTCGACCGGGTCAGGAAAGAACCGCAGAAAGGCTAGCAGACCAGACCAGAACCGTGGGAAGACATCAGCCCCGCGTGTGTATGAGCTGTCCAAGGATGCGGACAAGGCTGGACCATTCCAAGCGATGACTAGTATTAAAGCTGATCTTGTTCTTTTTCAATTCAGTAGAATTGCATGGTACATAAATTAGAATGGTTAGACACTTAGACTATGTCATGTGTAGGGACCCTAAGTATTGGTGGTGTAGAAACACACGTACTTTCCGATACTGGAGCTACACATAGTTATGTGAGTCCATGGATTCTCGGAAAAGAGTTGTTCCAGTTGGGAACGAGGGATTGTTTTGGGGTAGTGAATGCGGTCGGTGGGCAAGTGATAAATTCATTAGGGGTGATTCAGGATATCCCAATTGTGATCCAAGACAGGGTCATGCCTGTGGATCTTGTGGTAGTCCACCTAAAGAATCACGAGGTGATATTAGGTATCGACTGGCTTGGAAAGAATCGGGCCACTCTAGACTGCCAGCGGGGGCGTGTGCAGTTTGAGAGTGGGTGTGGATCTCCGATCAGGTTCCAATGTATACGTATGATCTCTGGATGCTTGGTGGTGTCAGTGATCCATGTTGAGAGGATGCTGAGGAAGGGTTATGAAGCTTATCTGACCACAATCGCCACTAAGGAGGTCATAGGGGGTGGTGACCCGGAGGAAATACTGCTGGTCCGGGAGTTCCATGATGTGTTTAGGGCGCTACAAGGCATTCCCCATGATAGGTCGGACCCAGTCATAATAGAACTGGAACCAGAGTCGGTCCCATTATACAAAAGTCTCTATTGTATGGCTCCTGATGAGATGGCTGAGCTAAAGAAGCAACTTGGGGGTGCACCAGTTCTTTTCGTGAAAAATAAGGATGGTAGCTTCATGTTGTGCATTGACTATCGAGGGTTGAACCGGGTGACTGTGAATATCAAGTACCCATTACTTCGGATAGATTAGTTGTTGGATCAACTCAAAGGTGCAAAATTGTTATCCAAGATTGATTTGGCTTCAGGGTTTCATCAGATCCCAATTAAACCAAATGATGTCAGGAAGACAGCCTTCCGGACAAGGTACGGCCACTATGAGTTTGTGGTCATGCCATTTGGACTAACCAATGAACCAGCAGCATTCATGAAGATGATGAATGGTATCTTTCGAGATTTCTTGGATGAATTTGTAATCATCTTTATAGATGACATACTTGTATATTCCAAGAGCAAGGAAGACCATGAGAGGCATCTAAGGGCAGTGTTGGGACGGTTGAGGGAGCAGCAACTATTTGCCAAGTTAAGTAAGTGCAGTTTTTGGCAAAAAAGTGTTGGGTTCCTTGGGTAAATCGTTTCTGACCAGGGAGTCTCGGTCGATCCGGAAAAGATCAAGTCTATCCGTGACTGGCCTCGACCCAAGAATTCTACGGAGGTTAGGAGCTTCCTAGGTCTTGCTGGCTATAACATGAAATTTGTTAAGGGGTTTGCAAGTTTGGCTCAACCCATGACACGACTAACTGGCAAGGATGTGAAGTTTTTATGGTAAGAGGAATGTTAGAGGTGTTTCTCTGCATTGAAAGACATGCTGACCAGTGCACCTATACTGGTGTTGCCTGAGGCTGACCAACCATATGTGGTATACACAGACGCCTCCATCATTGGATTATGATGTGTACTGACCCAACATGGGAAGGTCATTGCTTACGCCTCTAGGCAATTGAAGAAGCATGAGGGAAATTACCCAACCCACGACCTAGAGATGGCCGCAATGGTGTTTGCCCTCAAGATATGGCGATCATACCTGTATGGTGCCAAGGTTCAGATTCTAACCGACTACAAGAGTCTCAAATATATCTTCACTCAACCAGAGTTGAATTTGAGACGAAGGAGATGGATGGAGTTTGTGGCAGATTATGATCTGGACATAGCTTACCATCCGGGTAAGGCCAACCTAGTGGCTGACGCCTTGAGCCGGAGGAGAGCTGAGGTATCAGCTGAGAAGGAAGGTGATGTATTGGAAGGTTTGGTTCGGTCATTGCACCATAACACATGGCCAGCGAGGACGAGCCACTGGGTTTAGAGGCAGTGAACCAGGTTGATCTCCTTACTAGGATCAGACAAGCACAAAGATTGGATGAGAACCTTCAGAAGGTGTCATTGAATGATAAGACGGAGTACCAAGTGACGCAAGATGGTACGATCTTGGTCCATGGAAGGATCAGTGCTCCAAGCGTCAGGGAGCTTAAGGAAGAGATTATGAGACAAGCTCATAAGTCTAAGTTCTCTGTTCACCCGGGGTTGAACAAGATGTACAAAGACATCAATAGGTATTACCATTGGGTTCGAATGAAGACTGATGTGGCAGAGTGGGTGGCTAAGTGTCCGACTTGCCAACTGGTCAAGGCTAAGCATCAAGTGCCTAGTGGACTGCTCCAGAACCTACCTATTCCAAAATGGAAATGGGATCACATCACCATGGATTTTGTGTCTGGTTTTCCTACGACCAGGAACCGGAAAGATGCGGTTTGGGTAGTGGTAGATCGCCTGATCAAGTCAGCCCATTTCATACCTATCAAAAAGACTGATGGCGTAGATCCTTTGGTACATATCTACATGGATGAGGTGGTACGCCTACATGGTGTGCGAGCCGGTATTGCCAGACAGAGATCCTCGGTTCACATCTTATTTCTGGAAAGCATTCCAAAACGCTTTGGGAACGAGAGTGAACATGAGCACAACCTATCATCCACAAACGGATGGCCAGTCAGAGAGGACTATCCAGACATTGGAGGACATGCTAGTGTGTGTCTTGGACTGGGGAGAGTCTTGGGAGAGACACTTGTCTTTGGTGGAGTTTGCATACAAAAATAACTTTCACACAAGCATTGGTATTTCACCATATGAGGCGCTTTATGGGCGGCCTTGTTGGACACCATTATGCTGGACCCAAGTGAGGGTGCGCAGCATGATAGGACCTGAGATAGTGGAAGAAACAACTGAGAAGATCAAGTTCATTAAGGACAAGATGAAGGAGGCACATGATCGCCACAAGAGTTATGCAGATAGAAGGAAAAAGCATGTGGAGTTCAAGATGGACGACATGGTCTATCTAAAAATGATCACTCTCAAAGGCCGGAAGAGAGTATCAGGTCAGAGGAAGTTGGATCCAAGGTACTTGGGTCTATTCCAGATCATAGAAAGAGTTGGGGCGGTGGCTTACATGCTGAACCTGCCAGCGGAGATGGATGCATTTCACAATGTATTCCATGTATCTCAACTAAGAAAATGTCTTTCAGAGCAAGACATTTTCATACCTGAGATTCCATCTGATCTAGGCACGTACCTGACCTTAGAAACAAACCGGTTTGGATTGCAGGCAGGATGGAAAAAGCAATGAGAAGAAAGACCATTCAAATGGTCAAGCTCGTTTGGGAATGCAGTGGACGTGAGCAAGTAACATGGGAAACAGAATCAAGGATGAAGGCTGATTACCCGGAGTGGTTTACTCAGTTTGACATGGAGACCAGTCTAGGGTCGAATTCGAGGACGAATCCATCTCAAGTGGGGGAGACTTGTCATGTCCCTAATTCTTTATAAGGCCTTTGGGCTCAGAAATGGTGCGTGGAGACGCACCAGTCCGGTTATAAGACCTAAAGATAAGCGTATCATGGCTGAAAGAGAAGGCTAAGGGCATCAGGATGCTGAGACTTAACCAGGAACGGATGGAGGCAAGTGAATGGGAGCTGGACGAGTGATATGAGAGCTGGAAGATGCGGACAGGTAGCTTGATCAGCTTGGTCAAGCTCAGTGTAGCTCACACAAACTTAGGTTAGCTCCAGTAGCTGGACTACTAGCTCACTCAGCTGGGACAACTAGTGACCAGCTCATCTCAGCTCGGTGGAGTGTTTGGGTTTTGACCATGGGGCTTGGTTCATGGGCGGCTATGAGGCCAGCCATGTTGGACTTTGGCAAGGAGGCAAGGAATGTGGGCAGCCTTATGGGCATTTGTTCGATCAGCCCAAAAGGAAGAAGGGAGGCTGGAGTCTGTTTATGGCGAAAGGGTGGGAATGGTACCAGTTGTATCCATTCGGCCACCAAGTCATACATGTTCGCCGAGGCAGTTATTGGCCGACCTTTCCATATAAATACAGACCCTTGGGGTCGAGATTTGCCACAATTTTCAGAAGGGAAAACTCTGCCCATTTCGTGAGAAAGAGAAAGAAAGAAAGAGAGAGAGAAGAAGTGCAGCCAAAGCAAGGCCGTGTGTAGTGGTAATTTGTTTCCGACCAGAAGTTGTTCCGTGTTCAGTGGAGATTGATTGATGATGGGAACCATATGCAAGGAAAAGGAGAAGGGCATGCGCACACCAAAGAGCACACCCAAGGTGAGTGGTTTTGTCTGATCCAACCTTCCTTAGCCGCGGTGGAATTCCGTGTGGGCTTTGGTCGGTTTGATAGAGGGCAGATCCATCTCTTCTCTTTTTCTTAATGATATATCTCTTTCCCTCTATATTCTGGTTGGGTTTGGTGGTTCAGACTCAATGGTACTGGACCAAGGCCTTGGCCGGTCCAGGAACATAGTCCTTGGCCTCGTCCAGACTGATCATGGTCGGAATCAATGTGGTCTGGATGGACTCATTGGATTTCAACCATGGAAATATCTTAGTGGGGATTTATCAGGAGTTTTAGTGAATTTTAATTTATTTTTGGAGCATGTTCGAAAGAGGTCATTTTTGGACCTGAACATGGGCAGTCCATGATATGGTCTAGCCGATGGGTTAGATCACATTAGATCAAACTGTCCATCTGTTGTTCAAGTGTTGACGGTTATCTTAGATGGTAGTCTGAGTATGGCCGTGTGGTTATGAACTGATTGGTTAGTTTATGGATCTTAGTATAAGAGAACCGAACCATGTAATATTAGATATGCTTGTTATGATATCGGATTGTACTTATATGTATGTGTTGTGATGTGTTTGGTTTCAGGATCTGACTTGGATCGTGGTAAGGCTAAGGAACCATGAAGATTCCAGCCGAGTGAAGATGTGTGGTGTATGGGTATATCGTATTACGAATGAACTTTTGATAGCCTATTGTGCCAACTGAACCTATGTATTGAATCACAAATTTATATCTATACAATGACTATTTCTTTCTATCTGATATTAGAAGATTTTAGTATTTGTATGAATCGAATTGAATGAACCTCATCTGATTGAACATGACGTAGAAAAATATTGGACATAAAATAAAATAAATTAATCTTATTTAGACAAGTAAGGCCGCGGGTCCTAGTTGGGCTTATTAGCTAGGATCGGGTTTTACAATATACTTATGCAATGCTTGTGTATTTTGGTGTGTGAACTATGTTTTGGCATGTAAAATAGTGGAACTTTGTGTAAGATATTCATGTAATGGATGTTAGTTTTGTTTTTGTTATACCATCATTTGATAATTTATCTTGAATTAACAGATCTGGATTTGAGTCAAGAAGAAGATATGAACGTAGGGATAGGTACCCAACGCGTAGAAGAGCTTTCTCAGGCCTCGCACGTGCCTGACTTTTTTCCATCACAGACCATTAAGGACGAAGAACCCAATGACTGGTGGACTCCAATGACTGCACTCCGAACACCAATAGTTGAACCAATGCAAAACAGTACAGCTCCACCGCCTTCTTTGTGGGAGAAATGGTCTAAAGGACAATGCAAAAAAAAAATCAGCTTAGTGATTCACCAATGTTTCAAGATGGTTCTCCGGAGTCATCACTGTATTTTTTTTTCCGAAGACTCATGGAAAATATTCAGGAATGGTCTATGAATCCAACGACTTTGTGGATTGGTCCTACAGCCTTTAATATGAACGTAGCTGTCACATCCCCATACCTGAATAAGGTCATCGGGGCAGGCCATGGTTCGACGAAACGAATCAGTCAGGTCGTATGACCACAAGACAAGGGTTCCATGGTCTGGAAGTAAGGTTGAGTACATTAGGAGACTAAGAGTTGACCAAATAAAGAAGGATGCAAGGTTAGATGAGGTGGACGAGTAATACAACAGCTCGGTATTCAGTACAACGAGCTGGATCAACTGGACGAAGATGGACTTGTCTCGGGCTAGATCACACTGAGTATGGTCAGATCCCTGAGCTATATCACTAGCTCACTCAGCTGGACAAGCTGGGTATCATCTCATATTATATCACTGAATGTTAAAGTCTTGGGCAGTTGGACCAGTCCGGGCCATGGTTGGGTCAGCCGGTTGGTTCATGTTGTCCAGCCACTGGGTCAATGGTGTGGGAAGTCCATGTACTCGACCCAAGGTCTTAAGGAAGGGTTCAGGCCCATCTAGGATCCGTTGGGGGACAGTTAGAGGCGAAGAGATGCAAGTGGGGACAGTTATGGCCGAATGGATGCTATGGGACCAAAATGTGCCCATTCGCCCATCAAATGGAAACCCTTCGGCCAAGGCAGTTACCCAAGCCTTCTTATATGAATAGAGGACCCTGGGAACGATAATAATCATCAGTTTCCATAAGAAACACAGAGAGGAAGGCAAGAGAGAGAAAGAAAGGAAGAGAGAGAAATCGGCCAAAGAAGGTCGATTATTGTCTTAATTTAGCAACGGCGAGGCTAAGATCGATTGTGGTGAGTGAAGGCCGATAAGAATGGGTCGCAAAGACAAATATAAAGAGTTAGAGAAGATTCCAAAAACTCCAGAACGTGCAAGCAAGGTTAGTGACATAACCATCGGTTCATAGTCCAGACAAATCGGATGATCCGATGCGGTCTAAGGCCATGTGAGGTTTGATTATGTCCCATTATATCTACTTCTAACATTAATGATTCTTATTCTTCTTCTTCTTCTTCATCGAATCTATTTTTTGGATTGAATATGTAAGGATGGATGTGAAATATTGACTTGGTTAAGCCGAAGTCATGCCCGTGTTCCATCATTCTCGCAAATCAAGGCCATGGGCCAGATTTGCTATGCGGTTTAAAGAGAAGAGTTCCCGTGGTTACCTTGGTCTGTGAGGATAGTTGGTTGTATGAATAAGTGCCACAGGGAGTTAGTTATGCAGGGAAAGGGTTGAGGATCGGAAAAGGGAACCAACCGGACCATGTGCATGGCCGTGTGATCGTTACGGTTCATAGGTGGGTCGGTTTGGGGTTCATATGTGTTGCGATTGTTCTTGGTATGTTTTCCAAGATATGGCCGATCAATATACATAATATGGGTGAGAGGTTTAAGTATTTAAACATAGGTACTGAACCATGCCTTGCTAGGATCAGGGAGAGGATATCGTTTCATGTTCTAATACTTGATGATATGTGATTTCAGGTACTGAGGTTGATCGTGATCAAGCCAAGGAGCCATGAAGAATCAATCAGCATGAAGTTGTGTGATGTTTGGGTAGATTTTACTAGGAGTAAACTTATGATAGCCATAGAGCAAACTCATTTGTTTTCTGTAATGAATCTTATTTATGTTTATTTATACAACTTGATTTACCCATTAATGTACATGTTGTTTGAATTTTTCAAGTATACTTTGAGAATGAAAAACGACTAATTACGATACATAATACTGGAAATGAATCAAAAATGAAGTAATGATTTAAGTGTAAAGCCGCGGGTCTTGGATGGTTTTTAAACCTCATCATCGGGTCTAACAAGTCGGTATCAGAGCCAGGTTGGTTCTAAAATAGTCTGGGTTATGGGGTAAAACATCACACACGTTGGAGAGTCTTACGGTGAGGTGGATCCGATTGCCTAGCCTAGAGATCTTTGTGTTTTTAGTTGATATGTGGTGTGTACTAATGTTATCTGGATACTTAGGGTGGAAAAAGAAAATCGGGAAAATCTCGAAAGAATCGAGAGGTGGTTGGACAAGCAAGCCATGCAGGTGAAAAGGAGGTTAACCCAACCATCGGAGATGACACCGAGGAAGGGTTACCAGTGGATCCAACCAACCTCGCTGGATTACCTATTGATGGAATTAATGGACATCAGCAACTAGAGCGTGAAGGAGAAGGAGAGTCTTCTAACGCCGGACACAATAAGAACCCCAACGATGGGGAGGTCAATGGGACCACAAGGCAGACAAATCAAGAGACCGAACCGTCTATGAAAGAGATTTTAGAGGTGATGAAGCTGATGAGAAACCAAATGGATACCGTGACCCAGGTGGTCACATCCTTATTGAATTCATCTGTGGGTCAGGGTACCCCAACTGCAACGGCTATACCCACAACTAATGGTCAGGTTCGTGAAATTGCCGAAGTGGTCGTGATCGATCGACCAACAAGGGGCGAAAGGAACGTCGATTACCTAAGTGTTCTGGAACACACATCCTGACTTGGGACCAGACACTTCTCAGGTAGCATCGATCCTATTACGGTAGATGAGTGGAGGAGACGGTTGGTCCAGAACTTCAAATCCACTCTTTTCCCAGAGGATTATCATAAGAATATTGCGGTCCACTTCCTGGAAGGGGAAGCGCATAACTGGTGGATAGCTTTGGATAAGTGCACTAACAGAAACATCAAAGACTTTCTGGACTTTGAAGCTGAGTTCAACCGGAAGTACTTCCGTACTGAGGCATGGGACAGGTTGGAGGCTAAGTTCCTACACCTAACCCAAGGCCGCAGGACGATAAGGTAATACAAGGAAGAATTAACCGACTTAGGCGGTTCGTGGGAAGGGAACTCGAGGACGAGGCAGTACAGGTTCGTCAGTTCATTCGTGGTATACGAGTGGACTTAAGCACCAACTGCTCGATACGAACCTTTCATTCCGTGTCAGATTTGGTTAAGAGATGGCAATGTTGGAAAACAACCTTGCCGAGGCGGCTAGACTTAGGTCACGTGCACAGCCTAGCCTGACCAGCAACACCAGCAATCGCAAAAGAAAATGGGACCAGGTCGATGGAGGTAAAACTCCAAATAGGAGCTTGTCTCCGGTGTGATAGCAAGGAGCATACGATTCATGACTGCCCTCAACCAGGATACAGTCCTAACAAATCGTCTGGAGGAGATCCAAGAGCTTGTTTCCGATGTAGTAAGATGGGACATCTCTCTAAGGTTTCCCCACGACCACAATCAGGACAAGTAATGGATCGAAGGGATATTGGGAGATCAAACCTGAGCAAGGGTCCGACCACCACACCTCGAGTGTATGAATTTTCCAAGGATGACAAGGAGGTAGGAAACTTCAGAGCAATCATTGGTAAGACTCTGAACTTATCTTTTAAAATAAAAAGCATTGCATGGTAGGAACCTAGAAATGTAGATGCTGGGGAATGGGGATCTTGTAGCGACCCTAGAAATTGGTGGTATGAAAACACATGTGCTTTTCAATACCAGGGCTACACATAGCTTTGTGAGTCCTGTGATGATCGGAAAGGGAATGTTCCAAATGGGGACTTAAGTGTCTGGAAGTATAGTTAATGCGGCTGGATGCCAAGAGATATGTTCACTAGGACTGGTCGAGAACGTGTATGTGATAATTCTGGGCAGAAATAAACCTGCTGATCTGATAGTAGCCCCCCTACAGAATTACGAGGTGATCTTGGTATGGACTGGTGGGGAACGTATCGGGCTACCTTAGACTGCCATCGAGGGTGTGTATGGTTTATAGACGGCCAGGAAACGATTAAGTTCCAAGGAATAAAAGCGACTCTTGGAGTAGTGGTAGTTTCAGCAGTTCGTGCGGAAAGGATGTTGGAACGTGGATGTGAGGCTTATATAGCCACAATCGCCACTAGGAAGGTCGTTGGGGGTGGTAACCTGGACGGGATTCAACTGGTCAAAGAATTTGAGGACGCGTTTCAGACACCTAAGGGCGTACCCCCTGAGAAGTCTGATCCATTCACAATAGAACTAGAACCAAGAACGGTCCCGTTGTCCAAAAATTTGTACCGCATGGCTCCTGCAGAGATGGCCGAGCTCAAAAGACAATTGGAAGAATTGATAGATAAATGATTTATACGGCCAATTAGTTTGCCATGGGGAGCACCAGTCCTCTTTGTGAAAAAGAAGGATGGTAGTTTCAGATTGTGTATAGACTATCGAGGGTAGAACAGGGTGACTGCGAAAAACAAGTACCCGTTACCTCAGATAGATGAGTATTAGATCAGCTCAGAGGAGCAACATGGTTTTCCAAGATCTATCTGGCTTCAGGGTATCACCAGATTCCCATAAAACCCAAAGACGTGATGAAAACAGCATTTAGGACAAGGTGTGGCCACTACAAGTTTGTGGTTATGCCATTCGCTCTGACCAATGCTCCTGCTGCATTCATGAAAATGATGAACAAGATTTTTAGGGATTTCTGGGACGAGTCAGTGATCATCTTTATTGATGACATTCTGGTGTACTCTAAAGACAAGGAGTCTCATGAGAAACATATGAGAGCTGTGTTAGAACGAATGCGGGAACATAAGCTTTATGCCAAACTCATCAAGTGTAGTTTTTGGCAAGAGAGCATAGGGTTTCTTGGGTACATCGTATCCGGCCAAGGTGTCTCAGTTCATCCGGAAAAGGTCAAGTGACATGGTGTGTTTATTGTTCTAGCAGGGTATGAATATCCTAAACAATTAACTATCAAATTAATCATTATCTGAACACACAAATAAAACTCTTACCAAGAGAGATCAGGTGTATTACTTAGGGATTGAATCCACAGAGAGCAACATCATACAATAGATTTCTTATTTCTAAAGACTAAGCTAGGTAAATATATATATATATTAGTTCTAGACAATCAATTTAAGAAAATATTCCTTATCAGGCGGTATAGATGAAATATGGAAATATGATAATAATGTAAATATGAAAATATGCTATTAAACTAACTACATGCAAATGTGAGTATACTTGACCTAGGGTTTCAAGCTTAATTGATTATAAGGAAAATGAAGCACGAAAATGTAAATATTCTAGAACTTAAATATTAACTATTCTGACCATTTTAACTCCAACTCTCATATGCGAGCAAAAGGAAAGACCATCGATCGACGACTAAGGCCTGATGTCGATCAATGGTGAAATCATAAGGAAGTGTGAACGAGACTTGATATGTTCACCAGCCTATTTAGACCAGCTCCTGCATGCACTTAATAACCTAGTTCAATGGAGTCTATTCTTGCACAGAACCTACTCTCGTTGTCGTCCATGTCCTACCTTCATGATCCTAGTGAGACATAATTAAAGTAGAACAATATTCTGAATATAATACATAGATAAAATATTGGGGTTCCAATACAAATCTACCTAAGGAGTTGTGAATCTTCTTCCCTAAAAACCTTAAATATATATTAGAAGATTAAAAACTCTCTCGAACCACCTTCCTTTCTGTATAATACATAAAACATAAATATAAAACCCTAAAATCTAGGTCAAAACTCGTCGAGGGTATCTTTGTCATTTATCTCTAACTTGGGCTTGAGATCGGCTGTCTGTGAATTGGCTGTCGATCGATGGCAAGTGTGCAACATCGATCGATCTTGGTCTTGTAACATCGGTCGATGACAAGTTTGTGTCGTCGATCGACGACTGTCTTGTAGTTCAACTCTTCAACTCAACTACATATTATTCTCCTCTAAATGCTCCAAAAGCTCCAAGTATCTCCAAAACGTACATGGACCTATAAAGACCCTAATACATATTCTAAAAACACATATTAGACCCTAAATAGATTCTATAACTTGGCCTGAAACTAGTAATAAATAGGCTCTATCAACTCCCACAGACTTAACTTTTTTCTTGTCCTCAAGAAAACAACCTGTGAAAGAGGTTTTGAAAAGCGAAGACTCACATAATTTCTAAGTATAATTTTCATCATACTTTGTTGCAACCACATCCTATTAAGGGCATGTTTGTTTCACCATCCAGATGAGTCATCCTGATGGAGATGAGAGTTTTGTTTGTTTAGACAATAAAAGTACGATCCATCTCATTAGAAACCTCCACTGAATGCATTCTCCTTTGTAGATTCTCAATATTGCGTTGTAGCATTCTATGTCTGGCAGTTGTAGTCTCTGATATATTGACATGGGGTGTGTTTACTGTTCTGCCAGGGTATAAATATTCTAAACAGTTACCTATCAAATTAACCCTTAATCCTAAGACACAAAACAATACTCTTGCCAAGAGAGATCAGGTGTAGTACTTAGGCATTGAATCCACAGAGAACATTGACACACAATAGATTTCTTATTCTTAAGGTTAAGCTAGGTGATTATATATACACTGGTAACAAGTAATCAGTCTAAGGAAATGTTCATTATTAGAGAGTGTAGTTGAAATAAGGAAATATGTTAATAATGTAAATATGGAAATATGCTAATAAACTAACTAGATGTAAATGTAAATATGTTAGATTTTGGATTTCACGCAAGTGGATTATAGAGGATAGAAACTAAGGGTATTAATCATATAACTCGATATCTAATGTAAAAGACAACAAGCTCTCTCTGTGAGTCTAATCTATTGACTAAGTCCAATGTCTCAGCTCTCGCTTGTTGACACAGAATGATGGAGTGCTGGTGCACACACAAACAAAGCACACTTACTAGCACCCAACACTCCA
This sequence comes from Moricandia moricandioides, assembly GCA_905132885.1. Taxonomy (NCBI): domain Eukaryota; kingdom Viridiplantae; phylum Streptophyta; class Magnoliopsida; order Brassicales; family Brassicaceae; genus Moricandia; species Moricandia moricandioides. The sequence continues at coordinate 46,696 of CAJHQQ010000109.1, read as the reverse complement.
GCACCGCACACCTTGGTGCAATACATAAAATATAAATATAAAACCCTAAATTCTATGTCAAAATTCGTCCAGGGGTAATCTTGTGTCATGTCTCTAACTTGGGCTTCAAATCGGCTGTCTGTGAATTGGCCATCGATTGATGTCAGATGTCCAACATCGATCGATCTTGGTCATTTAACATCGGTCAACACCAAGGTTTGTGTCGTCGATCGACGACAGTCTTGTATTTCGTCTCTCACAATGATCAGCTATGGATTATTCTCCTCTAAATGTTCCAAAAGCTCCAAATATCTCCATATATCTTCAAAATGTGCTTGGACTTGTAAAGACCTTAAAACATAGCCTAGACACACATACTAGACCCTAAATAGAGCATATAACATGGCCTGAAAGTGGTAATAAGTAGGCTATATCAACTCCCTCGGACATAAAATTTTGCTTGTCCTCAAGCAAACAAGCCTGCGAAAGAGGTTTTAATAAGCAAAGACTCACATAATATCTAACTATAATTGTCACCTTACTCTATTGCAGCCACATCCTATCAACTCAATCACAGAGAAACTTTATATATCATATCCTAGTATAGCGATCAATTTAATTCTACCAACAACTTACCGAATGCTAGTTTGACTCGCCCCTCTTCTGATTTCATTTCTTTGCATAAAATAAATGTGCAGGCTTTACCTTGGGAGTATCAATCAAAGGATATATGGACTCTTACCTCTGAAAGTATCTAAACACACATGTAACCTTCTCTGATTCCTTTCCTCTCTCTCTTCTCACTTCTTCTCAGTCAATGTCTCCTTCTTTTGAGGGTATTATTTTATTTTATTTTATTTTTAATTGACTAAGATATTTGGATATGCTTCCATGAATCAAGCCCTAATGGTTTTTGCCACCAGATCTTGTTCACTTCTTTTTGACCTTTATCTCTTTCTAGGATCATATGAATCAATCTTTAATGGTTGTCGCCACCAAATCCTATTCGACTCCTTTTTTAATCTGAAGGGGAGAGAGAGGAGAATCATAAGCACACAGACTTTTACCTTCCATACTTGCAGAAGGAATCCGATCAAGTGTATACCAAATCCCAAAGCAAGCAAATAATGTCATGATTAGTGTTGGAAATCAGCTTTGGTTCCTTCAAACTTTCTAAGCAAGTGTGATATAGTGGCAGGATGATCCACTTCGGTATCTCTAGTAATATCTGGAAACAACCTTTTAAGAATGGTGCTAAAGTGTGGTTAGTCAATAATAAAATTTTGATCATGGTCCTTCTCTTGACTCGATAAAACTATTTAAAAACTTATAGATAGTAAATAAAACTCAAAAACAATAAGATAGCATTAGCGAACCTCCCCCAGACTTATATTACATTGTCCCCAGTGTAACCTGCCACGGATTGGTTAGGAAAAATCAAATCATAAGTAGATAGCGTAAGTATAGAACTCGATACCGCTCTCTGTAAGAGAGTGTCGATTGATGGTAGGCAGGTGTGGTCGATCAATGGTCACGATCCACTGTCGACCGATGGCGCCTCTATGGTGTCGATCGATGGTAGTGTAAATAGTCTGTCAAAACAAAATAACACTCGAAACAAATAGTAGTATAACTAAAAACTTACTAATGAGTGGGTTGCCTCCCACTCAGTGCTTGATTATAGTCTTAAGCTCGACGTTTTGAACTTTCTGACTTGAATGGAGGTGGATCAACACTTGGAAAACAAGTGTCTACATCTTCTTTGATCTTCTGAAACCATGTACCAACGAAGCTTCTCATTGCTTCATCTCCTCTGGCTTTCTTATTCTTTATGATATCCTTAGTAACCTCCACTGAATGCATTCTCCTTTGTAGATTCTCAATATTGCGCTGGAGCATTCAAAGTCTGGCAGCTAGAGTGTCTGATATGTCCTCCAATTTCTGAGAAATGTCATTTGTCATCAGGCTCTGAGAAAAAGTAATATGATCCTAGGATGCTCTCTGGAACAGATGGGATAATCCTTTCAGAAACGAATCAAAAGACTCAAGTTTCTCAAGGAATGTGGGATCGAATGGGACATAAGAGGGATGGATGATCTCTTGATACTCCTAGGCGACTGATCTGGATATGACGCACCAAATAAGAAGCCCTTAACTCTGGATATTACACACCAGAAACCTTACGCAATCTCGACAGAGAAGTAAGGAAGAAGAAACAAGTTTTTGACTGAAATATTTGATGGTTTATTACTCAACTTCGTCCAGCATATAAAGGGAGAAGGCTGTACATGCAGAGCATCTCGAAAACATAAGAAAGGAAGGCCAAGAGGCTCCTCTCGAAAATACATAGAGACTAAACGAAAAACATAGGATAAAACATAACATAAGGTCGGTCCAAGGTGTAACCGAGATGCATCATCTAGGGAATGTGAGAAGTAGTCTTGTGGCCTCGTTAAAAACCTCCCTCCGTAAAACCCATTGGGACAAAACCAAAGTGAGGAAACGAGTACACACAATCCTACTTGCCTAGATGATGATCAGCTTGAAGGTGGAATAGATTGAATGATGGTTAAGGTGTCTTGGATGATCAAGCTTCGACCAAGACCAATGTATTCTTCTTGTTTCAATGCATTCTTCAATGTTGCATCCTCAGCTACAAGCACTTCACGTTCAGGTTCATGCTTCCATTCTTTGGTGCTTTCCATGATCATATCATCCCCTCCCTCTTCAAAAAGATTTGTCCTCAAATCTTGCAAGCCTTTTTGATAGGCATTGTTGCTGACTGGTTCCGATATGTAGAAGGCATTGATCCATTTAGTTCCTGATTCATCACTCAAACCTGATACAATGAAACCAAGCAAGTTAGCACATGAAAATTTATCGAAGAGTAATAATCTTATCCCAAATGGGTTTTTGCTCGGTTTTGGCTTGTGTGCTGCATATGGTGGTGCTTCTTTGATGAGGATGGAGCCAGTGACGTCTTGGTGCTTATCCTGATCCAAATCAGTGGGCTTAAACCGCTTGTCTTCCACATGCTTGTTCTTTCTCCTTGTATGCTTCAAAGCGTCATCATAATCTGCACATGGCTCTTTTGACAAAAACAAGTGCATTATATCTGTGTAATCATTGATGAAAGAACTCTTGAAAACATGATCACTTACCTTAGCATGCTCACCTGGTCACCATAGACAGGATTGAGAAGTTCTACACTCAGAAAAATTCAAACAAAGCAAACACAAGATCACCCAACTTGTAGATTCCATAACTCTTTCACCTGAGAAGCTTTGGACATGATTCCAATTCGACCAGATACCCTGATGAGTTAAGTTTCTATTGAATTTTATTTTGTTGCTTAATTCCTTTTGGTTGTTGAGATATGATCCTCGGACTGCTCCTAAGGTTTCTGGTGAAACTCTTGCTGAGCTGAGACGTGCAACACCTTATCTTCAAAGGATGAGAAATCAACAAAATCAAATGTTGGTGCAGCTGAATTCTTCTTAATCTGTTTGATCTTGTTCTTCTGATTCCAGACCTCTTCTCTAGGCCCAAATACAACTTGTCTCATGCCCAATTCATGTCTTGATAGCTCCATTGCTCTGTTCTTGTACCAAACAAAAAGAGTGAACAGAAAAGTACCCAAGAATGTCTTTTGGAAATCACATGAGTCAAAGACAATCATCTGCTCCAGCCGACTCTCTGATTGTGGTTTCTTTTGTGCCTCCTCATCTATCACATCTTGTTTGAAAAGAACCAGGTCGTCCATTACTGGATGATCACCCTTCTGAATGGTGGTTGTTGGAATATCGGCTTGAGCTTGTGCTGCTGATTCTGTTCCTGCTGAGTGGAGTTCTGAGACAGAAGTGAAAGACTCTTGGTTCTGTGCTTCTATGGCTGGACGTGTTTTGTTGGACCTTTTAAATTGCTTCTCTACATCCATCATTACTTGTAACAATGCCTCCTTATCCTTTTCACTGAATAAACAGAATTGTTTGTCTTCTTTAAATAGAGACTGTCTTCTCCTTGTTGTAACAGATTGTTGCCTTGCTAGATGTGACTTCCTTCATTGGAGACATCAGAGAGATGTGGCCTTTGGATGCATACTTGTCCCTTAGTATCAATTTCAGACTCTCCCAAGTTGTGATAGTTGGTTCCTTGTAGAACCTGCGATCATCTTCTTCTTGCAACCACCACTTATAAGCACTTCCTTTGAGTTGAGAAATAGCAAAAGCTAATCTTTCCTTCTTCATGATTTTGTTGTAACGCAGCCACATGTCCATGGTTCTTTCCCACTCCAGATAGTCACTTTTTCCTGAAAAAGCATAGAGTCGAACATCAGTAATTGGTTTATAATCAGAATAAAGATCAATGGATTTAGGAATGCGAGAAGATTGGTGTGGTCTGCTCCATGTGTTGGCTGATGGCTTGATATGTTGTTCTCCACAACCTGCATCTTCTTCTTTAAACCTCTTATGCTTGTTTGATTTGTATTGAACAAAATCTGGTGGTTTAGGCTTAAGGCTTTGAATTTTCATTGATGATCTCTGCCTCATCCTTTTCTCCCTAAGTTCATCATGTTCTTGCTGAGTTTCCATTCTGAATTTAATTATCTTCTGCAAAGTAGCAGTCTTGGCGATGTTGATTCCTCTTTCTCCATTTCTTTCCATGGTACCTGAAACAGAAAACAACACACAGCAGTAACAAGTTCTAAAGAAAACAAACAATCGACTTTCAAAACAGAAACATATTCAAAACGAAATCAAACCCTACACTTCTCAGATCAATTTCGAACTCAACATATGACAAGAACAAATCAAAACTAATCAGAACAGAATAGATCAACTTCTCAATACTGAAACAAATCGATTTCCGCAAACCCTAAACAGATTCAAATCAAGCAATCGATAACTTCTGCAACAAGAATCCGAAAAGTTTTAATCAGAAACAAGATCAAGGAACCTAATTTATCAGATTTTCGACACAGAACACACAGATCTATCAGTTCTTATCATGAATATGAATAGACAAATCGAAAATCAGAGAATAAGAACACTTCCCTTCCAGAGTTGCTCTGATACCACTTAATATGATCCTAGGATGCTCTCTGGAACAGATGGGATAATCCTTGCAGAAACGAATCAAAAGACTCAAGTTTCTCAAGGCATGTGGGATCGAATGGTGACACAAGAGGGATGGATGATCTCTTGATACTCCTAGGCGACTGATCTGGATATGACGCACCAAATAAGAAGCCCTTAACTCTGGATATTACACACCAGAAACCTTACGCAATCTCGACAGAGAAGTAAGGAAGAAGAAACAAGTTTTTGACTGAAATATTTGATGGTTTATTACTCAATTTCGTCCAGCATATAAAGGGAGAAGGCTGTAGATGCACAGCATCTCGAAAACATAAGAAAGAAAGGCCAAGAGGCTACTCTCGAAAATACATAGAGACTAAATGAAAAACATAGGATAAAACATAACATAAGGTCGGTCCAAGGTGTCACCGAGATGCATCATCTAGGGAATGTGAGAAGTAGTCTTGTGGCCTCGTTAAAAACCTCCCTCCGTAAAACCCATTGGGACAAAACCAAAGTGAGGAAACGAGTACACACAATCCTACTTGCCTAGATGATGATCAGCTTGAAGGTGGAATAGATTGAATGATGGTTAAGGTGTCTTGGATGATCAAGCTTCGACCAAGACCAATGTATTCTTCTTGTTTCAATGCATTCTTCAATGTTGCATCCTCAGCTACAAGCTCTTCATGTTCAGGTTCATGCTTCCATTCTTTGGTGCTTTCCATGATCATATCAAAAAGCAATCTCATTGAACCTTTCTTCTAATTGTGTTTCGGCTGCACACTTCTGTCTGTCGAAATCAGTGTCTATCGATGGTAAGGTGTTTCCGACAATCGATGTCACTCTATCCGGTCCACTCGCATGCTGTCTTTGAACAATATCCAAATCTTGCTTCATCTCATCCATGCGTGTAGTCAAACTGGTGAGGCACTTGTCTATAGGATAGTGGACATAATCAAGCCTTCGGTAGAAATCGTCTAATGACCTCGCTTGAGCTGTGTATATCTCATCCACAATGTCGTCAATCTCTGCTCTGCTGTATGTCTTTGGTTTCTGCCTGGACATACCGATCTTTTCTGCATGTTCAGGTAAACATATGTACCTGTATTCACACATAGTAGCTCTTTCTAGAACTGCCCTGATATATGCTTCTTGCACATTCACAACTCTTTCATCTAGAGCTCGTGAATTACCATTCTCATCTCTCTAGATGTGATACTCATCCTTCTTTTCTCACAAGAAAATTCTTCTTCCATCAGTATCAAAAGCTCTCGTTCCATAATATATGCGACCGTCTATCAGTAGGGGATTTAACCAACTGATCGGTCCTGGAGTTTCTGAAGTAAAGGGGTTAGGTGCATAGAACTTGTTGACTCCTGGAATAGTGGTATCGATCGATGTGTTCTTCTTGTTGTCAATCGATGGTTGATTTTGAATTGGCTCGTGCTTCTGCTCCTTGTTGTCGATCGATGCTAGTACCGGTGCGTCGATGGATGGTTGGTGCTGTTGTCCAAATAAATTTCCTAATTGTTCAGCCGTAATAAGGGCGTCTGCTACATCCTCTTTAGGTAGAGTTAGTAATCTCGCATAAAGATCTTGTGCACGTCTTTCTATATATCTAAAAATTCCAAACTCATCTGGTCTGAGATAACCAGCTTCTGTATCTTCTTCTCCAAGTAAATGTTCTGGTTTTCGTTTGATGTCGTTTGATGGCCGAGATAGGCCGATTATTGATGCTGGATTGCCCACTCTTGCGTTCATTACCCAGCCATCTTCTTCTTCCAGTGCCAGGCTGTGAGGTTCAATCGGCTCTTCCTCTCTCTAATCTCCGTAAACTCTACCATATCCGTGGTAAACCGGATTGGTGTCGATCAATGTGGTTCGTGGACCGTCAATCGATGCTCGATAATTAGATTGATGACTAAAAAGGTTTCCAGCTCCATTGCCCATTGCAAGAATGTCCGCACATCTTCCTTTATGACATGTAGAATTCTGCCATCCATATCTCTTGCATTACCGTCTGGATCTCTCATAATACCAAAGTCATCTGGTTGTAGATAACCATATTCTCTTTCGCGTTCTGCAGTTGAATCACGTTTGGTTTATGCTTCGTTCCCAGTATCGATTGATGGTGTATGGTCGCCGTCGATCGAGGTTGATTTCCCAGGTTGATGGGAAACATGAAAAACTCCAGCCTCTTCCATAGCAAGCCCTCGATACTCAATTCTTTCTTCATCTTTGTAGTCTTCGTTGTACTCGAGATAAGCTGTGTTGTAATTGAAGTCTTCATTGTAGTTGTTGACTCGTCCATATTATGGAGTGTCGATCGATTTGATAGGAAGGTATCGATCGATTGTTGAAATGTATGGTCATCGATGATGTGTTGGGTGGGGTGTCGATCGATGCTCCTTCTTTTGATTCCTCACCGAACTCGTAATTGTAGAAGCATGTGGCCATAAGCTCTACATCACTGCAAAATTTTGTGAGGGAAGTTTTATTCTTATGAATTTCATAATACACGTTATGATCAATCAAGGAAAGGTACAACATGTTTGTCTGCATGTCACAGATAGCTCCTACGGTGGCCATGAAACCTCTTCCAAGTAACAGAGAGGAGTTCCAATTGATCTGGATATCCATCACATGGAAGTCTATCGGGACTAAGACGTCCTGAATTCGTAGTGGGACATCTCTGCATATACCTCCCGAGTCTACTCTAGAGCAATCCACAAAGATGAAATAATCACAGGAAGTCTCCACTTTGAGGTTTAACTTCTCCGCTATAGCTCTGGGCATTATGCTCAATGACGATCCGGTGTCGCATATGGCATTGGGAAACTCATGGTTTTTGATCAGACATGGCACCACAAACTTCCCAGGATCACTTTTCTTCTTCAGAATGATTCTTGGCTCTCTTCTAGGATGATCCTTGGTAGCCTTATCATATATCATAGGTTCTGATGTATCCCTCTTATGCTCTGGAGTTTTCGTATTCGTGACCTTTGGTCAGTTAACTCGTTTTGTTACTGGGTACCATCGATCGATTGTACGATCTCTACGTCGAGCGATGCTCAAAACATTTTCTCGATTTTTTCAAATAAACAGGAACCTTCGATCGATTCTCTGTGGTCGGTATCGATCGATGCGTGTGTGAACTGCCTAACGAACTCTGATTTCCTATACGGAATCCTTCCTCTTGTGGCTTCTCTTTCTTAACGTCTACCCAAAAATCATCATCAATGACAGCATTGACGTGATGTTTTTGCCCAGATTATTCCCTCTCCTTGACCATAACCTCGTATCCCGTAAGGGTTTCACTCTCCATAGTCACCTTATTTTTCAGCTTTTCCACATGGATATCGAGATCTTTGATTTTTGTGTTTAGGTTGATGTACACGAAATCTAACTTGTCATTGAAATCCACAATCATCTTCTGTTGTCCCTCCAATACCTTGTCAAACATAAATTTGATCCATGTTCTTCTGATTCGCCTTGAAATCTCCATGCTTCTGGCAGCTTGGGCATTAGCTTCAGGTTGAGCTATTGCAGCGTTTGCTTCTTTTGCTTTTGTATCAGGGATTACAGCCCCCTGATTGTCTATCTTTTGACATGCTGAATTACGCAGATGACCATTGAGGTCATGCAAGTCTCCATTCTCGTTCTGAACCACTATTATAGGCGTAACCATCTGAACTCGTATTCTGTCGTCGATCGATGTGGATGAGGTGATTTCGATCGATGCTAAGTGATCAATGTCGGTCGATGCTAGAGTTCCGATGTCGGTCGATGCTGTCTGCAAAGAAGTGTCGGTCAGGCTAAGTAGGTGATGTCGGTCAGGCTAAGTAGGTGCCGTCGGTCGATGTTTTTCGTCTTTCTTTGCGGATCGTACACTCGAGTTGTTGTGGGTTTGAGAACACTAATTCTTATCATTTGTTGCTCCTGGTACTCTTATGCATGCACCTGAAACAAAGAAAAAGAAAAATCAGTAACTTGAAAGTAACAAACCTAGACTAAATCCTAGAAATTAAATCTAATGGTGATCAATGTTCCCCAGCAGCGGCGCCAAATTTGACATGGGGTGTGTTTACTGTTCTAGTAGGGTATAAATATCCTAAACAATTAATCCGAACACACAAAACAATACTCTTGTCAAGAGAGATCAGATGTAGTACTTAGGGATCAAAGCCACATAGAACAATGGCACACAATAGATTTTATATTCCTAAGGTTAAACTAGGTGATTATATATATATATTGGTAACAAGTAATCAGTCTAAGAAAATTTTTCTTATTAGAGAGTGTAGATGCAATATTGAAATATGCTAATAATGTAAATATGGAAATATGCTAATAATGTAAATATTGAAATATGCTAACAAACTAAATAGATGTAAATGTAAATATGCTAGATCTAGGGTTTCAGGCAAATGGATTATAGAAGATAGAATCTAAGGGTATTAATCATAGAAATCGATATCTAATGTAAAAGACTACCAGCTCTCGCTGCGAGTATAATCTATTGACTAAGTCCAATGTCTCAGCTCTCGCTTGTTGACACAGAATGACCGTCGATCGATGGCAATGATCCTGCGTCGATCGATGGTTTCTTGACTCAAGCTTTATGACCTAATTCGATAAGTTCACCAGATTAACTAAATCAGTTCTCGTTTATTTCTAGCAACCTAGCTCAACATGATTAATTCCGGTAGTAGACCATGCTCTCGCTTGCACCAAACTATCCTATTATCAGGGTTCTAGTTAGCTACTATAGAACACAAGCAATAAGCATAATTCTATTGATAAATTTAATAATAACCATAACAATTCTATTGTTTGGCTAATCCATCAATACCATTAGTAAACCCTAAATCTAGTTGATAACTACTCAAACATAATCAAGGTAAGAATAATAATATGAATATAATGCATACATAAAACATTGGGGTTCCAATACAAATCTCCCAAAGGAGTTATGAATCTTCTCCCTAAATAAATCCTAAAACTATGATGGACTGTTGGGGCACACACAAACAAAGCACACTTACCAGCACCCAGCACTCCATCACCGCACAACTTGGTGCAATACATAAAGTATAAATATAAAACTCTAAAGTCTAGTTCAAAACTCGTCCACGGGTAATCTGTGTCATGTCTCTAACTTGGGCTTGAAATCGGCTGTCTGCGAATTGGCCATCGATTGATGTCAGTTGTGCAACATCGATCGATGTTTTTCATGTAACGTCGGTCGACGCCAAGGTTGTGTCTTGTACTTCGACTCTCACAATGATCAGCTACGGATTATTCTCCTCTAAATGCTCCAAAAGCTCCAAGTATCTCCATATATCTCCAAAACGTGTCTTGACCTGTACAGAACTTAAAACATAGCCTAGACACACATAATAGAGCCTATAACATGGTCTGAAACTGGTAATAAATAGGCTATATCATATATCCACCAATTGTTGAGAGATATCTTCTTTCATTAGGCTTTGAGAAAAAGTATCTCATTGAACCTGTCGTCTAATTTTTTTTCTGCTACGGACTTCTATCTGTCGAAGTCAGTATCGATCGATGGCCTGATGATTCCGTCGATTGATGTCACTCTGTATGCTCCAATCGCATGCTGTTTTTGAATAGTATCCAAATCTTGCTTCATCTCATCCATGTGTGTAGTCAAACCGTTGAGTAACTTATCTATAGGATAGTAGACATCATCAAGCCTCTTGTAGAAATCATCCAATGACATCTCTTGAGCTTTGTATATCTCTTGCACAATCTCATCAATCTCTGCTCTGCTATATGTCTTTTGTGTCTGCATAGACATAGCGATCTTTTCTGCATGTTCTAGTAAACATATGTAGCTTTGCTCAAACATAGTAGCTCTCTCTAGAACTGCTCTGATGTCTGCTACTTGAACATTCACAACTCTACCGTCTATACCTCGTGCATTACCATTCTCATCTCTGTAGACGCCACACTCATCTTTATTTTCCCAATGGAAAATTCTTCTGCCATCAGTAGTGGGTTTGTCCAATCAATCGATCATGGACTTCTTGAACCATAAGGATTAGACGTAAAAAATTGGTTTACCCATGGAAAGGTGGTATCGATCGATGCATTATGGCTGTTGACATGGGTGTGTTTATTGATCTAGCAGGGTATAAAATCCTAAACAATTAACTATCAAAATAATCCTTAATCCTAACACACAAAATAATACTCTTGCCGAGAGAGATCAGGTGTAGTACTTAAGGATCGAATCTACAGAGAACAATGACACACAATAGATTTCTTATTTCTAATGGTTAAGCTAGGTGATTATATATATTGGTAACAAGTAATCAGTCTAAAGAAATATTTCTTATTGGAAGGTGTAGATGCAATATGGAAATATGCTAATATTATAAATATGGAGTTATGCTAATAATGTAAATATGGAAACATGCTAGTAAACTAACTAGATGTAAACTTAAATATGCTAGACGTCGGTTTTTTAGCTTAATGAATTATAGGGAATACGAAGCACGAATATGTAAATATTCTATAAATAAAATATTAACTATTCTAACCCTTTTAACTACAACTCTCGTATGCGAGCAAAAAGAAAGACTATCTATGGACGGCTAAGGCTTAGTGTCGATTGACAATGAAATCAAAAGGAAGTGTGAACGAGATATGATATGCTCACCAAGCTAATTAGACCAGCTCTCGCATGTGCCTAACAACCTAGTAAAATGGAGTCTATTCTGGTATAGAACATACTCTCGTAGTCTTCCATGTCGTACTTTTGAGATCCTAGTTAGCTAATCTAGAATGCAAGCATTAACCACAACTCAATTGTTGGATATTAAGTTAACCCATCAATCCTACTTTTGGGCTAATCCATGATTGTTATCATTCAACCCTAAATCTAGTTGATAGCTACTCAGACATAATCAAAGTAAGAATAATAATCTGAATATAATGCATAGATAAAGTATAGGGGTTCCAATCCAGATCTCCCTAAGGAGTTATTAATCTTCTCCCCTAAATAAATCCTAATAGAATACTAAAAACTCTATAACCTTGCATTGTATGTCGCTTACGTTACTGGTGTCATGATAAAGTATAAATATAAAACCCTAATATCTAGGTCAAAGCTCGTCCAAGGGTAATCTTGTAATCTTGTGTCTGTCTCTGACTTGGGGTTGAAATTGGCTGTCTGAGAATTGGTCATCGATCGATGTCAAGTGTTCAGCATCGATCAATCTTGGTCATTTAACATCGGTCGACTTCAAGATAGTGTCGTCGCTCGATGGCAGTTTTGTACTTCAATTCTCTCAATGATCAGCTACAGATTATTCTCCTCTAAATGCTCCAAAAGCTACAAGTATCTCTATATATCTCCAAAACGTACATGGACCTATAAAGACCTTAATACATAGTCTACACACACATAATAGACCCTAAATAAAATCTATAACATGGCCTGAAAGTAATAATAAATAGGCTCTATCAACTCCCACAGACTTAACTTTTTTTTTTGTCACAAGCCTGTGAAAGAGGTTGTGAAAAGCGAAGACTCACATAATTTCTAAGTATAACTGTCACCCTACTTTGTTGCAACCACATCCTATTAAGGGCATGTTTGTTTCACCATCAAGATGAGTCATCCGTATGGAGATGAGAGTTTTGTTTGTTTAGACACTAAAAGTACGATCCATCTCATTAGAAACCTCCATTGAATGCATTCTCCTTTGTAGATTCTCAATATTGTGTTGTAGCATTCTAAGTCTGGCAGCTGTAGTCTCTGATATATTGACATGGGTTGTGTTTACTGTTCTAGCAGGGTATAAATATCCTAAACAATTACCTATCAAATTAACCCTTAATCCTAATACACAAAACAATACTCTTGCCAAGAGAGATCAGGTGTAGTACTTATAGATCAAATCCACAGAGAACAATGGCACACAATAGATTTCTTATTCCTAAGGTTAAGCTAGGTGATTATATATACATTGGTAACAAGTAATCAGTCTAAGGAAATGTTCATTATTAGAGAGCGTAGTTGAAATATGGAAATATGCTAATAATGTAAATATGGAAATATGCTAATAAACTAACTAGATGTAAATGTAAATATGCTAGATCTAGGGTTTCAGGCAAGTGGATTATAGAGGATAGAAGCTAAGGGTATTAATCATAGAACTCGATATCTAATGTAAAAGACGACCAGCTCTCTCTGCGAGTCTAATCTATTGACTAAGTCCAATGTCTCAGCTCTCGCTTGTTGACACGGAATGATGGAGTGCTGATGCACACACAAACAAAGCACACTGACTAGCACCCAACACTCCAGCACCGCACACCTTGGTGCAATACATAAAATAGAAATATAAAACCCTAAATTCTAGGTCAAAATTCGTCCAGGGGTAATCTTGTGTCATGTCTCTAACTTGGGCTTCAAATCGGCTGTCTGTGAATTGGCCATCGATTGATGTCAGATGTCCAACATCGATCGATCTTGGTCATTTAACATCGGTCAACACCAAGGTTTGTGTCGTCGATCGACGACAGTCTTGTATTTCGTCTCTCACAATGATCAGCTATGGATTATTCTCCTCTAAATGTTCCAAAAGCTCCAAATATCTCCATATATCTTCAAAATGTGCTTGGACTTGTAAAGACCTTAAAACATAGCCTAGACACACATACTAGACCCTAAATAGAGCCTATAACATGGCCTGAAAGTGGTAATAAGTAGGCTATATCAACTCCCTGAGACATAAAATTTTGCTTGTCCTCAAGCAAACAAGCCTGCGAAAGAGGTTTTAATAAGCAAAGACTCACATAATATCTAACTATAATTGTCACCTTACTCTATTGCAGCCACATCCTATCAACTCAATCAGAGAGAAACTTTATATATTATATCCTAGTATAGCGATCAATTTAATTCTACCAACAACTTACCGAATGCTAGTTTGACTCGCCCCTCTTCTGATTTCATTTCTTTGCATAAAATAAATGTGCAGGCTTTACCTTGGGAGTATCAATCAAAGGATATATGGACTCTTACCTCTGAAAGTATCTGAACACACATGTAACCTTCTCTGCTTCCTTTCCTCTCTCTCTTCTCACTTCTTCTCAGTCAATGTCTCACTCTTTTGAGGATATCATTTTATTTTATTTTATTTTTAATTGACTAAGATATTTGGATATGCTTCCATGAATCAAGCCCTAATGGTTTTTGCCACCAGATCTTGTTCACTTCTTTTTGACCTTTATCTCTTTCTAGGATCATATGAATCAAGCTTTAATGGTTGTAGCAACCAAATCATGTTCGACTCCTTTTTTTAATCTGAAGGTGAGAGAGAGGGGAATCAGAAGCATACAGACTTTTACCATCCAGACTTGCAGAAGGAATCCAATCCATTGTATACCAAATCCCAAAGCAAGCAAATAATGTCAAGATTAATGTTGGAAATCAGCTTTGATTCCTTCAAACTTTCTATGCAAGTGTGATATAGTGGCAGGATGATCCACTTTGGTATCTCTAGTAATCTCTGCAAACGACCTTCTAAGAATGATGCTAAAGTTTGGTTAGTCACTAACAAATTTTGATCATAGTCCTCTTCTTGACTCAACAAAACTTTTTGAAAAACTTATATATATAGTAAATAAAACTCAAAAATAATAAAATAGCATAAGTGAACCTCCCCCAGACTTAAATTACAATGTCCCCAGTGTAATCCGCCCCATATTGGTTAGGAAAATTTTTTTTGATCATAGTCCTCTTCTTGACTCAACAAAACTTTTTGAAAAACTTATATAGATAGTAAATAAAACTCAAAAACAATAAAATAGCATAAGTGAACCTCCCCCAGACTTAAATTACAATGTCCCAAGTGTAATCCGCCCCATATTGGTTAGGAAAAATCAAATCATAAGTAAATGGCTTAGGTATAAAATTTGATACCTCTCTCTGTAATAGAGTGTCGATTGATGGTAGGCGGGTTTGGTCGATCGATGGTCGCGATCTAGTGTCGACCGATGGTGCCTATATGGTGTTGATCGATGGTAGCATAAATAGTATGTAGAAATAAAATAAAAATCGAAATAAATAGTAGTATAAGTAAAAGTAAGTAAAAATTTACTAAACAGTGGGTTACCTCCAACTCAGCGCTTGGTTATAGTCTTAAGCTCGACGTGTTGAACTTTCTAACTAGAATGGACGTGGATCAACACTTGGAAAACAAGTGTCTACCTCTTCTTTGCACTTCTGAAACCTTGTACCAACGAAGTTTGTCATTGCTTCATCTCCTCTGGCTTTCTCATTCTTTATGATCTCCTTTGTAACCCCCACTGAATGCATTCTACTTTGTAGATTCTTAATACTGCACTGTACCATTCTAAGTCTGGCAGCTGTAGTTTCTGATATATCCTCCAATTTTTGAGAAAAATCTTCTTTCATCAGGCTATGAGAAAAAGCAATCTCATTGAACCTGTCTTCTAATTGTTTTTCTGCTGCGTAATTCTCCTAGTCGAAATCAGTATCGATCGATGGCATGATTCTGCCATCGATCGATGTCACTCTATCTGATCCACTCACATGCCGTCTTTGAACAGTATCCCAATCTTGCTGCATCTCATCCATGTGTGTAGTCAAAACAGTGAGGCACTTGTCTATAGGATAGTAGACATCATCAAGCCTCCTGTAGAAAATCTTCTAATGACATCTCTTAAGCTTTGTAGATCTCATTCACAAGATTGTCAATCTCTGCTCTGCTGTATGTTTATTGATTCTGCCTGGACATAGCGATCTATTTTGCAGGTTCAGGTAAACATATGTAACTGTACTCAAACATAGTAGCTCTCTCTAAAACAGCCATGATATCTTCTTCTTGCACATTCACATTTCTTTCGTCTATAGATCGTGCATTACCATTCTCATCTTTGTAGATGCCATACTCATCTTTCTTTTCCCAAAAGAAAATTCTTCTGCCATCAGCATCAAAATTTCTTGTTCCATACTCTACGCGGCTGTCTATCAGTAGAGGATTTATCCAACTGATCGGTCGTGGATTTTCTGAACTAAAGGGGTTAGATGTACAGAACTCATGGACTCTTGGAATGGTGGTATCGATCGATGCATGCTTCTTGTTGTCGATCGATGTTTGATTTTGGATGGGCTCATACTTATGCTCCTTGCTGTCGATCGATGCCAGTACATGTGTGTCGATCGATGGATGTTTCTGTTGTCTAAATACATTTGCTATTGTCCAAATACATTTTCTGATCCATTAGCCATAACAAGGGCGTCTGCTACATCCTCTTTAGGTAGATTCAGAATTGTCCCATAAAGATCTCGTGCACGTCCTTCTGTATCTCTGTAAATTCCAAACACATTTGGTCTGAGATAACCATCTTTTGTATCTTCTGCTCCAAGTAATTGTTCTTCTTTTCGTTTGATGTCGTTCGATGGCTAAGATATGCCAACGATCGACGCTTTATTTCCCACTCTTGCGTTCATTACGAAGCCAGATTCTTTGAGTGCCAAGCTGCGAGACTCAATTAGTTCTTCCCCTCTGTAATCTGCATCATATTCTTCGTAAGCTCCACCGTATCCTTGGTAAGCCGGATTGGTGTTGATTGATGGCGTATGTGGACCATCGATCGATACTCGATAACAGACTGGTGGAAAAAATATTTCCGGCTCCATTAGCCATTGCAAGTATAGCTGCCACATCTTCCTTTGTGACATGTAGAATTCTTTCATCCATCGCTCTTGCGTTGCCATATGGATCTCTCATAATACCAAACTCATTTGGTTGTAGATAACCATATTCCCTTGCGCATTCTGCATTTGAATCTTGTTCGGTTTATGCTTCCTTCTCAATATCAATCGATGGTGTAAGGTTACCGTCGATCGATGTCGATTTCCCAGGTTGATGGGAAACATGAAAAACACCATCCTCTTCCATAGCAATCCCTCGGTATTCAATTGTTTCTTCGTCTTTGTAGTCTTCGTCGTACTCGAGGTAGGCTGTGTTGTAATAAAAATTTCCATGGTAAATGTCGACTTGTTCTGAACTTTGAATGTCGATCGATTATATAGGGTGGGTGTCGATCGATTGTTGAAATGTAACGCCGTCAATCGATGTGTTGGGTGGGGTATTGATCGATGCTCCTTCTTCTGATTCCTCAGCGAACTCGTCATTACATAAGCATGTGGCGACAAGCTCATCATCATTGCACAATTCAATCACAGTAGCCTTGTTCTTATTCTTGACAAGTTCATATAAATATTTTGATCAATTGGAGATAGATACAACATGTTTAACTTCATATCGTATATGGCTCCCACATTAGCCATGAATGCTCTCCCAAGTAGTAGAGAAGAGTTCCAATCTATCCTGATGTCCATCACATGAAAGTCTGTTGGGACTAAGGTATTGTTGATCTTCACTGGAATCTCTTTTACAATCCCTCATGAGTTCACTCTTGAGCAGTCTACGAATGTAAAAGAATCGTTGGAGGGTTCCACTTTCAGGTCCAGCTCCTCTACCACAGTCTTTAGCATAATGCTCACTGAAGATCCAGTGTCACAAAGGGCGTTGGGATATTTGTTTCCTATGATGAAGCATGGAACCACAAATTTTCCAGGATCACTTTGTCCATCAATGCGAATGAGAAGTGTCGAGTGATACGGAATTTTCCACACAAAAATCGCTATCTTGGGGCTTCTCTCTCTTGACTTCCTGCCATAAATCATTATCAATCAATGCATTCATGTGATGCCTTTGTCCAGCCTCGATTTTCTCCTTAATCAAGCTCTCATGCTTCTTAATGGTTTCCCTTGTTTGCATAACTTGATTCTCCAATTTCTTCATATGAGTGCTGAGGTTTTCGAACTTGGTATTGAGGTTGAGGTACAAACCATCTATCTTTCCATGGAAATTCACAGTTATCTTCTGCTGTCCCTCTAAAACTCTGTCTACCATTGCGTCAATCTTGCTTTCTATACCATCTGGAGGAGGATTCTGGTAGTAGGAAAATCCATAAGTCATGTTGTTGTTGAAGGGCCTTCGCTGCGAAATCTGATTAAAGTTACTCCTTTGACAAGTACCATAGGATTTCGTGTTGAAGCCTGGATTCCCTTGTCCCAGGAAACCATTCCCATCAATGTAGTGTACATCTTCTTCTTCAATCTCTCCTTCTCCAGGTTCAATTGCTTCCACTTCTGCGAAAGTAACCTGCTTCTTGAAAAATCTCTGAATGCTAACCAGTTTTGCCTTAACCTCTTCAATTTGCTCCTTACTTACAGCTGGAGCTGATTTTCTTCTCTCAAAGTCAGTGTTCTTGGTGCTGCTGCTAGATGGCAGATTCTCAATCATTCTCGTAGGTTCTTCAGGGCTTTTGGTGCTGAAATTTCCCTCACTAGTTGTGTCCAAAGCCATATGATATTGTAATCCAATACCTCTAAAGAAAGTGCTCAAAAGTTGAACTTCGTTGAACCCGTGATGTGGACAGTCTCTGGTATGACTTTAATCTGATCCACGAGTTTCTGAAAGACTATGAAGGTTCTTGTGAAAAAGTAGCAATCTTGCTCCTTAAATCTTCTGCTCTCTCGTCATCAAAGAAGTTACACAAGAAAGTGTTTTTGATGTCAGTCCAGGATGTCAGGTATCCTGGTGGTAGTTGCTGAAGCCAATATGAAGCTTTTCCAGCAAGTGAGTACTTGAAGAGCTTACAGAAAGGATAGTCCTCAGGGACTCCATTGGCTTTAATAGCAGTAATTAGATCCTCAAATCTCTCCAGATGATCCATAGGGTTCTCATGTCGCAAGCCACGGTAAGGTGTCTGCCCTACAAGCCCAAAGAAAGCGGGCTTGATCTCAAAATTGTTTCTCTGAAAAGCTGGAAGACGAATGGAGGATCTGTTGGCGTAGAACTGGTTTGGACGGTTGTAGTCAGCCAGCGTTCTCTGAGCAGCTTGGGCGTTAGCTTCAGGTTGAGCTATTGCAGCGTCTGCTTCTGCTTCTGCTTCTGTTTCTGTATCAGGGATTACAGCCCCCTGATCGTCTATCCTTTGACCTGCTGCATTACGCAGTTGACCGTTGAGGTCATGCAAGTCTCCATTCTCATTTTCAACCACTACTATAGGCGCAACCATCTGAACTCGTCTGCTGTTGTCGATCGATGCGAGTGAGATGCTGTCATTAGATGCTAAGTGATAAATGTCGGTCGATGCTAGAGTTCTGATGTCGATCGATGCTATCCGTAAAGAAGTGTTGGTCGACGCTGAGTAGATGTCGTCGATCGACGCTTGTCGTCTTTCTTAGCGGATCGTACTTCGAGTTTCTGCGGGTCTGAGAATAGTAATTCTTGTCCTTTATTGCTCCTGGTACTATGGGTGTGTTTGTTTTTCTAGTAGGGTATAAATATCCTAAACAGTTAAATATCAAATTAACCATCAATCCTAACACACAAAACAATACACTTGCCAAGAGAGATAAGGTTTAGTAATTAGGGATCAAATCCACAGAGAACAATGGCACCCAATAGATTTCTTATTTCTAAAGGTTAAGCTAGGTGATTATGTATATTGGTAACAAGTAATCAGTCTAAGGAAATATACTAATAGCATAAATATGGAGTTATGCTAATAATGTAAATATGGAAATATGCTACTAAACTAACTAGATGTAAATGTAAATATGCTAGATCTAGAGTTTCAAGCTTAATGAAATATAGGGAATAAGAAGCACATATATGTAAATATTCTAAAATTCAAATATTAACTATTCGACCCTTTTAACTCCAACTCTCGTATGCGAGCAAAAGGAAAGACCATTGATCGACGACTAAGGCTTAGTGTCGATCGATGGTGAAATCAGAAGGAAGTGTGAACGAGATTTGATATGTTCACCAAGATAATTAGACCAGCTCTCGCATGAGCCTAACAACCTAGGTCAATGGAGTCTATTATGGCACAGAACCTACTGTTGTAGTCGTCCATGTCCTACGTTCGAGATCCTAGTTAGGTACTCTAGAATGCAAGGATTAAGCACAACTCAATTGATGGATATTAACTTAACCAAGCAATCCTACTTTTGGGTTAATCCGTGATTGCTATCATTCAACCCTAAATCTAGTTGATAACTACTCACACAAAATCAAAGTAAGAATAATAATCTGAATATAATGCATAGATAATATGTTGGGGTTCCAGTCCAAATCTTCCTAAGGAGTTATGAATCTTCTCCCTAAATAAATCCTAATAGAATACTAAAAACTCTAGAACCTCGCACCGTACGTCTCTTACGTTGCTGGTGTCATACATAAAGTATAAATATAAAACCCTAAAATCTAGGTCAAAACTCGTCCATGGGCAATCTTGTAATCTTGTGTCTTGTCTCTAACTTGGGCTTTAAATTGGATGTCTGCAAATTGGTCATCGATCGATGTCAAGTGTTCAGCATCGACCGATTTTGTCCATGTAACATCGGTCGACGTCAGCATAGTGTCGTTGATCGATGGCAGTTTTGTACTTCGACTCTCTTAATGATCATCTACGGATTATTCTCCTCTAAATGCTCCAAAAGCTCTAAGTATCTCCATATATCTCCAAAACGTACATGGACCTGTTTAAAACATAGCGTAGACACACATAATAGACCCTGAATAGAGCCTATAACATGGCCTAAAACTGGTAATAAATAGGCTATATCTGCTGTCGACGATCAAGTTTGGATGTTTGGAAGTATATAGATCATTATGGATTAGCATGTTCTTCTGCTCCTCACTGTCGATCGATGCTTGTATTTGTGCGTCGATCATTGTCTATTGATGTTGTCCAAAATAAATTCCTGATCCATTAGCCATGACAAGGTCATCTGCTACATCCTCCTTATGTATGTTAGAATTATCCCATAAAGAGCCCGTGCATGTCCTTCTGTGTCTCTGAAAATTCCAAACTCATCTGTTCTAAGATAACCAACACATGTATCTTCTGCTCTTGGTTCTTATTATGGTTTGCATCTAATATTTTTTGAAGGCAATGAGATGCCGTTAATTGATTCTCGATTAATCACTTTGACGTTCATTACCCAACCAGCTTCTTCCAGTGCTAGGCCGCGAGACTTAATCAGCTCTTCTTGTCTGTAATCTGCATCGTATCCTTTGTAAGCTTCACCGTATCCTCGGTATGCCTGATGTGTGTCGATCGATGGTGTATGGTGACCGTCGATCGATGGTGTATGGTGACCGTCGATCGATGCTCAATAATCAGACTGTTGGCCGATAAGATTCCTAGCTCCATTAGCCATCGCAAGTATATCTGCCACATCTTCCCTCTTGACATGCAGAATTCGTCCATCCATAGCTCTTGCATGACCATATGGATCTCTCATAATACCAAACTCATCTGGTTGTAGATAACCATACTCCCTCTCACATTCTGCAGCTGAATCTAGTTTTGACTCTGAGGTAATACCAGTATCGATCGATGGTGATTGGTTACCATCGATCAACATCGATTTCCCGAGTTCATGGGAAACATGAAAAACCCCAGCCTCTCCCAAAGCAGTACCTCGGTATACGATTATCTTATCTTATTTGTAGTCTTCGTCGTGCTTGAGGTAGGCTGGGTTGTAATCGTGATCTGCATGGTAGGTGTTGATCAGTTCTGAAGGGTGAATGTCGATCATAATAAGGTGTGGGATTCGATTGATTTTTGAACTGCAAGCTCGTCGATTGATTGTCTGGTATGGGTATCGATCGATGTGCCTTCTACCAACTCCTCATTAAACACATAATCGCAGAAGCATGTGGCCACAAGCTCTGTGTCATACACAATTCAATCAGAGTAGCTTTGCTCTTATTCTTAACAAGTTCATAAAAATATTTTGATCAATTAGAAAGAGATACAACATGTTTAACTTCATATCGCAGATAGCTCCCACAGTGGCCATGAATGCTCTCCCAAGTAGTAGTGAAGAGTTCCAATCTATCCTGATTTCCATCACATGGAAGTCTATTGGGACTAGGGTGTTGTTAATTTGCACTAGAACATCTTTCACCATCCCTCCTGAGTTCACTCTTGAGCAGTCTACAAATGTGAAAGAATCATTGGAGGGTTCAACTCTCAGGTTCAGCTCCTCTGCCATAGCCTTTGGCATAATTCTCACTGATGATCTAGTATCACAAAGAGCATTGGGATACTCGTTGCCCTTGATGAAGCATGAAATCACGAACTTTCCAGGATCACTTTTCTCATACAAGTCCTTTGCTTCATCTTCTCTCTGAGATGATTGAACATGCTTTCTATATCATCATCTATCTCCTTTGTTTCTATGAAAAAATCCATAATCTGTGAGCATAATAAGCTTCATCAAAAGCGATATCTAGAGGAATTTTAAAAACTCTTTTAGCAAAGCTATCCATCTCCTTTTCATTGGCTTCTCTGCGTTGATGTTTGGGGATATTTTGCTTCCTCTTGGAGTGTCCCTCATCTTCTCTATCGAGATCCATAGCTTCAGATGTCTTTGTATTTTGTTCTGAAACCGTCACGGTCGGACGCACAATCAAGCTCGCATTGATGTTTGGCAGTCGAACTGGTTTCCTCATCTGTAGATTGATGTTAAGGTTGCAATGTCAATCGATACATATATCACTATGTCGTTCGGTGCTCTGACTTTTGTGTCGATCGACTTTAGTTAATTCACACGAATCCACTGATACTGCAGGATTTGATGTCGATCGATAGTCATTGCTTGGTATAGATCGACACCAATGAGAACCTCCGAATGACATAGAACATTCCACACAAAAATCTCTTTCTCGAAGCTTCTCTCTCTTATCTTCCTGCCAAAAATAATCATCAATCAATGCATTGTCGTGGTGCTTCTCTCCATCCTCTGTTTTCTCCTTAATCAAGCTCTCATGCCTCGTAATGGTTTAACTTGTCTGCATCACTTGATTCTCCAACTTCTTCACATGGGTGTTGAGGTTTTCTAACTTGGTATTGAGGTTGAGGTACAAATCATATATTTTCCATTGAAATCCACAGTCATCTTCTGCTGTCCTTCTAAAACTCTGTCAACCATTGCTTCGATCTTGCTTTCTTGATCTTCTGGAGGAGGATTCTCGTAGTAGGAAGATCCATATGTTATGCTGTTGTTGAAGGGCTTTCGCTGTGAACTCTTATTAAAATTACTCCTGAGTTCTTGTTGATACATGGATTCCCTTGTCTCTGGAAACCATTCCCATCAATGTAGTTCACATCCCCTTCTTCATTCTAATCTTCTCCAGACTCTATTGCTTTTATTTCCACAAAAGTGACTTGCTTCTTGAGAAATTTCTGAACATTATCCACTTTGCCTTGACTTCTTTAGTATGCTCCTTGCTCACAGCTGGAGTTGATTTCCTCCTCTCAAAATTTGTGTTCTTGGTACTGCTGCTGGATGCTAGATACTCAATCAATCTCGTAGATTCTTCAGGACTCCTGGTGCTGAAATTTCCCTCACTGGTTGTGTCCAAGGCCATCTGATATTGTAATCCAATACCTCTGAAGAAATTTCTAAGAGGATGCACTTCGCTGAAACCGCGATGTGGACAATCTCTCTGGTATGATTTGAATCTGACCTAGGAGTTTCTGAAAGACTCTGATGGTTCATGTGAAAAAGTAGCAATCTTGCTCCTTAGATCTTATGCTCTCGCGTCATCAAAGAAGTTACGCAAGAAAGCGTTCTTGATGTCAGTCCAGGGATGTCAGAGATCCTGGCGGTAGCTGCTTAAGCCAATATGAAGCTTCTCCAGCAAGTGAGTACATGAAGAGCTTACAAAAGAGATAGTCCTCAGGACTCCATTGGCTTTAATAACAATCATTAGATCCTCAAATCGCTCCAGACGATCCATAGGGTGCTCATGTCGCAACCCATGGTAAGGCATCTGCGCTACAAGTCCGAAGAAAGCGGGCTTGATCTCAAAATCGTTTTTCTGAAAAGATGGAGGACCAATGGCGGATATGTTGGGGTATAACTGGTCTAAACGGCCGTAGTCAGCCAGTGTTCTCTGAGCAGCTTGGGCATTAGCTTCAGGTTGAGCTATTGCAGCGTCTGCTTCCGCTTCTGCTTCTGTATCAGGGATTACAGTCCCTTGATTGTCTATCTTTTGACCTGCTGCATTATGCAGATGACCGTTGAGGTCACGCAAGTCTCCATTCTCATTCCGAACCAATACTTAAGTCGCAACCATCTTAACTCGTTTGTTGTTGTCGATCAATGTGGGTAAGCTTTTGTCTATCGATGATGTGTGATCGATTTCAGTTGATGCTCTAGTTCTGATGTCGGTCGATGTTGTCCGTGAAGAAGTTTCGGTCGATGCTGTGTAGATGCCATCGATCGATGCTTGTCGTTTTTCTTTGCGGATCGTACGTTCGAGTTTCTTTGGGTCTGAGAATTGTAGTTTTTGTCCTTTATTGCTCTTGGTACTCTTTTGCATGTACCTGAAAAACAATGAAAATAAAAATTTAGTAACTTGAAAGTAAAAACAAACGTAGACTAAATCCTAAAAATTAAATCTAATGGCAATCAATGTTCCCCGGCAACGGCGCCAAATTTGACATGGTGTGTTTATTGTTCTAGCAGGGTATGAATATTCTAAACAAATAACTATCAAATTAACCATAGTCTTAATACACAAATAAAAATATTGCCAACAGAGATCAGGTGTAGTACTTAGGGATCAAATCTACATAGAGCAATGGCACACAATAGATTTTTTATTTCTAAAGACTAAGCTAGGTAAATATATATATTAGTAGCAAATAACTAATTTAAGGAAATATTCCTTCTCAGACGGTATACATAAAATATGGAAATATGATAATAATATAAATATAGAAATATGCTATTAAACTAACTAGATGCAGATGTAAGTATACTAAAGCTAGGGTTTCAAGCTTAATGGATTATAGGGAATATGAAGCACATAATGAATATTCTAGAACTCAAATATGAACTATTCTGACCTTTAAACTCCAACTCTCATGTGCGAGCAAAAGGAAAGACCATTGATCGACGACTAAGGCCTGATGTCGATCGACGGTGAAATCAGAAGGAAGTGTGAACGAGACTTGATATGTTCACCAAGATAATTAGACCAGCTCTCGCATGCGCCTAACAACTTAGTTTAATGGAGTTTATTCTGGCGCAAAACCTAGTCTCGTAGTCGTCAATGTCCTACCTTCAAGATCCAAGTCAGCTACTCTAGAATGCAAGAATTAAGCATAACTCAATTGATGGATAGTAACTTAACCTAGCAATCCTATTTTTGGGCTAATCAATGATTGCTATCATTCAACCCTAAATATAGTTGACAACTACTGAGACATAATTAAAGTAAGAACAATAGTTTGAATATAATGCATAGATAAAATACTGGGGTTTCAATACAAATCTACCTAAGGAGTTATGAATATTCTTCCCTAAAAACCTTAAATCTATATTAGAAGATTAAAAACTCTCTCGAACTCCCTTCCTTTCTGTGTAATACATAAAGCATAAATATAAAACCTTAAAATCTAGGTCAAAACTTGTCTAGGGTATCTTCGTCATTTTTTTCTAACTTGGGCTTGAGATCTGCTATCTGTGAATTGGCTGTCGATCGATGGCAAGTCT
This sequence comes from Moricandia moricandioides, assembly GCA_905132885.1. Taxonomy (NCBI): domain Eukaryota; kingdom Viridiplantae; phylum Streptophyta; class Magnoliopsida; order Brassicales; family Brassicaceae; genus Moricandia; species Moricandia moricandioides. The sequence continues at coordinate 20,971 of CAJHQQ010000109.1, read as the reverse complement.
GCAACATCGATCGATCTTGGTCTTGTAACATCGGTCGATGACAAGGTTGTGTCGTCGATCGACGACTGTCTTGTACTTTGACTCTCTAACTGATCAGGTACGGATTCTTTTCCTCTAAATGTTCCAAAAGCTCTAAGTATCTCCATATATCTCCAAAAAGTACATGGACCTGTAAGGACCCTAAAACATAGTCTAGACACACATAATAGACCCTAAATATAGCCTATACCATGGCTTGAAACTGGTAATAAATAGGCTATATAATTAAGGCCATACTTGAATGGCCACAACCCAAAAATGCCACGGAAGTAAGAAGCTTCTTAGGCCTTTCGTGTAATTACAGAAGGTTTGTGAAAGGATTTGCAAACTTAGCACAGCTTATGACTCGGTTGACTGGGAAGGATGCAAAGTTTACATGGTGTGAAGAGTGTGAGAAATGTTTCTCAACACTCAAGGATATGTTGACCCATGCACCAGTCCTGGCTCTTCCGTAGGCCGACCAACCCTATGTGGTCTACACGGATGCGTCCATAACTGGATTAGGGTGTGTGTGAACCCAACATGGGAAGGTCATTTACTATGCGTCTAGGCAACTAAAGAAACATGAAGGGAACTATCCCACCCACGACCTGGAGATGGCCGCGGTGGTGTTTGCCTTAAAAATTTGGTGATCATATTTATATGGAGCCAAAGTTCAGATACTTGCGGACCATAAGAGTCCGAAGTATATATTTACTCAGCCTGAGTTGAACTTGAGACAAATAAGGTGGATGGATTCCATAGCTGATTACGATGTGGACATTGCTTATCACCTGGGAAGGGCTTACCTTGTGGCCGATCCTTGAGCCAGAGGAGGGCATATGTATCAGCAGAATAGGAAGCGGACGATCTGGAAAGAATGGTTAGTGACATACAGTTAAACTCATTAACTGGAAAGGAGGAACAATTAAGTTTATAAGCAGTAAATAAGGCAGACCTACTCACTAGAATTCGGATAGCCCAAGGGCTAGACGAAAATCTGAACAAGGTTGCCCTAAAAGACAGGACAGAGTACCAAACCGCAAGCGATGGTACCATCTTGGTCAATGGGCGGGTGAGCGTACCAAATGATAAAAGTCTTAAGGAGGAGAGTGTGAGAGAAGCTCAAAAATCCAGATTCATAGTGCATCCTGGTGCTACCAAGATGTACCATGATCTTAAGAGGTATTATCATTGGATACGTATGAATACTGATGTGGCCGAATGGGTAGCTAAGTGTTCAACTTGTCAACTCATTAAGGCCGAAAATCACGTTCCGAGTGGGTTGCTACAAAGTTTACCGGTTCCAGAATAGAAGTGGGAGCACATCACAATGGACTTTGTGATTGGGTTTCCCAAAACCAGAAACAGGAAAGATGCCATTTGGGTAGTCGTCAATCGATTGACCAAATCAGAACACTTCCTGGCCATCAAGAATATTGATGATGTGGACCAGATCATACGCAAGTACATAGATGATATTGTGCGTTTACATGGAGTTCCGACCAGTATCGTTTCAGATAAGGACTCAAAGTTTACTTCTTATTTCTAGAAAGCTTTTCAATTCAATATGAGCACAGTCTATCATCCACAAACGGATGGACAGTCGGAATGTAGCATCCAAACATTGGAAGACATGTTGCGAGCATGTTTCTTGGACTGGAGTGATTCCTGGTAAAGACACTAATGGAGTTTGCTTAAAACAATAGTTTACATTCGAGAATAGGCATGTCGCCATATGAAGCCTTATATGGGCGACCATGTTGGACACCTCTATGTTGGACCCAAGTGGGGGAGCGCAGCATATTGGGACCTGATATCATGGAAGAAACCACGCAAAAGATCAAGTTTGTTCGGGAGAATATGAAGGAGGCACATGATCGACATAAGAACTACAAGGATCGAAGAATGAAAGATTTGGAGTTCGAAGTCGGTGACATGGGGTATCTCAAAATGATAACCTTCAAAGGTAGGGTAAGAGTTTCCGGAAGAAGGAAATTAGATCCAACATACCTAGGTCAATTTAAGGTCATAAAAAGAGCGGGTAAGGTGCCATACAAGCTGGAATTGCCATCAAAATGGAAGCATTTCACAACATGTTCCATGTTTCCCAGCTACGAAAATGCCTAACGGACCAAGACTTAGCTGTACCAGAAATTCCTGCTGATCTTGGTAAGAACTTAACCTTAGAAGTAAGGCCGGTTCGAATCATAGACATGATGGAAAAATCAACTAGAAAGAAACAACTCAGATGGTCAAAGTGATCCGGGATTGTAATGGAAGAGAAGAAAAGACTTGGGAAACTGAAGCCAGAATGAGGGTCGACTTTCCTAAGTGGTTTGATCAGTTTATGTACAAGGAAACACTTGGTTCGGATTCGAGGACGAATCCATTTTAAGTGGGGGGGACTTGTCACATCCCCAAACCTGAATAAGGCGGGGCAGGACATGGTTCGAGGAAACGAACCAGTCATGTCGTATGACCACAAGACAAGAGTTCCATGGTCTGGAAGGAAGGTTAAGTACATTAGGAAACTAAGATTTAACCAAATAAAGAAGGATGCAAGGTTGGACGAGCTGGAAGAGTAATATGACAACTCGGTATTGAGTACCAGGAGCTGGATCAGCTTGAAAAATCTTGACATAGATAGGGCTAGCTCACACTGAATATGGTCAGCTCGCTGAGCTAGATCAATATCTCACTCAGCTGGACCAGCTCATCTCAGCTGGATGGAGTGTTAAGGTCTTGGGCAGTTGGACCTGTCTGGGCCATGGTTGGGTCAGCCGGTTGAGTCATGTGGTCCAGCCACTGGGCCAATGGTGTGGGCAGCCCATGGACTCGACCCAACGTCTAAAGTAAAGGTTCAGACCCATCTAGGATCCACTGGGGGACAGTTAGAGGCGAAGGGATGCAAGTGGGGACAGTTATGGCCAAATATATGCTATGGGACTAAAAGGTGTCCATTCGCCCATCAAATGGAAATCCCTTGGCTAAGGAAATTACCCCACGCCTTATTCTATAAATAGAGGACCCTGTGCACGAAAATAATCATCAATTTCCAATATAAACACAGAGAGAAAGGTGAGAGAGAGAGAGAAAAAAGGGAGAGAGAGAGAGAGAGAGAGAGAGAGAGAGAGAGAGAGAGAGAGAGAGAGAGAGAGAGAGAGAGAGAGAGAGAGAGAGAGAAATCAACCAAAGAAGGTTGATTATTGTCTTGGTTTAGCAACAGTGAGGCTAAGATCAATTGTGGTGAGTGAAGGCCGACCATAATTGGTCACAAAGGCAAAGAGAAAAAGTTTGAGAAGATCTCCAAAACCCCAGAACGTGCAAGCAAGGTTAGTGACATAGCCATCGGTTCATAGTCAAGACAAATCGGATGATCCGATGTGGTCTAAGGCCATGTGCGGTTTTATTATGTCCCATTCTCTCTACTTATAAGATTAATAATTCTTCTTCTTCTTCATCTACTCCCTGTTTCGGATTGATATGTAAGGATGGATGAAGGATATTGACTTGGTTAAGTCAAAGTCATGCCCGTTCCATCATACTCGCAAATCAAGGCCATGAGCCGGATTTGCTATACGGTTTTAAGTGAAGACTTCCCGTGGTTACTTTGGACTTTGGGGATAGTTTTTTGTATGAATAAGTGCCACATGGAGTCGGTTATGCAGGGAAAGGGTTGAGGATCGAACAAGGGAATCAACCCGACCATGTGCATGGCCGTGTGATCGTTACAGTTCATAGGCGGGTCGGTTTGGGGTTCATATGTGTTGCGATTGTTCTTTGTATGGTTTCTAATATATGGCCAATCAATATACTTAATATTGGATTGAGGTTTAACTATTTAAACATAGGGACCAAACCATGTCTTGCTAGGATCAATGATAGGATATCAGTTCATGTTCAAATACTTGATGATATGTGATTTCAGGGATTGAGGTTGATCGTGATCAAGCCATGAAGACTCAATCAGCGTGAAGTTCTGTGGTGTTTTGGTATATCGTATTAGGAGTGAACTTATGATAGCCTATAAAGCAAACTGATTTATTTTGTGTAATGAATCTCATTTTTGTTTATTAATACAAATCGATTTACCCATTGATGTACATGTTGTTGGAATTGATCAAGTATACTCTGACAATGAAAAACGACTAAGTACAATACATAAGACTGGAAATTAATCAAAAATGAAGTAATGATCTAAGTGTAAAGCGGGTCTTGGATGGTTTTTAAACCTCAGGATCATGTCTTACAGTAGCTACAAGGTTAATTGTTGCTGGAAAGTGGCTTGGAAATGAGGTATTGATTATCATAACTTTGTAACACATATTTTATGTTGCATTGGTTTTAATGTCTTTGATGAATATTCAGGAAATAGATGCGTTTATGTATATGTTGCGAAGAAATACATCTTTGAGGCGTTGGACCCCAGATCGTGTGGCTTTCATGAGCTCTACTTCTACACGTCTCCATTTACATCTATGTATTTACAAATTTAGTAATGTTCTACACAGGTAACCACTGGATTTCTGTCTGTGTCAACATCATTGAAAAGCAAGTGGAAGTATTTGATTGCTCTCGGGGAAAGAATTTGCAATTAGTGGAAAAGTTTTCCATTATGATTCCTAGGATAGTGAAGGCTGTGGTGCCACCTGAAAACAAGAAGCACTTACTCCTGGAAAAGTATTCTAGTGTAAATGTACCTATGAAGTCCAGATTGAACAAGTCTTGTTGCGATTGCGGGGCATACGCAATCAAACACTTAGAATGCCACCTTCTTGGTCTCGACCTCAGTTTAGTGGATGACAAAATCATCATGGGTTGCCGACAGAAGATTGATGTGGATATATGGGAGGCTGCACAAGATCCCATTTTAGTTCAGCTAATGACACAATATGTATCTTCTGAGTATGAGTCATTTGTTGTTTTTGACCTCGTAGAAGACTGATTATATGTGTTTGGTATGCAAGGTATTTTCCTAAATCATACTTCCCACATGTGTATGTTCTCTTTTCAAAATCAACATAATAATCATGTTTGTCTCCTTTAACAAGTGATCTGAAATTGTCAACCTTGTAAACTTGAAATCATTTTGCCTTCACAATTCTTCTATCAATCTTTTTCTCCACCTTAATGGTTAAGAGATCATTATGATTTGAGTTTAACATTCGACAATCATAGAACCACCGGGTCATCATTTCTCTTATACTATCTAGCAAAGGAATAACTGGAAATTCTCTAGGTGATCTCCGAACTGAATTTATGGACTCTGCAGGGTTATTGATCCTAATGTCGTACCTGGATCCAGGGAAGATAGAACGATCCCATTTTCTCACATCAGTATCCTGTAGATATCTTCCAAGCGCATGACACATATCAAAAATTTCGGTCAAACGTTCATGAAATTCAGTGAACCTATATGCCCATGAAGCTTTTTCAAACAAGTCAGTCAACCCTTTTGTCTTGAAATTCCTAACCACATTGGTCAGCAAGTGGTGAATGTAAATTACATGTGTTGATTGAGGGTAGACAGTACTAATCGCTTTAGCAATTGATAAATTTCTATATGACACAAAATCTAAGCCTTTATTATCAGCAATAACGACATTCAATTGTCTAAGAAACTACTCCCATGAATCCTCATTCTCTGAATCAACAACTCCAAATGCAATCGGATACAAATTAGAGTTACCATCTACTGTGTATCCACAAGTAGAACTCCTTTGTATTTAGTTTTCAGAAAATTCCATCAACAACAATCACCTTACGAATGCCATTGTAGAATCCTCTAACTGATTGGCCAAACGACAAAAATAAATACATGAATCTTCCATCCTTATTAGTTTCATAGTGAGTATGCGTACCAGGATTAGCTTGTTTAATAATATACAAATATTTTGGTATTTTTGCAGAACTTTCATCTGGTATACCTCTAACTGCTGCAATTGCAAACTCATGTGCTGCTCAGGCGTGCCAATAAGTAATCTCACAACTATACTCCAAGCGCATAAACTGGACGATGTCATTCCCTTTTGGTCCTTCATTGGCATCCTCATATCGATGTTATATAAAATTCCCAATTTCTTGCCGATGTTGTTTTCCAATTTTTCTTTTCCTAGAAGGAGCACATGAATGTTTTGCCACACGCTTGTTGATCATGAAATATGTAGACCCAGCTAGACATTCTGCACGCACAGTCCAGTTGCACCTTGAATCTTAACATCGAATATACTACCATTTTCTCGTGGATTTGACAACAACAACATAATGGAAATAATTGTTCATCGCCCAAATTTCCGTTGTTGCTTTCAGAACATCTTTACTTCTGAAAATTTGATCCTTCTTCACGAGATCAGTTCTTCCAGATCGGCCATCCTTTTCACTATCTTCATTTTTTCACTCCTTAAACCAGCATCACCGGAACCATCCTCAGCGACATGATTCTTCTCAAAAGACTTCTTTAACGTTTTGACAAAGACTGCTCGGTTTATTTCAGGAACTTCTTCATCCTCAAAATTACTTGAATCACACGGCTCCTTATTCAAATTGATATTGAATCGTTCCTGTTGTTTACACCAATACCAGAGAACGTGACACACAAGGCTGTAGACAAACCCGTCCTCGCGTAGACAACAAATTAGATACTTGTCGATCATTGCTGATAATAATGGGAGGATTCCCTCTTTGATTCACCATCTCATAACTGAACTCGACATTAACGACATTATGGTCCACCCCATAATCTTCTCACACCATGATCTTGAGCCCCTCCAACAGAGTAGTAGTTTCTAATGTTACCATTTGACCACGCCTTTCTTTGTCTACCACGAAACTCCACTGGTCACTGCAACTAGACATCCACACACCAGATTTAAGATAGATTAGAACCATGTTGTATTGATAGAGAGAAGAGATGGTTATGTCGATGAAGAATAGAGGGGCAAAAAGAAAGAAAGAAAGAGAGAATGATCGTATGAGGAGAAAAAACGTGCGAGAGAAAATACTATGAGAGATTTAGGGTAGATTTCGTGTAGATCTAGGAAACAACATAACCGAAATATGGAAGTTGACATATATTCGTAGATTCGGCTAGAACATGTGTTCTACGTCGAGCAGAACAATGTAGAGTGGGTGGGAAGTTTATTCTTCCACATGTGTAACATAAGATAAAAGATAGTAAAGGTTATGACTCATAAATAAGAAAAGGTATATCGTAGAGTAATGGGTATTAATTGTAATCAAGCCAATGGTAGATTAACGATATCTTACTAGAATATAACCTCACTCATTCTAGCTAAGTTAGAATATATAAGAAACTTTTGTTTCCGTTATATACTCTGGATAGATCTGTGTATAATACCTAGTATCCGATTTCTAGAAGTCGTAGATGGCTATAATGCGTATTATATCCGCAGCTAGGACATAAAAATAAAATATAAGTCCATATTTTTTTAAAGAATTTTAAACATATAAGTAGTTTTCATATTTTTTTCTATTTTTAAAATTTAGTTTACTATTTTTCCCATTACATAAAGGTAAAACTTGTCCGAAATAACCAAAAGTCCTAAATGGACAAACAAAAGTTGAGGGTGTCTTTTTTCCAATTTTCTCTATATATAATTCATCTTAATTAAATCACCCAAAAAAATCATCAAAAACGAACATAAAATATACCCAAAACTCATCAACACAGTTTTCAAAATTGTTTTTAATCTCTTAAAATTTCAATTGAATCTTCCCTTCTTACACTAGTTGGAATATACACTTATTGTAATAATATTTCAGAAAGCAAATCATCAAAAATGGACATAAAATATATTCAAAATCCATAAACACAGTTTCCAAAATCTTTTTTATTCTCTAGATTTTTTTCTCAAATCTTGCATCTTTTACATTACCCATGACATACACTACATTTAATGAACTTTCACAAAACAATTCATCGAAAATGGATATGCATTACCTTTTTTCAAGCTTCAAAATCGCCAATGGAAGGTGAGGATGAGAAGCTCTACAGAGAAGAAGAAAGACATGTGGGCCAGCTGAGATCTCATTGGTTAAAATTGTCTTGTGGGCCATGGTGGTGGTTATGGTTGATTTATTTAATTGAAAAAAAAATGTATTTATGAGGTGAAAGAAATATAATAAACAAATGAAGTACTAATTTAGGGAGTGAACACACACAAAAGGGTATTGGGAATAGAGAGGTGGCAGTAATAATAGTTTTTTTCAATAAGGGCATATTGAATTACTCTCTCGGCTCACCTCACACCCACATTTGTATCCATTTCCACTCCCACCCCCCCCCCCACCCCCACACACACACACACTAAATCCATGAACTTTTTATCTTCCTCTATCTCTACATCTCCCATTCTTAACTCAGACCATCATTAATGGTGTAATTCATAACCGAATCGAAGTTCCCCCTATATATAGTTCATATTACACACCGGAACTAAACATCTCATATCTACTCTCATCCTCTTTGAACTAGCGCAGATTTCATTCAGTCCTCGAGAATGTCTTCCTCTGCTGCTATTGTTACTGAATCATTTGTCCGCCAGTCAACCGTCGATGCTCTTCGAAGGACTTCTCTGCTTCCGGGATTCGCGTTACATCAAGAAAAACGGTGAATTTGTGGTGCGGCTCCTTATTGACATGTAAGCCCAATATGTATCCTCTACCTCCAGCTATGTTGTGCTCAAATCTTGAAACTGTGCAATTTAGGTTCTCAATCTGTCTCACTTTTGTAATAAAGGAATTGAGAAAAAGGGTACTTCAACTATTGATCCTCATTTATATGATTTGAGAGATTGCAGGGCACGAGAATCTTATGATGATTTCATACCAGTCTGGATGCCTCTTTGATGGTCTCTTCACGCTGATAGATAACTCTTGTGTTTGATTTGCCTTAATTTATTTTAAAAGTACAAAACTTCATGGTATACTTTATGACCCATTTTTTGTTGATTGACTGATATAGAGTTGAAACATTCCTTAGATGAGGAGGAGGACCTACACTCCGTCACCACAACAGGGTTATTGGAGGAGGCGTAAAATCCAAGCTCTAATGAGGTAGATATGGACGCCTGATATATCCTATTTATTACCAGTTTTAGGCCATGTTATAGGCTCCATTTCGGGTATATTATGTGCGTCTAGACTATGTTTTATGGTCTTTACAGGTTTATGTACGTTTTGGAGATATATGGAGATACTTGGAGCTTTTGGAGAATTTAGAAGAGAAGAATATGTAGCTGATCATTTAGAGAGTCGAAGTACAAGATTGTCATCGATCGGAGACACAACCTTGGCGTCGACCGATTTTACATGACCAAGGTAGATCGATGTTGCACATCTGCCATCGATCGACGTCCAAATCGCAGACATCCGATTCCAAGCCCAAGTTAGAGACAAGACACAATATTACAAGATTACTCTTGGACGAATGACCTAGATTTTAGGGTTTTATATTTATACTTTATGTATTCGACCAGAAAAGAGAGCGCGGTGTGCCAGTGGTAGATTGTGTACACCAGCATTGCATTATAGTTTTAGGATTTATTTATGGTAGAAGATTCATAACTCCTTAGGGAGATTGTATTGGAACCCCGGTATTTTATCCATGCATTATTTTCAGACTATTATTCTTATTTTAATTATGTTTGAGTAGTTATCAACGAGATTTAGGGTTGAATGATAGCAAACATGAATTAGCCCAAAAGTAGGATTGCTAGGTTAAGTTAATATTCATCAATTGAGTTGTGCTTAATGCTTGCATTCTTGAGCATCTAACTAGGATCTCGAAAGTAGGACATGGACGACTACGAGGGTAGGTTATGTGCCAGAATAGACTCTATTGAACTTGGTTGTTAGGCGCATGCGAGAGCTAGTCTAATTGGCTTGGTGAACATATCAAATCTCGTTCACGCTTCCTTCTGATTTCACCGTCAATCGACATCAAGCCTTAGCCGTCGATCAATGGTATTTCCTTTTGCTCGCATACCAGAGTTAGAGTTAAAAGGGTCAGAATAGTTAATATTTGAGTTCTAGAATATTTACATATTTGTGCTTCTTATTCCCTATAATTCATTGAGCTTGAAACCCGAGATCTAGTATATTTACATTTGCATCTAGTTAGTTTATTATCATATTTCCATATTTACGCTATTAGCATATTTCCATATTGCATGTATACTCTCTAATAAGGAATATTTTCTTTAACTGATTACTTGTTACCAATATATATAATTACCTAGCCTAATCTTTAGAAATAAGAAATCTATTGTGTGCTATTGTTCTCTTGGATTCGATGCCTAAGTACTACACCTGATCTCTATTGGCAAGAGTATTATTTTGTGTGTTAGGATTAAGAATTAATTTGTTAGTTAATTGTTTAGGATATTTATACCCTGCTAGAACAATAAAAACACACTCATGTCAAATTTGGCGCCGTTGGCGGGGAACTTTGATCGCCATTAAATTTAATTTTAGGATTTAGTATAGGTTTGTTTTTACTTTCAAAGTTACTAAATTTTTATTTTTCTTTGTTTCTCAGGTGCATGCAAAAGAGTACCAAGAGCAATAAAAGACAAGAATTACTATTCTCAGACCCACATAAACTTGAACGTACAATCCGTACAGAAAGATGACAAGCATCGATCGACAGCATCTACTCAGTGTCGACCGACACTTCTTTACGGACGGCATTCGTACGACATCAGAACTCTAGCATCGACCGACATTGATCACTCAGCATCAATCGACAGCATGTCACCCGCATCGATCGACGACAGCAGACGAGTTCAGATGGTTGCGCCTATAGTAGTGGTTCAGAATGAGAATGAAGACTTGCATGACCTCAACGGTCATCTGCGTAATGCACCAGGTCAAAAGATAGACGATCATGGGGCTGTAATCCCTGATACAAAAGCAAAAGCAGAAGAAGACGCTGCAATAGCTCAACCTGAAGCTAACGCCCAAGCTGCTCAGAGAACGCTGGCTGACTACAACCGTCAAGACTAGTTCTACGCCAACAGATCCGCCATTCGTCCTCCACCTTTTCAGAAACGATTTCGGATCAAGACCGCTTTCTTCGGACTTGTAGCACAGACACCTTACCATGGGTTGCGACATGAGAACCCTATGGATCATCTGGAGCGATTTGAGGATCTAGTGACTACTATTAAAGCCAATTGAGTCCCTAAGTACTATCTCTTTTATAAGCTCTTCAAGTACTCACTTTCTGGAGAAGCTTCATATTTGTAAGCAACTACCACCAGGATCTCTGACGTCCTGGACTGACATCAAGAACGCTTTTTTGCGCAACTTCTTTGATGACGCCAGAGCAGAAGAATTAAAACTTCTTTGTCCACATCACGGGTTCAACGAAGTGCAGCTTCTTAGAACTTTCTTCGGAGGTATTGGATTACAGTATAAGATGTTTTGGACACAGCTAGTGAGGGCAATTTCAGCACCATGAGCTGTGAAAAAGCTACAAGATTGATTGAGAATCTAGCATCAAGCAGTAGTACCAAGAACCCATATTTTGAAAGGAGGAAATCAACCCCAGCTGTAAGCAAGGAGCAGATTGAAGAAGTCAAGGCAAAGCTAGCTAATGTTCAAAAATTTCTCAAGAAGCAGGTTACTTTTGAAAAGGTAGAAGCAATAGAGTCTGGAGAAGATGAGAATGAAAGAGAGGATGTGAGTTACATCGATGGGAACGGTTTCCAGAGACATGGGAATCCAGGTTTCAACAGGAACTCCTATGGTACTGGTCAAACGAGTAATTTTAATCAAAGTTCACAGCGAAGGCCTTTCAACAACAACATGACTTATGGATCTTCTTACTACTATAACCCTCCTCTAGAAGCTCAGGAGAGCAAGATTGAAGCAATGGTTGACAAATTTTTAGAGAGGCAGTAGAAGATGACTGTAGATTTCAATGTAAAGATAGATGGTCTGTACCTCAACCTCATAAAAAGTTCAAAAACCTCAGCACTCATGTGAAGAAATTGGAGAATCAAGTGATGCAAACAAGTGAGACCATTAAGAGGCATGAGAGCTTGATTAAGGAGAAAATTGAGCTTGGATAGAAGCACCATGTCAATGCATTGATTAATGATGATTTTTGGGAAGAAGTTAAGAGAGAAATCCCCAAGACATCGATTTTCATGTGGAAAATTTTATGTCACTCGGTACTTTTCATCCGCATTGATCGATACCGATCAGTTACCATTGATCCACGGTGAAGCCTTCTGTATCAGTGGCTTCGTGTGAATCGACTAACATCGATCGACATATAACTCAGAAAATCGATCGACACGGAGATAGAAGCACCAATCTACAGTGCGACGTTAGAGTCGATCGACAGGAGAGAAATCCAGTTCGACTACCAAACCTCAATGCAAGTTTGATTATACGTCTGACCGTGATAGTTTCAGAACAGAATACATACACATCTGAAGTTATGGATCTTGATAGAGAACACGAGGGACACTCCAAGAAGAAGCAAAAGATCCCCACACATCAACGCAGAGAAGTCAATGAAAAAGAGATGCTTAGCTTTGCTAAAAGAGTTTTTAAAATTTCTCTAGATCTTTATTTTGATGAAGATTATTATATTCACAGATTGTGGATGCTTTTCATGGAAACGAGGGAGACAGATGATGATATGGCGATAATGTTCAATCACCTCAGAGAGAAGATGAAGCAGATGACCTGTCTAAAGAAGAAAAGTGATCTTGAAAAATTTGTGGTTCCATGCTTCATCAAAGGAAACAAATATCCCAACGCCCTTTGTGACACTGGATCATCAGTGAGCATTATGCCACAGTGTATGGCAGAGGAGCTGAACCTAGAAGTGGAACCCTCCAATGATTCTTTCACATTCGTAGACTGCTCGAGAGTGAAATCAGGGGGATGGTAAAAGATGTTCCACTGCAGATCAACAATACCCTAGTTCTAGTAGACTTCCATATGATGGATATCAGGATAGATTGGAACTCTTCGCTACTACTTGGGAGAGCATTCATGGCTACTGTGGGATTTAAATGTCATATGAAGTTAAACAGGTTGTATCTATCTCTAATTGATCAATATATCTTTTATGAGCCCGTTAAGAACTACTCTGATTGAATTGTGTAATGATTCATAGCTTGTGGCCACATGCCTCTGCGATTACGAGTACCATGAGGAGTCGGCAGAAGGAACATCGATCGATACCCAAACTAGCACATCGATAGACGCTCTTGGAAATCAACAATCGATCGACACCCACCCTTTATCATCGATCGACACCCACCCTTTATCATCGATCGACATTCACCCTTCAGAACCGATCAACACCTACCATGCAGATCTCGATTACAACCCAGCCTACCTCGAGTATGACGAAGATTACAAAGAAGAAGAGATAATCGAATACCAAGGGATTGCTATGGAAGAGGCTGTTGTTTCCATGTTTCCCATCAACTCGGGGAATTGACATCGATCGACGGTAACCACTCACCATCTATCGATATTTTTCGTAATTCAGAGACCGAACCAGATTCAGCTGCAGAACGCGAAGGAGAATATGGTTATCTAAAACCAAACGAGTTTGGTATTATGAGAGACCTAGATGGTCACAAAAGAGTTATGGATGGCAAAATTCTACATGTCATAAAGGAAGATGTGGCAGATATACTTGCAATGGCCAATGGAGCTGGAAAACTTTTTGGCCACCATTCTGATTATCGAGCATCGATCGACGACATCTCTTGGCCATTGAACGACATCAAAAAAAAATTACTTGGAGCATAAGATACAAAAGATGGTTATCTCAAACCAGATGAGTTTGGAATTTTCAGAGATATAGAAGGACGTGCACGGGATCTTTATGGGATAATATTAAATCTACCTAAGGAGAATGTAGTAGACTCCCTTGTTATGGCTAATAGATCATGAAATTTATTTGGACAACAGCAACAACCATTGATAGACGCACAGGTACCGGCATCGATCGACATCAAGGAGTAGAAGCACGAGCCAATCCACAATCAAACATCATCGATGACAACAAGCATGCATTGATCGATACCACCATTCCAGGAGTCCATGAGTTTTGTACATCTAACCCCTTTAGTTCAAAAAATCAAGGATCAATCGGTTGGATAAACCCCCTATTGATCGACGGTAATGTAGAGTACGGAACGAGAGCTTATGATGCTGATCGCAAGAAAATTTTCTATTGGGAAAAGAAAGATGAGTATGGCATCTACAGAGATGAGAATTGTAATGCACGAGCTATAGACGGAAGAGTTGTGAATGTGCAAGAAGAAGATATCAGGGCAGTTCTAAAAAGATCTACTATAGTATAGCTACATATGTTGACCTGAACATGCAGCAAAGATCGGTATGTCCATGAAGAAGCAAGAAAAATACAGCAAAGCAAAGATTGACAATATCGTGAATGAGATCTACAAAGCTCAAGAGATGCAGTTGGATGATTTCTACAAGAGGCTTGATGATGTCTATTATCCTATAGACAAGTGCCTCGCCGGTTTGACTACACGCATGGATGAGGTGAAGCAAGATCTGGATGTTGTTCAAAGACAGCGTGTGATTGGATCAAAACGAGTGTCATCGATCGATGGCAGCATCATGCCATCGATCGATACTGAGTTCGAAAGACAAAAGTCTACAGCAGAAAACAATTAGAAGACAGGTTCAATGAGATTACTCTTTCTCAAAACCTGATGACGGAAGGTATTTCTCATCAATTGAAGGATATTTCAGAGACTATAGCTGCCAGACTTAGAATGCTACAGCGCAGTATTGAGAATCAACAAAGGAGAATGCATTCAGTGGAGGTTACTAAGGAGATCATAAAGAATGAGAAAGCCAGAGCAGATGAGGCAATGAGAAACTTCGTTGGTACATGGTTTAAGAAGAGCAAAGAAGATGTAGACACTTGTTTCCAAGTGTTGATTCACCTCCATTCTAGTCAGAAAGTTCAATACGTCGAGCTTAAGACTATAACCAAGCGCTAAGTGGGAGACAACCCACTATTTAGTAAGTTTTTATTTAGTTTTTACTTATACTACTACTTATTTCGAGTTTTACTTTATTTTAACAGACTATTTGAGTCCACCATCAATCGACACCATAGAGGCACCATCGGTTGACAATGAATCGTGACCATCGATCGACCAAACCCGCCTACCATCGATCGACACTCTCTTACAGAGAGAGGTATTGAATTTTCTACTTAAGCTATTTACTTATGATTTAATTTTTCCTAACCAATCTGGGGCGAATTACATTGAGGAAAGTGTAATTTAAGCATGGGAGAGGTTCGCTAATGCTATTTTATTATTTTTGAGTTTTATTTACTATCTACATATAAGTTTTTCAAAAAAAATTATTGAGTCAAGAAGAAGACTATGATCAAGATTTATTATTGACCAACCACACTTTAGCATCATTCTTAGAAGGTTGTTTTCAGAGATTAATAGAGATAACAAAGTGGATCATCCTACCACTATATCACACTTGCTTAGGAAAGTTTGAAGGAGCCGAAGCTGATTTCCAACACTAATTCTGACATTATTTGCTTGCTTTGGAATTTGGTATACACTGGATGGGATTCTTTCTGCAAGTCTGGAAGGTAAAAGTCTGTGTGCTTCTGATTTCCCTCTCTCCCCCTTCAAATTAAAAAAGAATTCTAACATGATTTTTTTGCTACAACCATTAAAGTTTGATTCATATGATCCTAGAAATAGATAAAGGTCAAAAAGAAGTGAATAGGATCTGGTGGTAAAAATCATTAGGGCTTGATTCATGAAAACATTTCCAAATATCTCAGTCAATTAAAAAAATAAAATGATACCCTCAAAAGAAGAGAAACATTGACTGAGAAGAAGTGAGAAGAGAGAGAGGAAAGGGATCAGAAAAGACTACTTGTGTATTCAGATACTTGCGAGGTAAGAGTCCATGTGTCCTTTGATTGATACTTCCAAGGTAAAGCCTGCATTTTTATTTTATGCAAAGAAATGAAATCAGTAGAGGGGAGAGTTAGACTAGTATTTGCTAAGTTGTTGGTAGAATGGATTTGGTTGTTATACTAGGATAGGGTATATAAAGTTTCTTTGTGATTTACTTGATAGGATGTGACTGCAATAAAGTAAGGTGACAGTTATACTTAGACATTATGTGAGTCTTGGCTTTTCAAAACCTCTTTCACATGCTTTTTTCTTGAGGACAAGCAAAAGGTTAAGTCTGAGGGAGTTGATATAGCCTATTAATTACTAGTTTTAGGCCATGTTATAGGCTCCAATTAGGGTTTATTATGTGTGTTTAGGCTATGTTTTGAGGTCTTTACAGGTCCATGTACGTTTTGGAGATATTTGGAGCTTTTGGAGCATTTAGAAGAGAAGAATCTGTAGCTGATCATTTAGAGAGTCGAAGTACAAAATTGTCATCGGTCGGGAACACAACCTTGGCGTCGACCGATGTTACATGACCAAGGTCGATCGATGTTGCACATCTGCCATCGGTCGACGTCGAAATCGCAGACAAACGATTTCAAGCCCAAGTGAGACAAGATAAAAGATTACAAGATTACCCTTGGACGAGTTTTGACTTAGATTATAGGGATTTATATTTATAATTTATGTATTGGACCAGAAAAGAGAGTGCGGTGTGCCAGTGGCAGATTGTGTGCACCAGCATTCCATTATAGTGTTAGGATTTATTTAGGGGAGAAGATTCATAACTCCTTAGGGAGATTTGTATTGGAACTCAAGTATTTTATCTATGCATTATATTCAGATTATTATTCTTATTTAATTAAGTCTAAGTAGTTATCAACTAGATTTAGGGTTGAATGATAGCAAACATGGAGGACCCCAAAACTAGGATTACTAGGGTAAGTTAATATCCATCAATTGAGTTGTGCTTAATGCTTGAATTCTAGAGTAGCTAACTAGGATCTCGAAAGTAGGACATGGACGACTACGAGAGTAGGTTTTGTGCCAGAATAGACTCTATTAAACTAGGTTGTTAGGCGCATGCGAGAGCTGGTCTAATTAGCTTGGTGAACATATTAAATCTCGTTCACACTTCCTTCTGCTTTCACTGTCGATCGACATCAGGTCTTAGCCGTCGATCGATAGTTTTTCCTTCTGCTTGCATACGAGAGTTGGAGTTAAAAGTGTCATAATAGTTAATATTTGAGTTCTAAAATATTTACATATTCGTGCTTCTTATTCCCTATAATTCACTGAGCGTAAGACCCTAGATCTAGCATATTTACATTTGCATCTAGTTAGTTTATTTAGAGGTGTCAAATGGTTCGTCCAAAGCCCAAATAGGTTTAACCAATTGGATCATTTCAGCTTTTGGGTAGTAATGGACGGTCCATATTTGACAATAGTCCAAACAAGTGTCCATAACCAATAAAGACCATGTTCATATGGGCGTGTCCATGGACACCCAATAATATTTATAATTATTTTTAATTATTAAAAAACTACAGTTTTTTTCTTTTAACTAGGAAATTATATTTTCTCGCCAAAATATATTTTCTCGACAAACCGATAAATTACGTTTTTCGCCAAAACCGAGAAATTAGATTTTTCTGCCAAAACCGATAAATCATGTTTTCCCGCCAAAACTGCAAAATCACATTTTCCCGCCAAAACCGAGAAATCACATTTTCCCGCAAAAACCGAGAAATCATGTTTTCCCACCAAAACAAAAAAATCACGTTTTCTCATCAAAATCGAGAAATCATGTTTTCCCACTAAAACCGAGAAATCACGTTTTTCCGCCAAAACCGAAAACTCACGTTTTCTCGCCAAAACCAAGAAATCATGTTTTCCCGCCAAAACGGAGAAATCACGTTTTCCCGCCAAAAGATGAAAAATCATGTTTTCCCGTCGAAACCAAGAAATCACGTTTTCCTGCCAAAACTGAGAAATCGCATTTTCTCGCCAAAAGACAAAAAAATTACGTTTTCCCGTCAAAACCAAGAAATCATGTTTTCCCGCCAAAACCGAGAAATCACGTTTGCCCGCTAAAACTGAGAAATCACCCCCCCCCCCCACGGAGAAATCACGTTTTCCCGCGAAAACCGAGAAATCACATTTTTTTCGCCAAAACCGAGAAATTGTGTTTTCCCGCCAAAACCGAGAAATAATGTTTTTTACCAAACCCGAGAAATTATGTCTTCTGCCAAAACCGAGAAATTATGCTTTTTCGTCAAAACAAAAAAATTAAGTTTTCATGCAAAAACCGAGAAATTAATATTTCTCGCCAAAATCAGAAAATCACATTTTCTGTCAATCTTGTAAAAAATTTATTATCTGTTGAAAATGTGTTTTTCACTAAATTTGTAAACTAGTTTTTTTTTTTGTCAAAATCTTAAATGTATGTTTTTAGGAGATCCATGGACACCCATTGTCCATTTGGTCTTTATCCAATCGGACCAAGGACCAATTAATCTTTTGTCTAGTTGGACCATTAATTAATTGGGCGCGTCCATAGCCCTCCCAATATAAATGGATTGAGTTAGCCCATGGACGCTCCCCCCAATTGACACCTCTAAGTTTATTATCACATTTACATATTTACACTATTAGCATATTTTCATATTGCATCTATACTTTTTAATAAGGAATATTTCCTTAAACTGATTACTTGTTACCAATATATATAATTATCTAGCTTAATTTTTAGAAATAAGAAATCTATTGTGTGTCATTAGTCTTTGTGGATTCGATCCCTACATGATCCCTCTTAGCAAGAGTATTATTTTGTGTCTTAGGATTAAGGCCTTTTTGCAAAAGTAACTCAAAACTTGGAGTCAAACAGAAAACTAACCTTTTCTGTTTGACTCATTTTTTTTTTGAGATTTTCACCCCACACGTGCATTTTATCTACGAAAATGCCATTAACCTTTTTTTTTTGGTTTTTCGAAAATGGCTTCTTTACTGTCTCAACCTCATCATCTTCAAGTATTTACAGTATTGCCACTACCATGAATAGTTCAACAACCTTGTACTACCTGTTTGGAGCTTTTAATGCCCTTTAATGAATAGTTCAACAACGTTGTACGACCTGTTATGAACTAAAAACAA
The DNA here is from genome assembly GCA_905132885.1 of Moricandia moricandioides. Classification (NCBI taxonomy): domain Eukaryota; kingdom Viridiplantae; phylum Streptophyta; class Magnoliopsida; order Brassicales; family Brassicaceae; genus Moricandia; species Moricandia moricandioides. The sequence continues at coordinate 1,829 of CAJHQQ010000109.1, read as the reverse complement.
CATTTATTTCACTTTCTCTCCATATTCATCCAAAAAACTCAAGCTTTTGATTCAAAATATTTTACGGTTGACAGAGCCATATTTCTTTCGTTTTGATTTACGGTTGCTTTCGTTTGAGATTCTGGGTGGTTGGAGAAGACCCTGTGTGCAAACGAAGTCATCTCACCTAGTTTAAGGTACGAATTTGAATTTTTTTCAAGATCTGTTCGCGTAGAAGACTTACTCTTAAGTCATCTGTATGTAGAAGACTTACTGATAAGTCTTCTGGTCAAAACGAAAGACTTAATTATAAGTCGTCCGGCTTTGTTTGTTAAAAAAAAAAACGCCAGACGACTTATATATAAGTTGTCTACGAAAAAGGGCTAGTTTTGCATTTGACCGAATCGTGTCAGATCTTTGACTATTGCTGGACGACTTATAATTCAGTCGTCTCTGAGAAAGTTAAAATTTCAATATTTTATTCAAACTAGACGACTTAAACTTAAGTCGTCCTAGGTTAGTTTTGTAATTGAAAAACAAAAACTTGAAATTTAACTTTCTCCAGACGACTTAATTGTAAGTCGTCCAGACAGACGACTTAATTTAAAGTCGTCCAGGAAAGCAAAGTCGTCCAGAAGTTTTCCCAAGTTTTCTGGTCAAACCTTGCTTCATCCGGACGACCTTAAATTAAGTCGTCTGTCTGGACGACTTTCAATTAAGTCGTCTGGAGAAAGTTAAATTTCAAGTTTTATTTTTCAATTACAAAACTAACCTAGGACGACTTAAGTTTAAGTCGTCTAGTTTGAATAAAATATTGAAATTTTAACTTTCTCAGAGACGACTGAATTATAAGTCGTCCAGCAATAGTCAAAGATCTGACACGATTCGGTCAAATGCAAAAACAAGCCCTTTTTCGTAGACAACTTATATATAAGTCGTCTGGACTTTTTTTTTTAACTAACAAAGCCGGACGACTTAGAATTAAGTCGTCCCATTTAATTTTCAATTGCAAAAGTGACCTCTTTAGACGACTTTCCTTTAAGTCTTCTGGACGACTTACTTCTATGTCGTCTGCGGCAATGTTTAGTGAACTTCTTCATTTTCTATATGTTTACTAATGTGTTTTATTTTGAATATTTGCAGATGATTCATCAGTTACAAGCAGTCTATGGAGAATGGTTGTTGAAAGATTGCCGTTGGGATTTTGTGGTTGATGATCTCAAAGGATCAAGATTGTTTTTATTGAATGACGATTCAACACATGCTGAACTTGTTGCAATGGCTCAAGAAGATTATAACCTGGACATGAGAACAGTGACTGTGGAGATTAGCTACTCATTACCAGCAGAAATGATGATGGCTCCAGGCAGTCCTCCCATTCATGTTACAAGTGATAGACAAGTTCGAAACTTGCTCGAGATACTCAAAACGCATAGAGTATGTCTTTGTGTATCAAGCCGCAGCAAGGTGGAAACGGTTTCAGAGAAAAGTGAAGAAGCTGGTGAATGGTTTGAAGATGTTGGTGATAATGATGAAGCTGGTGAATGGTTTGAAAATGTTGGTGATAATGATGAAGCTGGTGAATGGGAAGAAGATGTTGGTGATAATGAGTTTGTTGCAGATGAAAATCAAAATGGGGAGGAGGAAAATGGGGAGGAGGAAAATGGGGAGGAGGAAAATGGGGAGGAGGATGCTGATAACTCTATTGTTGGTGAAACGGATCAGAATGGTGGGGATTACAGTCTTTATGGAAAGGTTCAAGATGAGGACGAGGAAGATGATGATAATATTTGTTTTGAAGAAATTGAAAAGACATATGGTAAGACAAATGCTATTGAAGGAGGAAAATC